>WNWU01000001.1:57914877-57959802 GCA_012654045.1 Ptyas mucosa | reverse complement strand
GAAGGAAGGAAGGAAGGAAGGAAGGAAGGAAGGAAGGAAGGAAGGAAGGAAGGAAGGAAGAACTCCTGGGCTTAGACTGTAATAAAACAAAGCACACCAGTCAAAATAGTCAAGAATGCTTGAGGTGGCATGAAAAAGAAAAACATAGCAAGAAAAATTGCACCCATTTGTGATGGGAAGAGGGGGAGCAGAGAGTCATGTTGCGCAATTCTACTCTTCAGACTAGACTTCAGGCCTGTTCTGGCTCCAGAGAACCTGGATAGTGAGATAAGCTCTAAGTCTTTTCCAAAATTCCTGTTTTCCCTATGACATTCCCTAACAAGACAGAACAGGGACAAGCAAGAATGTAGATTTTCTTTATCTAGTACATTGCATAGAAAGGAACAAGATAACCATTCAACATGCCCATTGATGCCCTGGTCCCACCCTACCATCCTTGTTACTCAGGAATAATAGATCTGAATGTAGTTCAAGAATGTTGTTGCAAGTTGTTCCATTAACATGAAGATTTTACTGTAGCTGAGAAGAGACTGTTGTTGTTTGTGGGGAGGCTGAGTTATGCTTCTATTTTACCAATTACCTGAACGAAATATCTCTAATAAGCTTTATAAGAAATTCTACTTGAAAATAGCCTTAAGCTATGGTGTAGAACAATCATAAATCATAAATCAGTCTCTACTCCACTATAAAAAAATGGCAGTTTAGTGTAATCAGCTGTGGAGGTTAAAAGAGCCAAAGAATGTCTTTAAAAAAACACCCACCCACACTATTTCCAGAATTAGGGAATTAGCTATTGCAGACCACAGGTAACTCCATGGAGGTTTCAGACAAGTAGTCCATTTGAAGCACAGGTTGTGACAGGAAAAAAACACCAATCTCACTTGGGAGAATATTTTTTTTCCAGTTTGGATTTGCAAATAGGTCAAACTTCCCCAATCTTGGTTTGATAGAATTTTAATAGTGAGGTATATGAATCAGTGTGCATTGAATTCATCTAGACTGGCCATGCAGTTGTTCTTTATTTGGTGGCAATTGGGTCCCTCCTTATATCTGTTTGTCCCTCAGTCAGATCAAGAAAGGAAGATTATTTTACTGCCATAAACAAGCCAGTAATGTTGAACACACATTTTATATTCTGAAACTTCCAGCTTCTAATTCCATTTTTTAAAAGGATGTGAGATTGGGAATAGGAAAAGATCCAGTCAAACCAATGGCCATTAGAAGATAATTCAACATAATTCATATGTTTATCTCTACAGCATGGTATGTATTGGAATGAAGGCTAATAAATATGTCCCAGGATAATGTTACAGAATCGAATCTCGGTTGGTCACTAGGAACACAGGTTCAGTCTTCTTAGCTTTCACACTCATGCTGGAGCCCATCCTCAGGGAACATCTCTCTCACCAGAATATGTCTGTCACCACTAAGGCTCCAGCACAAGTCCAAAATCTCGGAAGACAGTGACTGACCCAGATTGGATGCTGCAATAGTATGTACTGCTTTGTTTTCAGTTTTGCATGTTATCCAAACTTATCAACTGTAACTCATATGTTAAGGGTGGGTTTGCATAACGAGTAAGGCAAATATCAACCATATTACAGTTTGACATTTTCTGTAGATGCGAATCCAAAACGGGAAAAGGTGACTTTGACTTATAGTGGGAAATACGATCGTACAGATTTCCCTTTAGGCATGACGAGATGTGCAAGAGGCACCAAGTATCTCTCAGCTTTGCCTGGCTTCCTTTAAAGATTTATGGGACTAGTTGTAGTATAAGCTTGTATAACCAGAAAACTGGAACGAAGGAAGATTGCTAAGTCTCAGTATCCCCAAGAATGCTGGCATTGCACTTCTCTTCAAAAGCCCAGAAATGCCAAGTCTTGCTATTCAAGAGATTGGAAAAAGGGGGGAAAAGTGCTTAATGTAGAAATGGTGGTCTTGGTAATCTTAGATATATTTTTATTAACATCTGTACACCAACTATTGGCAGGGACCATACTGTATTTACAAAAACTGCTTAAGGAGGCTTTCCTAAGCATCTGAATATGTGCTTGTTTTTTAAGCAGGGAAAGGTTTTTAATCATGCTGCAGATTTTACAGTCAACAGCAATCACAAAGCATCCAATTCTCAACTCAGCTAAATGCTGTTTCGGCTGAGCTCATCAAGTCCAAACAGCTACACAAAAAATGCCCATCTTTCACATAAGCAGAAATAAGTAAGCTGGAATAAAGAAACACATTTACTTCAGATCTGAAAAAAAATTCACATCCTGCTTCATTATTGTATCATCAGGCATTCCCATAATGGCAGAAAGTTGAATAAGATAGGGTGAAGCTCTGCCTTTGCTTCCTGGTGTCTGCCTTAAAATGAATAAATAAAGTTTATTTATTGGGTTTTGTACTATACAGCTCCATCATAGATCCTAGAGCAAAAATCTACCAGCTGAGAGAATCTTAGGAAATAGGGAATACATTGCTTTTTAGGTAGAGTTTGCACTATGTGGTGAAATGACATTTATGCCAGTGGAATACTCTCAGGGGGCCATAAGAAATTCTACCAGCTTTAGATGGATTTGGGGAATTGGGATGGTGCCTGCAAACCAAGCAGAAAATACTAGAAAAAGACTGCTCTGCCCTACCCCATGTTTATAGCTGTCTCAACTTTAATAAGGTGATCTTATGAGTATTTACATAGCTTCAGGGGTGGGTTCTACTTACCTTTACTACTGGTTCTCAGCGGGGCTGCGCACATGTGCTCGCTTCACTCGTGCGGGCACACACTCTTCTGTGCATGCACAGAAGCTTCCTGATGACATCCGGGTTGGTGGGCAGAGCCTCCCGCCGGTTTTACTACCGGTTCTTTGAACTGTCCAAACCGGGGGCAACCCACCACTGCATAGCTTCCACTGTATTCAGCAAGAGATGTTTTTTAGAATTATGATTTAGAAATGCAGCTGAAATCGAGAATATTTTAAAATGTTGCCTAGAAAACTGTATTAAGTTGGAATCCATTTTTATAAATCACAACACACATGTACGCACACAAACACATGTGCACGCACACAAACACACGTGCACACACAGAAGAATATGGTGTGGAAGTGAAGATTGAACAAGTAACAACTTTGGGGTGAAAGGTAGGTAAATGAAAGTCTTTTGGCCTTCTGTGATATCTATGTAGGGAAAATAATGAAATATGTTTAAGTCCTTAATGGCCTCAATCACTTAAGAGGATTTGTTTGTTTGTTTGTTTGTTTTTAAAAAATGATTCTTTTACAAGAATAATTAGTAAGATCATGTAGGAATCTCTACCTAAAGCTGCTGCTGACAATTCAGGGTCAGATTTTTCCTGTTGTTGCATCTGAGCTTTACAGAACTAAGATGAGGGAAGTGGTATCTTAAATGAAGTTAAGGAGAAATAAATTAGTAGGTTGTCTTTTCATGTTTTCTGAACTGCTTTAACTGTTATGATCATTCTTAACTGTTTTATTTATTTCCACTGTTTCCACTGTTACTAATTATTTCACTGGATGCTGTTATTAATTATCTAGAAATATAAGCGATAGGCAATGTGTGTATGTAATAAAGTACATCAATGTTTGGGAATAAAATGAATTCATTTTTTAAGAGAGAGAAAAATTAAAAAATAAAGGATCTTCAAAATGCCATGTGTATTGTTTGCAATGTTCTCATGTGTTGACAATATTCAGGATTAACTCTATATATTAACATCTAACTAAACATGAAGTGACTTCTTGTTACTTTCTTTCCTAATGTATTAACTATCTTATAATACAAGAATGGACAATCTCAAGGCTAAAACTATTATTTTGGAGTAGGGAAGCAAGAGTGAAGGGGCATGGTGATAACACAAAATGAGTAGTATATAGTAATGGCAATAGCACTTAGACTTATATACCACCCCATGGTGTTTTACAAAACTCTCTGAGTGATTTACAATGTCAGCCTATTGCCCCCAACAATCTGGGCCCTCATTTTACTAACCTCAGAAGGATGGAAGACTGAATCAGCCTTGAGCCTCATTTGCATCGAACTCCTGGTTGTGGGCAGAGTTAGCCTGCAATACTGCAGTTTAATCATTGCACCACCATAGTTCTCTATCACACATACACATTGGTAAGGTGGGATTTTCCATATTTTAAAAGTTCCTTTTAAAGAGAGCAATCTTTTCCTTTTTAAAACTAGATTAAGCTTATTTTGGAGCTTGCATTTAAATTACCCATTTCAGAATCAAAGCAAACCACATTGCCTTCAATTCTGGCAATTGCGAGCATGAAATACAGTAATGTGGTTAGAAAAGAGGCCACAGAAAAGGGGATGCAAGCAACCATGGAATCACAGGCTGTCCTCTCTTGGTTTAATAGATTACTTATAATTGAAATTGCACATGTAATGGCAAATAGTCAATAAAAGAAAGTAATACAATGAATGAGAAGGCAATTTGTTTACACATGTATACATAGGCATATAGGATTTTCTTTCTGTTGTGTTCCCAAGAATGGGATCAGAGGGTTATAATTTGTTTAGCTTGATCTGGCGCCTCAGCTCTTGTTTGTTTATGTTTTTGCATATAAAGCTGCAGTACAGTTTTCAAATGTAAGAGGTTGTAGTATTTGTTTCTTCTATATAAATGGAAGAAACAAATACTACAAATAAAACTTTATAGCTCCTGAACAAAGGTTTATGTCTTGTCTACAGTGCTACCTCAGAGGTAGCAATGTCACAGGATGGTAAACAAGAGCAGGGTTGCCTATTTGGGTTCATCTTCCAGATCAGGAAGCACAAGCTGAAGCAGAAATACTCCCAATAACATTTCTGAATACTACATTTCCAATCGTTCAATTCATACCTTGTGAGTACTAAGCAATGACGGCAAGTAGAAACAGAGGGCAGAACAGGAGAAAAGCATCCAATGCAGGGTTGGGTTTTCTGGGGAAAAATATATTTCTTTCATACTAAGATGTTTACATGACCCTCTTGTTAATTTGTGGAAATCAGTTATATGAGCCCCTTGTTTTGTTTTAAAAGACAACAACAGCTTGATACATTTTACAATGTTGACCCTACTGGGTCACTGGAAATGGAGGTAACAGGAAGTTCATCATGGTTGGAAGATAGGACTTAAGCATTTTTCTGACCCAAATTTTAATTCTAACTTCTAAAAGAAGCCTTTTTCTCGTGCTTCCAACCTTGGCTGAAGATCCAGAAAGGAGCAAATTTCTGGACATACTAAAAAAGCTCTCCCATCTCAGTATGGTGAAGAAGGTTCTTCTTTAGAGGTTGATGGTACACATTCAGATGGCACTAAAAGGGAATTATGTGGCTGGAAATAATAGGAACACTTGTTCATTCATTTATAAAGTTATTGATCCATTTATTCAGTTCAGTTTTGGTGCCACCTGACTCTAAAAAACTCCTAGCAGATACACAGAGACATGCAGAGAGAGAGACACACAAGGCACATATAAACATGAGGTAAAAATAAAACAGGTAAATAAAATACAATAAAGTGAGTAAACAAGATGAACAATGGAACTTTTATATACCACCTTAACCTAGTCAGTCTCTAGAAAATATGGGATTCTTTCTGTGTGGTTATGGGAGTGTTTCCCTCAGTCAGTGCTGACTCCAGGAGACTGCCTACAGTAATTTCCATAGTTTTCTTGTCAATATTTTAGAAGCAGTTTGGATCCAACTGCTTCCTAGGGCTAAGAGACAATGACCATTCTAGTAATTCTACCTATACATATATACATCTCTGTAGATGTAGACTTTGTATGGACATATGTAATGAAATAAGGGACACATTCATACAAAATTCAGTAAATTAAAAATATTATGGTTGTATAAAATATTTTAGAAATATATAGATACGCAAAAAATATTTGCAATAGATAAGTATATGTACTCAGTCTATCTGAGGATCTGTCACATCCCAATAGGATAGACCTACCTCACCTGTGCCGGCAGAGGAGACATGTTGCAGATCCCGTCAGTCAAAGTTTTTTAGTTGGCAGGATCCAGGAGAAGAGCCTTCTCTGCCATGGCTCTTGCCCTTTGGAAGATTTTGTTGTCCCCCACCCCCCACACTCCCAGAGGTGAGATCTGCTCCCACCACCCTGATCTTTTGTAAGGAAGGGCCTGAAAACCTGGCTGTTGGAGGTGATTGATGGACTAATAATTACAGATCTCTATCTATCATCTCTAATCTCTATCATCTCTATCTACTGTTATATTTATGCCATCTATATCTATCATCTCTCTATATATTTATTTTTATTGCTTTTAACCTTGTAAACTGCCCAGAAATACCTTGTGGTGAGTTGGGTGGCAAATGAATTGAATAAATAAATACATACATACATACATACATACATACATACATACACGCATACATGCATACATGCATAGCTATTTACTATTAAAATGAAATTACACCATGCTGTTTGCTTTTTTCCTCTGTTGTATTTCTTCACTTTTTAAAAAAACACTATCACTGTTTTTCTTTTTTTGACAATGTATGCATTTTTATCATAATTACATTTGTGCTTTGTTCTTTAACATTATTTTAAAAGCAGTAAAAATAAAGGAAATGGAAATCTGTTTTTATGAGATGATGAAACTCCAAATTTCACAAAAATGGTAGGATTTTTGAGTTACAATTTTTAAAAATATTTGTTTTTTTTAAAATCCACCTTTATTTATTGTACTTTCTATGGGACCACCTTTATTTATTGTACTTTCTATGGGAAAGTGGGAAAGGCTGTTTTCACCCTCCCCAGATGCACAGAGAGGACCTTGAGCCAGGTGAGAAAGAAAAATGGGCCTACCAGACCATTGCATGCCAGGAGCGGGGGGGGGGGGTTGCACATGCATGCGCAGGGCGGTGCGCATAGAATTATGGGTGTGGGCACACACACGTGCAAACCTCCCTGCCCCCCCTCCTGGCACACAATGGCAAAAAGGTTAGCCATCATTGGACTAGCACATATGTACGAGGGGAACCTTTACCTTTACAAAGCAAATCATACCTTAAAAATATATATCCTGCCTTCTGCAATCCAGGATAGCTTGGATTTGACCAGAAGGCACATTTGGATTTGAAGGGACATTTGCCAGTCACTTTCTGAATTCAATCCTCATTGCGTGATTAATCTTAGCATCCCAATCCACCAGATGTTTGAGAAAGGGACCTTTCAAAGATTGCTGCTCTGGAATTAGTATAAAACTGGAATTGGAGCTTCATGCAACGATCCAATTCTAGAAGAAGCTAATTTATATTGTTTATGCTTTGATCTAGAGTTCCAAAAAATCTGTCTGCTTTGACTTGGGATTTGCCTAAATGTGTTGTATACCTTCAGTAAAATATGAAACAGAACCAACTTTACATTTCCCCATTTTAAGTATTATAAAGCAACATTTTTCAGTCCTAAAAATTATTTAGTCCTTTGCATGGAGAACTTCAGAAAAAAAGTCAAACAGTGAGATCAGCCCATAGTTGAATGGCCCTGTGGAGGGTTTGGCCACAGTGTAGAATCAGAAAGTGGCCAAAATCCTGGATACGGTTGCACCCAAGAACCATCTCCTGGCCCCTCACTCACTAAACTCACCACTGGAGGTGGTTGACAGGGTAAAAAAACTTTATTCCTCTGTCTATCTGTCTTGTTTTTTGGTATACTTTTAATCCGCATAGTTTGAACACTTTACTTTTCTATTTATCTTTTAATAACATGTGAGCAGCCCAGATTCAGATTTAACAGATTAACAGAGTTGCAAGGAACCTTGTCGGTCATCTAGCCCAGCCCCCCACCCTGGAGACCCTATACCATTTCTGACAAAAGGCAGTCCAGTCTCTTCTTGAAAGCTTCCAGTGATGAAGCTCCCACAACTTCTGAAAGCAAGCTGTTCCATTGGTTGATTGTTCTCACTGTCAGAAAATTTCTCCTTATTTCTAGGTTGAATCTCTCCTTGATCAGTTTCCATCCATTATTCCTTGTCTGGCCTTTGGGTGCCTTGGAAAATAGCTTGACCTCTTCCTCTCTGTGGCAGCCCCTCAAATATTGGAACACTGCTATCATATCTCCCCTGACCCTTCTCTTCACTAGCCATGCCTAGTAACTGTAACCATTCTTCATATGTTTTAGTCTCCAGTTTGATTTTATAGGGGAAATGGGCAGCATAAAAATTAAATAAATAATAATATTTCATTAAGAAGTTAAGTCCAAAATGTCCAAAGTCGTTAGTACCGTTTGATCTAGAAATGTGTTTCTCTTTATGCAAGCTCTAATAGGCAGATCTTGACTTTGTAAATAAGGAATACTACTTCAATATTGAAGACAAAAAACGAATTGCAAAAGAATTTTTCAAAAACTTATATGCAAAGGAAGAGATTAGAGAAGAAAATATCATAGAATATTTAAATAAAATAAAGATTCAAGAATTAGAAGAAGAACATATAGAATTATTGAACAGACCAACCTCAATGTTAGAATTAATAGAAGCAAAGAAGAAACAAAAAAATAACAAGACACCGGGAACAGACGGTATACCGGCAGAGTTTTATAAGACATTCCAACAACCATTAGATGATATATTAATACAAGTTTACAATGATGCACTAATGGAAACTGAAATTCCGCAGTCATGGAATGAGACAATAATCACATTAATACCAAAACAAGATTCGGATCCCATGGAAATTAAAAATTATAGACCAATTTCTCTTCTCAACGTAGATTATAAACTATTCACATCAATTATAACGCAGAGATTGAAAAACCTAATCAAATACTATATACATCCTGATCAAAATGGTTTTATTCCTGGAATACAAATTCATAACAATACAAGAACAATTATTGACACTCTGGAATTCTATGAGCAAAGATCGGAAAACCAGTTAGCGCTAATTTTCCTAGATGTGCACAAAGTGTTTGATAATCTCAATTGGACATTTCTAACAGCACAATTAGAAAAGATGAAATTTGGAGAAAGATTTATAAAAATGATTAAAAAGATATACAACACCCAAACAGCAAAAATACAAATTAATGGAGATACAACTGATCAATTTGATATAAAGAAAGGAATGAGACAAGGATGCCCATTATTTCCTATATTGTTTATATTAACATTGGAAATATTACTAGAAGAAATCAGGAAAGATACAGAAATAATTGGACTAAAAATAAAAAATCAAGAATATAAACTGCAAGCCTTTGCGGATGATATAGTACTCATCTTAGATAAACCCATACAATCTGGACCAAAATTAATGATAAAAGTACAACAATATGGAGAAGTAGCGGGATTGAAAATTAATAAACAAAAACCTAAAATTTTAACAAAGAATCTTAACAAGTATCAAGAAGAAGAATTG
This sequence comes from Ptyas mucosa, assembly GCA_012654045.1. Lineage (NCBI taxonomy): Eukaryota > Metazoa > Chordata > Lepidosauria > Squamata > Colubridae > Ptyas > Ptyas mucosa. The sequence goes on along the minus strand of WNWU01000001.1, from coordinate 57,950,399 downwards.
GAAAATATATTAGGGATACAAACAGCAAAGAAAGTTAAATACTTAGGAGTATGGATTACAAACAAAATATCAACATTGAAGGAAGACAATTATATTAAATTGGCTAAACAAATAGAAAAGGATTTGGAAAGATGGACAAACTCCAATTGTCTCTTTTAGGTAAAATTGCTACCATTAAAATGAATATTCTGCCAAGAGTGTTATACTTATTTAGGGTGATACCAGTAAACCCAGGAAGAACATATTTTAAAGATTTAGACAGAATGATATTAAAATTTATTTGGCAGGGGAAAAAAGCAAGAATCAAATTAAAACATCTACAAGACAAAAGAGAGAGGGGGGGAATGGTACTCCCTGATTGGCAGAGTTATTACAAAGCCTCAGCGTTAACATGGATAAAAGATTGGATCAAACTCAAAAACATAAGAACATTAATATTGGAAGGTTTTGACTTGACAAGGGGATGGCATGCATATCTTTGGGGAGAGAAAATTACAAAACAAGAACAATTTTGCAGACATATTGTAAGAGACAATTTGCTTAAAATATGGAATGAAATCAGAAAACATCACTATGATAGGATTCCTAGGTGGACTTCCATAATGGAAGCACATATTTATCCAAATACAATAGATACAAATAAATTAAAAACATATCAGGACATCTTAAATGAAGAAGGAAAACTAAAAACAAGAGAAGAATTGATAATGCAAAATGTGGAAATAGAGTGGTGGTCATATTTGCAATTAAACTCCAGATACAAATCTGATATGGAAAAAACTGGAATTCAAATGGAACCAAATCAATTGGATAAAATTTTATTAGGCCCCAATGAGAAATTAATAACCAAAATTTATAATTTTCTAATGGAATATAAACTAGCAGAGGAAGTAGTTAAAGAGAATATGATCACATGGGCGATGAATTTTGGGTATGCAATAGAATTAAATAAGTGGGGAAAATTGTGGAAAAGTATTAATAAATTAACATTATCTGTACCATACAAAGAAAATGCTTATAAATTGTTCTATAGGTGGCATCTACCACCGGTGCGCATTACTAAAATGTTTCCCAGTACATCTCCACTCTGTTGGAAATGTAAAGCACATAAAGGGACATACTATCATATATGGTGGTCATGTCCCAAAGCTAAAAAATTCTGGAACAATATAAAAATGCAACTGGAACAAATAACAACTCAAAAGGTACCATTAAAACCAGAAACTTACTTATTAGGAATACCTACAAACAAATATGAAAAAGAAATAATATATTTAATAACACACATTTTGACTGCAGCAAGACTCATATACGCACAAAATTGGAAACAAGAAGAGGTCCTGACTCAAGAGAAATTAATATCCAAAATTATGGAATGCGCTGAGATGGATAGACTCACCAAGGAGATCCAAGGAAAGGAAGAATCTGAATATTACTTGGTCTGGCAAAAGTGGTATAAATGGTTAGAGGGAAGTGAAAAAAAAAGAGAAGAAGAAAGAAAGAAAAATTAAATAAAAGAAAAGATATCAATAGAGTAAAATAAATTTTTACATCAAATGAAATTTAAGAAAGAGACACCAGATATCAATAAAATAATATCATTATATAAGGTGAGGGAAATAAGGTATACTTAAGAATATAGGTTATTGATATTGTAACAATTCAGATATTATAGGTAGATGTTATTAGGATGATGCATGTTGTAAATTGTTTTACTTGCATTTATAAATGTATTATATGGTTTCTTAAATTAATAAAAGTTTAAAAATTAAAAAAAAAGGAATACTGCTATGTGTGCTCTTTGTTCTGTGGAAAGATTTTAGACTAGAAAAATGGTACTGTGTAATATTACCATATTTTTCAAGCTGATTTCTGGGTTACTGTGACATTTTCTCACATAGCCAACAAATTAACTCCAGAATAGGGCTTTACACGTAGGGCTGTCTTCAGCCCTCATTGTCTCCTCTTGCGGTAATGGATTGGATTATGAAAATAGCATCTTTTCCATAGATTCAGGTGGTAAGACGTGTAAAAGAAAATCTGACAAATGTTGAAAGCTGGGTCACTGCTGAAGTCATCATCATCATAATTTTGATGAAACTTTGAAAATAATAATAAGAACAACAAAAAGGACAACATTCTTGGGGCAAATAGGCAATGTTTGATTTACTCGAACTGGAATTAGAGAAGAAAAATGACATCACTTTTTCCAAGCAATGTAAAAATAAACTTAAATGTAAGTTTATAGGAATGGATCCAGGGGTGAAATACAGCAGGTTCTGACAGATTCTGGAGAACCGGCAGCAGAAATTTTAAGCAGTTCAGACAACTGATAGCAGAAATTTTGAGTAGTTTGGAGAACCGGCAAATACCACCTCTGGCTGGCCCCAGAGTGGGGTGGGAATGGAGATTTTGCAGTATCCTTCCCCTGGAGTGAGGTGGGAATGGAGATTTTGCAGTATCCTTCCCCTGCCACGCCCACCAAGCCATGCCTACAGAACCAGTAGTAAAAAAAAATTGGATTTCACCACTGAATGGATCCTTCATTGTCCTTCTGAATACCATTTTTAGAGTACAAAAAAAAAGTGCAGTGAGAAAGAAAAGAGAGTAATAGAAAGAAGAAGCTTCTGATTTCCTTGGCAATAACTATGATTACAAAGTATCTCTTACCCTATGGTTACAAAAAAGAAACAGTCACTTTTTTCTGTTATTCATTTTTTTTCTCATCTTCAAAAATTTTGCAGGGATGAGACACCACTAGGAAATTACAGGAAGGTTCTTTAAAAAAAAAAAAAAAAATCCCTGGCACAGCCAAAAAAACAATATAAGCAAGTATACAAAATCACTGGGGCTTAATCAAGGGTGAAATGCTCCCGGTTTGGACCGGATCGCCCATTCCGGTAGCGATGGCGGCGGGTGGTTCGGAGAACTGGTAGCAAAAATCCCTGCGTGCTCCCCCCACCATGCCCAGCTGAGCCATGAGATCATCAGACGCTGGTTTTTTTTTTCTTTTAAAAGCATTTTTTCTACAACCTCTTCGACTGAAAAAATAGTTTTAAAAGTAAAAAAAAGCCTCTGATGATTGCGCAGCTCAGCTGGGATCGTCACAGGCTTTTCAAAGCATTTTTTTCTGCAACCTCTTTGGCCGAAGAGGTGGTAAAAAAAAATGCTTTGAAAAGTCTCTAATGATCCCAGCTGAGTTGCCTGATGTTCAGAGGCTTTTCAAAGCATTTTTCCTGCAACCTCTTCACAGAAGAGGTTGTAGAAAAAATGCTTTGAAAAGTTTTTGTTAAAAAAAGTGGGCCGCTCGCACCCTCACACACTACCCCACCACCAAGCCATGCCCACAAAACCGGTAGTAACAAATTTTACATTTCACCACTGGGCTAAATGCAAAAGAGGCTTTATCTTTATAAAACATGGATTAGTTTCAGAATAGAGGATGACGGTGCCTGGTTCTAATTATCTGCAGGGCTAATTTGCATAACCTCAAGACTCTGCTAAACTCTGAAAGAGTCAGATTGCTTTATAAGCTAGTATGACAATGGTTCCTACTTAGGGTGGGTTCCAGTGATGGGATTCAGCCAGTTTGCACCACTTCGGGAGAACTGGTTGTTAACTTTCTGAGCAGTCTGGTGAACTGGTTGTTGGAAGAAATCATTAGGGCAGAGAACCGGTTGTTAAATTACTTGAATCCCACCACTGGTGGGTTCTACTTACCTTTACTACTGGTTCGCATCGCACCCGTGCGCACTCTTCTGCATGTGCAGATCACCTATGATGACATCCGGGTCAGTGGGCGGAGCCTTCCATCAGTTTTATTACTGGTTCTTGCGAACTGGTCCGAACTGGGGGCAACCCACCACTGTTCCTACTGTTGATTGAGGTAAGGAAGATGAATACTGTTAAAGTCATCCATAGTTGATTAGAATTATCTAGTTAATTAAAACTGGAACTCTTGAAGTGTTGAGAAACCAGATCACTGGTGGTCCTGATACCACAGTTTACAAAATATTTTCCCAAGGCACCTACTTGGTGGAGTAGTTTGCATCTTTGATCAAGCCACTTAGAAACTTCAAGGAGTTTCATAAAAGTGCTTACAACCACATTTAGCTAAGCCATGTGTGCATCTGGAGTTGATCTTCAAACCCTTTTCTAATTAACCATATAATGTTAAATGAAGGACCAGCTTTAAAAATATACACACATATTTTTGGGGAAATGCCTTTGATGAAAGGCCAGCATTCTGAGGATTAGAAAGTGACAGTTATGTCACTTATGGTCCAAAAGTGGTCATAAGATGTGGGATCTGTTGTCAGCAGTGATGGAAGATTGTGTGCAGTGATGCTGGTTTTAATAAGAGTTGATGGGTCACAGGGAGAAGACTTTCTATAGCACTCATAATTGGATTATGAAAACTGCTTTAACAGTTCCTTTTATACAAGGAAAGTCTGTTTAAACCCATGCATTAGAATTATTTAAAGTCTTTGCCTTGTCTCCTCCTATCAGTTAAATCAGACTGAATGGTGAGGCTCATTTCTCATCCGACAATCAAAAATCAAGTATGAATTTTAGCATTAACTTTAGATTAAATTGATGTAAGCATTTCCTTGCTGTTTTCTGAATGCATCTGAATGGACAGGTGCTTCATGCAACCATTTTCATGTGTTAAACTGGTGAGCCAGTTTGGTATAGTGGTTAAGGCACCAGGCTAGAAACGAGGAAATTCGGGCGAACCAGTAGTAGTGATGGCGGGAGGCTCCGCCCACCCGCCTGGATGTCATCAAATATGGTCTGAGCATGCGAGCGAACCAGTAGGAAAGTTTCAGTCCCATATTAACCATGAAAGCCAGCTCGGTGACTTTGGGCCAGTCACTTGCTTTCAGCTCAATCTACCTTACAGAACTGTGCAGGGAAAATAGGTTTTAAGGAAAAAATTTCCTTAAAAAGTTTAGAGCTTAAAATCAGGATAAACAGGAAGCATCTTTCACAGACAATCTTTCTTCACAAATTTAACTGTTTGCTTGTATCTCTTATCTTCTGGAACATTCTTAATTGAAATCTTAGTACATTGGCATATATATTGTTATATGAAGCCCTTTCATTATTTAATCACAGTATCTTCTCAGCACTGTAAACCTGTGGGAAAAACTTTTTTTTTGTTGAGGTTTCCAGAATTTCCTGTCAAAATACCACAAGAGCGCCATTTATTATGGTCTTTTCTCACTTCTCCTTATAGACCCATCTGGAATGCAGAAATGAAGAGGCAGCATGGAAATAATAAAAAAAAAAGTTGGAAAACTGAAAAGTTCACCAAACATTTTAGAGTCACTGTGATGATTCAGTTACAGAAATGGAAAATAGGGATGGGCTGATGCTTTCTGATTTCTTTTCCAACTTCAAACTTAATGCAGGCATATGACTAAGCTTATTTTGTTTAACCTTTTAAAAGAATGCTCTTCCCCTTCTATTCAAGGATCATTTTAGACCAATGAAATAAATAAGAAACATACATGACAAGGGTATTGAAGACATATTTAATATATAAGAATTGACTAATCGTTTTTAGAGCAATGACCAGTTTGTTTGAAGTGGCCTGCCCAAATTTAGCATTGAATAGGACAAAAGAGATGAACAGAACTAGAATAAGCATGAGGTTTGGTTTGATTTGATTTAATTACAGCTTACACATTACCCATGTCAACCTGTGCTCTATTTTTTTTTTTAAAAAATCCAATTGCAATATTTGGGTGGGCTCAAATATTGGGAAGTGGTTCAAAATGCTCTTTTTTTCCTCCAGAGTATGTCAACTGGGTGTGTGCCAGTCACTCCCTCTCAGCCCTAGAAAGTAGGCAATGGCAACTCAATTCTGAAATCTTGTCAAGAAAATTGCAAGGACTTGAAGTCAATGATGACTTCAAGGCATCAAAAAAAGGGGGGGGGAACAATTTTTTTTTCCAAAAATGGCATGGGAAAAGAAAAAGAGTAGTTAAGAATATTAGATAATGATTTTTCTATAGGGTACAATGCCAAAAGCCCATTTAGGGTCATATAGGAATGGGGCATTAAAAGATTTGTTACAAAAGAACTGTACATAGTGATGTCTATATAACTTTCATGATCTTTTTACAAGACTTTCATCTCTTTACAAGTCTGGTTGGTTTCTTATTTACCATAGTATATTTGCCTCAGTTCTGCTTGGAGCAGCAGAAGAATTTAATCTGGAGTAATGTCACACTGGAAATTCACATGACTTGCAGACAAAGCAGTGAGAAGCAGAAAGTGGGGGGAACCCTCCACAAAAATCATGTGAATATTTGGGTTTCTGTAAGAGATCTCAATTGAGCTGTAAAAGAAAAGATTTCTTGTGGTTTTCCAATTTTCTCTTCCTTCCCTGTTTAAAATCTGAGACTGAGCATAATTTGGTAACAATAATGCTCGTCTCATATTTAAGGTAAGCATTGACATGCATTCAAGAACTGAAATTCAATTTAGATCAATCAATAAAAATATGGAATAACTAAATAATGATACACTATAACTTAATATAAATATGTATTATTATTAGAAATATATAAGTTGGTTGAATGTAATAACTATGATTAATTTTACTAGTTTTATTTGTATTAGAATGTATGACACCCAGGTGCCATTCTGTTCACGCATTGATATGTATATGTAAAATAAAATAAAAAACTTATAAAAAAAAGAACTGAAATTCAAGGATTGAAATTCTAAGTCTCAATTTCTACTAACATTGGCTGGAAATTAAAAGTGCTTAACTGTGGCCAGTCTTTGTAAAGATTTCCTTTTCCCCTCACATAGTTGGTATGGCAGAGTATTCAGTCATATAAGCCTTCAACTGTCATCTGAAATGATAGACAGAGACTGAAGCTAACCATTTCATGAGAAGGAGAACAACAAAAATAATAAAACCAAGCATGTTCTTAAACTATGTGACAAGATACAATTTAACTCCTTTTTAACTCCTGAAAACGATATCCATTGCAATTGATATTTTCTTCAATCCTAAACTGTTAGACATGTAGACTAAATTCATAATTAGATAATTATATTCTGTTTATTAAAACCAGACACTAATTTTAGTAATGCTTTGGATTTTGGCATTGTTTATGATTCTCCCTCCATCCTTCATATCTTTATATTTTTAATCATAATACATATCTATAAGAATTATAACAAAAAACACCAAAACCAACAGATTAACATTACTAATTGCATCCAAACTGTTTGAAAGCACACATCAACATTATTTTAAAAACTAATACTGAACTAATTTAGGGTAGAAACTAATGCTAAACAGTTTAGTAATGCTAAAGTTTATTATACTAACTACTGAAGCAAACGATTTAGGTTTCCTTTTTTTCCCTTCCAACCAATGTATGGCTGTATGATCTCAACAGCATTTTATGGGTTGGAATGGTATTTGGTGCATGCAATTATTGTCCTGCTGTTCATTATTACATCCATGTTGTCATGAGTTGGTTGACCAAACTATAGCTAAGCTAATCATAAGGAAACATCTGTACACTGCCAATAGCAGAACTGGAGCCTCTAGTCACTCTAGTACCAATAGCCAATCTAATCCAGCATTCAGTGTCTCACAGTGGTGAATCAGATATATCCATGAAACTCACAACCATGAGTAAGAGTGGGTCCTGTTCTTTGATAGCAGGTGCTATTCTAGGCATGCTATCTTGATTTTCAAAGGAACTAAAAGCCACTTATAACCCACCCTCCATGAATCTAAATTAATAACCACTGCATTAGATGGCAGTAAATTCTTAACTATGCATTGTAAGGATTGAGCCACGGTGGTGCAGTGGTTAGAGTGCAATACTGCAGGCTACTTCTGCTGACTGCCGGCTGCCTGCAATTTGTTAGTTCAAATCTCACCAGGCTCAAGGTTGATTCAGCCTTCCAGCCTTCCAAGATCAGTAAAATGAGGACCCAAATTGTTGGGGAAAATATGCTGACTCTGTAAACTGCTTAGAGAGGGCTGTAAAGTACTGTAGAGCGGTATAGAAGTCTTATTGCTATTTTAGTCTTATAACATTTGTGAGAAAAGAATGAGATAACTATTTCAGTGAGGGAAGGACCTGTATATAATGCTGCAGTGCAATATAGCACTGACAAAAGTAGAAAAGAAACACAGATCCTGGAGCTAAGGAAGGAAGCTCATTTTTCCAATTATTGCCTTCCTTTTGTGTTAGCCAATAATCCTTAAACTTGATTTTTAGGATCAAGCACTGAAGTGCAAATTCATAAGATTGAAGAAAGGTTGTCTCTCATATAAGTTAGGCCCGTTCCACATTGTCTGCAGATGTGATAGCCTTTCATATGCAGGGAGCATGGCACAAAGCTGTTGCAGCTCATCAGTTCTATATTTTTTTAACATTTGTGATAGTTAAAATTGTTGCAGCTCATCAGTTCCATATTTTGTAGTGTTTAATGTACAGGAAATATACCTAAGGATTACATAAAGAATAATCATAATAGTTCCTTTCAAAACAACTAAAATTATCTGAATGTCAGGAGGAGAAGTCAGGAGACTCAATCCAGATTCCAGTTTTCCTCCTGAACAATTCATCAGTGGCATGTTAGCATTCTTGAGAGGTACTGCTGTTATTGGATTAATTGGCAAGATTACTTGGTTTATTAAGTAAAATATAGCCTTGATAAGAAAATGGAAATTTAAACAATTTATCATTCTGATATATAATTGATAATTTTATTGAACTGTTAATAAACATTGCAAATTTAAGCTAAGCAAACTTAATTTAGAAGTAATCTTTGTTTTGGAGGAAGGAAAACTATAGGGAATGAAGTGACAACCAGCTGACTTCTTCCAGAAACCTCTAATTCATGCCAGGGATGAGTGGGAGAGGAAGTCTGAGGCCTTGTCTCAGTGGCAAGTAGATCACCATGGAACTTTCTGCAGGATTATTAGGAATTTTGTGAAGCAGGTAGATTATTCCTTCAAGCAGAAAGTCATTGCTCCATCCAGACTTAGAATTCTATGGGCAATTCTGCCCATAGGTAGAATTGCTGTCTTTGTTATCCTATGATTTGCATATACATGGGAAATAAATGAATGTGATTTATTTCTCCATATGCATGAATAAAACTGCATGATAAAAGTATTTAATATATTATATTATATTGTATCACTTAATGAAGAATTCTTTAATTATAGTTGCCATCCCATTTTTTCTTTAGAACCTCTAAACCAGGGGTGTCAAACTCATTACCAGCGGGCTGGATGCATCACATGCTGACCATGCCCACTCCGATTTAGCGAAGGGGCAAAAGTCATGATACATCATGTGACAACGATATGATGAGGCGAGTTTATACACTCTACATTTCCTTAAGTTCTCTGAGCAGAGATAGATAATATATTATGTCATGTTCCTCATCTATGAGCCTTTACATTACTTCTACCCCACCTTTCACTGTATATCCTGGGTAGTATTTTAATCATTTATGTCTGAAAACACTCATAGGATATACATTATTTTTCTCTCCTGCAATACTGATTGCTTTATAGATGACTCTACAACAAGAAGCAGTAAAATATACTGAAAATTATATATGCTTTATGAGTAATAATTTGTGCAACCTGCTACAACATATCTGAAGAACCCTCTGTAGAACATTGCAAATAATACAAATTCCCAAAGTCAGGCTAAAGAAAAAAATTTCACAATTTTTTAAATTTTAAATATAAATTTCATACAGTATGCAGGTAATCCTCGATTTATGACCACAATTGAGCCCAAAATTTATGTTGTTAACTGAGACATTTGTTAAATGAGTTTTGCCCCATTTTACAACCTTTCTAGCCACAGTTGTTAGGTGAATCATTACAGTTGTTAAGTTTTAACATAGTTGTTAAGTGAATCTGGCTTCTCCGTTGACTTTGCTTGTCACAAGGTTGCAAAAGGGGATCAAATGACCTTGGGACATAGCAACGGTCATAAGAATGAACTGGTTGCCAAGCATCCAAATTTTGATCACATGATTTCGGGATCATATGACCATATGACAATGGTCATTAGTGTGAAAAATGGTCATAAATTATTTTTTTCAGTGCCATTGTAACTTTGAACTTAGCAGTTCACTAAATGAACTGCTGTAAATCGAGGACTGTGTTCTATGCCATGTGGGAAAATATATTCTAGTAAATAATATCAGACAGAAAGACTGTAATGTGACTGAATCTGAACTAAGAGTTATGCTTGTTTGAATTTGTGGTTTCTAAAATAATCTCTTTTGTATCAATCTCTTCTACAAATTTGGAATTGAATAAAAAGCTGGTTTTGTTAATCAAGTTTCATCATGAAGATAAAAATACATATGTGTGAATACATCCATTTTATATTTTTATAACTCTACAAAGTATATATTTTAAAAGTTTGCATTACAATCTGAATACATTTTGTCTAAACATATTTTTGTTTACAAATTTGATATACAGTTTTGGTAAACATTTTTTCTAATAAATATATATATTCCTAAAGCAACATATATTGTAGATTATTTCATTAACACATACTGAACCTTTTATATATTAATGAAAGAGATGTGCTGCTTACTTTTTATGTTATTCTTTGTGCCTCTAATAAAAATCAGAATTTAGTACAGGTAATCCTCGAGTTATCAGTGTAATGGAGCCTGCCAATTACATTCGTAATCCAAGGATTTGTAGGAGTGAATCACATAATTTAAATGTGATCACTCCCTGCTTTTGCCCATGCATTTGCTAATCAAATGTGTGAAGTGCACAAGGTATCTCAGGGTGAAGAAGGCCATGAGGGGCTTACTGCTTCTGATCACCCAAGGCCTCCCTGACCCGATGCAATATCTCATGCTCCCCCCCCGCCATATTCTGTTATGTAACAGAATAACATAGTAACAGAGTTGGAAGGGACCTAGGAGATCTTTTAGTCCAGGGGTTGGCAACCTTAAACACTCAAAGAACCACTTGGACCCATTTCTTACAGAAAAACAAAACAAAACACCAGAAGCCACAAAACCTGGGTGAGCATGGCCAACTCGATGTTACTCACTCCTACCCAGTCACTCCCACCCAGTCACCCAGTCCTACCCAGCCACACCTACTCAGCCACAAAACCATTCTCTATGTCTCTCTCCCCTCTCCCTCTCCCCCCCCCTCTCCCCTCTTTCTGTATCTCTGTGTCTGTCAGTCTCCCTATCTTCCCCTCTGTCCCCTCTGTCCCCCCTGTCTCTCTCCCTCTCTTCCCCTCTCTCAACTGCTCTCTATGTATCACTCTGTAAATGTCTCTCTATGTCTCTCTCTGTGTATCTGTGTGTGTCTCTCTCTCCCCCTCCCTTCAGGCAACTGTCCTCCTCCTTCCCCCCTCCTCTCATAACTCCCTGGATGGGAGCAAAGCACAGCAAAGGTGCGTGTGGGGTGGGCGGCTTCTCACTTAAGGAGGGTCTTAACAGGGCGTGGCTTCTTTCCTGCACTAATGCTGCGGCCATCACTTTGCCGTGTCATCTCCCACCCCAGCAGCTCTTCGGCCAAGCACGGAGGGGGAGAGAGAGAGAACATGCATGTTTCTTTCCTGAGGGAATAACTTTAACTGTGTTGAGGCAATTAAAAAGTTCATGTGGATGTGTAATAGTTGCATATTAGGAAATCATGTGAATTGGCCAAGCACTATGTTACTCTCTCTCTTATACAACATAAATAGTAATTACCTTGGGGATTTGTATTGCCATTTCAAAGTGAGGAGTTTCCATTCCTGTCCCATCACTGGTTCAACCCGCCCCTCTTATTTCTTTTTTGGACTCCAGCCTGAAGTGGCAGGAAATGAAGGCTGCCTTACATGTAAATGTGGTGTGAAGGCAGGTACAGGGCAGCTTTGCTCCTGCACTCTCTGGCGACCCTCCTTCCCGTCCTCCTCTCAGCAGTGGCTGAACCAGGAGCATGCGTGCACACAGGGTGACCCTCTTTAAGCAAGCCACAGCCTGCGCATGTGCCTTTCCTGAGCTTTGACGCTCACTTGAGGAGGGTCTCACTACATGTGTGCACGCTCCCAGCTCAGCCACAGCCGTCCAGAGGGTCACAGTAGGAGGAAGAGGGGAGGAGACTGAAGGAGGGAAGCTACCCTGTACCTGCCTTCACATCACATTTGCACATAAGGCAGCCTTCACTTCCTGCCACTTTGGGCTGGAGTCCAAAAAAGAAATGAGGGGCAGGGCCAACCAGTGATGGGACAGGGAGCCACGGCAGAGGGCCGAAAGAGCCACTTGTGGCTCTGGAGCCACGGGTTGCTGACTCCTGTTCTAGTCCAAGCCCCTACTCAGGCAGGAAACCCTATACCATTTCAGATAAATAGTTGTCCAAATGGTATTCTTAATAGCCTCCAGTGTTGGAGCATTCACAACTTCTAGAGGCAAGTTGATCCACTGATTAATTGTTCTAACGGTATAATTGGCTTGGCCTTAGCATAGTATTTTTGCAAACAGCTAGGCAATCATAATTATTCAAGAAACTCAAGAAACTATGGCTAAACAGTTTAGCATCACAGGTGAACTCTGTCATTCACTTTCCCCAAAGTGTGGCTTTAAATAAGTCTTAGAGCCTCCCAAGAAATTAGGATCAAAAAAGGCTCAGTAACTTCTTGAAGATGAGACTAATGATGAATGAGATACATAAATTAAAATCTCAATGCAATAGATGTGGAGGTACGAAAATGGTTATGGGTGAGCAAATAGAACAAAAACTCTTGCACAGTACTGCCTGACTGTGTGCCTTACTGTACGTAGATCTCAACATTCAACAGAGCTCTTTTCTCTCTAGCTGTCTGCCACAATTTTGCCTTAAGTACAGGCTTAGAGAGGGTTATAAGCTCCAGTTGTGCACGCCCTCCCAAGCTACGTTCTCACCAGCAAAGGACTTGAGGAAAGGCCTTTGCTGACAAGAATGGAGGCCCGGAGGGATGAAGGCACCCCTCTGGGCCTCTCTTCTTGGCAGCACAGGTGTTTTGCAAAGACAGCAAAAGGCTTTGCAAATGGAGGGAAGGCTTTGGTGATTCAGGCCTTCCCTCCATTTGCAAAGCCTTTTGCCACAAATCTTGTCCAGGCCTCTGTTTGCAAAGAACAAAGACCTAAAGTACCGTGAGATCACCTAAGATCCCATATAGTCGACCTGCTCCTAACACTCAAGCTAGTGTTCCACTTGATTCTGACACCAGAACAAAATTATGGCAACTTCATCAATTAGTTAGCAGGACTATTATTGTCATAGTATAATCCTTGGTTTAGAACTGCAGGGTCCCTCCTGTCATGCTTTACATAAGCACAACTGTATCTTTTGTTTTTCCAGGCATTAAATCTTTATTACTTAGAAGCATTCACATAGACTCAACCTGGATATATTAGTTTATTTTTTTTCAGTTAAAAGGAAATTTTAAATACCAATGATCTGCCTACTATAGTATGTAGCAATTAAAGCTGATATATAAATCTATACTTCAGGATTTATATCCAGATTTTTATTCTCATGCTTTTCTGAGTCAGTGGATATATGGCTATTCTCTACAAGAACATGGGAAACAGTTTGATTATGCATTATGGTTCTGTGAAGCCAATAGCAGCTGAATCCTGACCAGTTCCTTCATTCCTAAAGCCTTCTTATCAGTACCGTACAGTAGAAAGAATTCTTGATATATTTTTTTTTTTTTTGTATAAGTTAGATTTGGAAGAATTTGGAAGAAATTTTCCAAACAGTTCAAAAGAAGTCGCATGTCATCCTAGGCAGCGGCTGCTGCTTAAAATTAAGAATGATTTTCCTTTTAAATGGTTCCATGACCAACTGCTCTAAGATACAGTCAGCTGAAGTATCTACAGGCTTATTTGTGAGTGAAATATGCATCTGTTCAAGCCTGTGAGAAGCCACCCATGAGTATGGGCATCCATGGAAGGACGGGAGGATGGGAAATGACAAACGTTAACCTAAGACAAATACTATGAACATTTTTTATTAGACACGAGACATGAGTACATAATTGCAGCATTTACATGATTTATCATCAAGATATGTTTTATTTTGGAATCACTGGGATGTGCTGTCCATGAGTACTACTTTCTGTTTAAGAGGCCTACATAATTTAATTAGACAGTTCCCTTGAGTAGGACTTGTTTACAGCATAAAGCACTTTCCCATTTCCATAAGCTGCAGTGATTTTTGTTCTAAAATGAGAATAAATGTACTATATGTTTTGTTGTACCAGTACCAGGTTATAATGTACCAGGTTATCTTGCTTCTAATAAAATTAATTTGAAGAGTTTAAAAAAGGAAATATTCTACATTTTGCCTTAATGGAAACAGCTGTAAAAATGAAGTTTGGATTCAAATCTCACAATTCCCTAGCCAATTTCATAAATTCAAGGAAATCATTTCAAAGAAGAAAAACACTTTTCACAAAGTATTAAAAGTTTAACAGTTCTCCTTGTTTAAAAAGGGCTATTATTGCTTTCTCCTGGCAGCAGATATGTACCTTCCCAAATGGTTGAAAAAAGATTGCCTTTGTGACAAGATACCGTAAAATACCATCATTTTGTTCTGCTGAGAAAAATAGGCAATTTAAAAAACAATTGTTAAAGGATGATATTTTTCTTTAGAGAAGGGGGAAGAAGAAAGCAAAGGAAATCAGCACAATAAATGTACAAAGAATAAGGTAAAAAGTAGGCAGAAAATCCTAACTTTGCCTAAAGTTCAGTCTAGATGTCTCACAATCAGGGCACATACCAGACAACCTAACTAGACTTTTGATAAAGTCTATTAAATTGTTTTTTCTGTTTTCAGTTGGATAATTTGAAATAACTTTTTTTTTCTTTTTGAAACAACCTAAGGTAGAATCATATAGGATTTGTTCTAAATGTTTTTTAGAAGGGACAAAAAGGAAAGAATGAGCAGCAAATTACTGAAAGCATGAGCCTTGAATTCCCAGTAATATGATATTTTACTGTATTTAGTTGCTCACCGAAGAATCATATTCCTGAATGCTAGACCCTAGATCACTGTAGATGCATTTAGATAAACCATGATTTATCATGTTCAAAATGCTCACTTTCCCCAATATCCTAGGTTTGCGCACTCTCTTCTTCTCTTTTTCTCTGGGTTAATCATGACAAGGAATTCAGCACTTATATAATTCTAAAATTATGCTGTCTGTTAATCCCCTAAAATTTGTCATTATCCTCATAATTATAAACATCATTTTTTATTTATTTATTTATTTATTTCCAATTTCTATACCGCCCTTCTCCCTGAGGACTCAGGGCGGTGTACAGCCAGACATAAAAATCATGAAATATAAATATTAAGACATTTAAAATATATATAATTTGGCTACAAAATTTAAAACTCACAGACCAATTAAAATATTAAAAATATTTAAAATTTCTTCTTAAGCCAGCCCGGCTTGTTGGAAAAAATGTGTTTTTAGGGCACGGCGGAAGGCACTGAGGTCATGAATTCTCCTAATCTCCGGGGGCAACTGGTTCCAGAGGGTGGGTGCCCCCACAGAGAAGGCTCTCCCCCTGGGGGTCACCAGCCTACATTGTTTGGCTGATGGCACCCTGAGGAGGCCCTCTCTGTGGGAGCGCACGGGTCGATGGGAGGTCATCGGTGACAGCAGGCGGTCTCGGAGATAACTAGGCCCTATGCCATGGAGCGCTTTAAAGGTGATCACCAACACCTTGAAGCGCACCCGGAAGACCACTGGAAGCCAGTGCAGCTCGCGCAGGAGCGGTGTTATGTGGGAGCGCCACGCTGCTCCCGTCACTACCCGCGCGGCCGCATTCTGGACCAGTTGGAGCCTCCGGGTGCTCTTCAAGGGGAGCCCCATGTAGAGAGCATTACAGTAATCTAGACGAGAGGTGACAAGGGCGTGAGTGACTGTGCACAGGGAATCCCGATCAAGAAAGGGCCGCAACTGGCGAATCAGGCGAACCTGACAAAAGGTCCCCCTGGCTACAGCCGTCAGATGTTCCTCCAAAGACAGCTGCCTATCCAGGAGGACTCCCAGATTGTGAGCCCTTTCTGCGGGGGCCAAAGACTCGCCCCCGATAGTCAGTGATGGAGTCAACTGACTATATCGGGATGCCGGGAACCACAGCCACTCCGTCTTGGACGGGTTGAGCTTGAGTTTGTTTCTCCCCATCCAGATCCGCACGGCTTCCAGGCACTGGGACATCACTTCGAGGGCATCATTGGGGTGGCCTGGGGTGGAGATGTACAGCTGGGTGTCATCAGCGTACTGATGGTATCTCACCCCAAAGCCACGGATGATCTCACCCAGCGGCTTCACATAAATATTGAACAAAAGGGGCGAGAGGACCGACCCCTGCGGCACTCCACAAACGAGAGGCCTCAAGGTCGACCTCTGCCCCCCTGTCAACACAAACTGCGACCGGTCGGAGAGAAAGGAGGAGAACCACTGTAATACAGTGCCCCCCACCCCCAACTCTTCCAGCCGGTGCAGCATGATACCATGGTCGATGGTATCAAAAGCCGCTGAGAGATCTAATAGGGCTAGGACAGAAGAACATCCCCTGTCCCGAGCCCTCCAGAGATCATCAACCAATGTGACCAATGCCGTCTCCATGCTGTGCCCAGACCTGAAACCCGACTGGAACGGATCCAGATAAGATGTTTCCTCCAGGAATTGTGGAAACTGTTGCGCGACCACACTCTCAACAACCTTCGCAATAAAGCGGAGGTTGGAGACAGGACGATAATTAGCTAATACTGCCGGGTCCAGGGAAGGCTTCTTGAGGAGGGGCCTCACCACCGCCTCTTTCAAGGCGGCAGGGAAGTGACCCTCACTCAAAGAAGCGTTGATAATACCCTGGAGCCAGCCTCGTGTAACCTCCCGGGAGGCCAGTACCAACCAGGAGGGACACGGGTCCAGTAAACATGTGGCTGCACTAAGTCTCCCCAAAATCCTGTCCACATCATCAGGAGTCACAGAGTCAAACTCTTCCCAGATAACATTCTCAAGACTATTCCTTGTCACCCTGCCCAGATCTACCCAGTCGGAGTCCAAATCCCCCCGAATCTGAGCAATTTTGTCATACAGGTATTGTCCGAAATCCTCCGCCCTGCCTTCCAAGGGATCCTCCCGCACTCCCGCATAAAGCAGAGAGCGGGTCACCCTGAACAGGGCAGCTGGACGATTCCCTGATGATGCAATAAATGCAGAAAAGTAGTTCAACTTTGCCGCTTTTATCGCCACTAGGTAGGTCTTAATATGCGACCTTACCAGTGTTCGATCAGATTCAGCGAGACTGGCCCTCCAACCACTCTCTAGGCATCTTTTCCGGCACTTCATCTCTCTCAGCTCCTCGGTAAACCAGGGAGCCGCTCGAGATCCATACCGGGTCAGAGGCCGCAAAGGCACGACTCGATCCAAGGCTCCACCAGCTGCCCGATTCCAGGCAGCTACCAGGTCCTCGGCCGAGTCGTGTGCCAGATCCTCAGGAAATGGCCCAAGCTCCATCTGGAACCTATCAGGATCCATCAGGTGCCTGGGGCGGACCCATCTAGTTGGTTCCGCCTCCCTGCGGCGGGGTGTAGCGGTTCAGAGATCTAGGCGAAGGAGCGAGTGATCAGACCATGACAAGGGTTCTATGTCTATACCCCCTATAACCAGATCACTCAACCACTGACCAGAGACAAAAATCATGTCCAGAGTATGCCCCCCCTATGAGTGGGGCCATGAACTAATTGGGTCAGGTCCATGGCCGTCATGGAAGCCATGAACTCCCGAGCCACCTCAGACGTTTCACCAACGGAAGGCAAGTTGAAGTCACCCATGACCATGAGCCTGGGTGTATCCACTGCCACCGTGGCTATCACGTCGAGTAGCTCGGGCAGGGCTGTTGCCACATGGCAGGGAGCCAGGTACGTGAGCAGCAAGCCCAACTGAACCCCATGACCCCATTTCATAAGGAGGGACTCACATCCGGCAATCTGTGGCACAGTGGTCTCCCTCGGACCTAGATCTTCGTTAATAATAACCGCTACCCCCCCGCCCCTCCCCTGGGCCCTTGGCTGATGGAATGCTCTGAAATCTGGTGGGCACATCTCAACCAGAGGGACCCCTCCCTCTGGACCCAGCCAGGTTTCCATAATACCTGCCAGGTCCGCTCCCCCTCCTTTATAAGATCACAGATGAGGGGGGCCTTATTTACCACGGACCTGGCATTGCACAGCATCAGCCGAAGGCCCAGATCCTGAGTATCTGTGCTACCTAGTGTCCGAGTGGAGCTTTGGAGACCGGGGCGAGCAATCCCTCTCAAATAGCGAGTGCGCGCCCCCGACACATGATGTGGTCCCCTGCTCCCGCCATATCTGCCCCTCCCAACTACCGTGCTGATGGTGCAACCCTCATAAATATGATCCTCCGTCCCCCCTCCAATCCCTCGTTCTGCACCCCCCAAACCGTTACCCCATGCCGGGCTAGGCTCTGACCATGGAGGATGACCCCCCCATCCCCATCGGTCGTCTTCTCTATTCCCCTTAAAAATTATTACAAACCCCCCTCCCCGGATCCCTTAAAATCTTATTAAAACACTTCACCAAAAAGCCCCACACACCCTTCTTTGCCATCTCTCCGGACTCCAAAGTCCATCATCGAGATAGGCCCTTGGTAAAGTGGAGGGCCAAACCTGTGAGAGGGGGGAATCTCGCAGGGCAAGCAATTCAGATACTGAGTACATCAAGACCCTTGAGGGGGGAATAGTCCAAGGTCAGAGACCACCAGATGTTAAAAACATAGAGGGACAGAATTCTGATCCATGGTCCAAGTCACCGGGCTCCATTGCCCTCTCACAGCAATGGAGGGGAAGGCAGATACAATTCAACCCCCGGAAGTATCCTGGCCGGCTCTCCTCTCACAAGGCCGACCAGGAAAATTTAGATGATAATCCAGGAGTGAGGTGGCCATACTCCGCCTTCCACTGGCCTCAGGTCCATGGTTCCAGTGCCCCCTTGGGTTAGGAGCGTCAAGGGGTCGAATCCTCCAGCTCACACAGAGTGTTCAAATAGTTCAGGAGATATCTTCCAGAGGCAGGAAATAGATGGCAATATGAGGGGGGGGGGGAGAGTGGAAATAGTTCAGCAAACCAAATAAATGGGGCTGTTATGGCAATAACAAGGTCTAACAAGGTCTAACAAGGTCTAAGCGTGGTCCGGGAAGAAGGAGGGGTGGGGGAAATTCAGACAGCAGGAGTCTGTAGTCATTCACTGACCCCACAAATCCCTCAAGCTTCCACTGTAGATGTAGTACTCCCCTATTTTCACCCTCCAGATCACCTAAAGGGAGGAGGGGACTGGGGGATTCCAGGTCCGTATGGGGACAGCCCATCCCCACGGCCAAGCACCCTCCGGCCGCTCGGGGGGTACTTTCCAATCCTCTGGAAAACCTCAATTCTGCAGTTACTGCCAAAAAATCCCACACCGGCTTTGTAGGTATCTGCAGGCCCTTGCAGGCCTCCCCGACCTCGGCCGCCATCCCTGCAGTCGTCGCTGCGGCCGCCGCCACCACCGTCGACATCGCTGCCATTGGCCCTTCCGCTGTCGTCCCCAGCCGCCCCTCCCCTCCGTAGATCTCATACGAGGCATCGAGGGGTGTGGGGAACCTCCGCAGGGGGCCCCAGCATCGCCGTCTTCGAGGCCGCTGCTGTCGCCCCGCCAGCCGCAGGTAGCCGCCGATATCTTCCTGGCTGTTCCGCCAGGCCTGTGAAGCCGCGCCCACTCTCTAGCGGTGTCTCCCGCCGTCTTCCCTGAAGCCGTTTTTTTTCCGGCTTTTTTTCCGGAGCTGGGATGGTCCGGAGAGCTGGCGAAGCTCTCGAAATGTCCTCCTGACACTCCTTTACCCGGGCGAGGGCCTTAGATGTTCCGCCCGACCCTCCAAAGCCTCCTTAAACCGAGGCATCCCCTCCCAACAATCGGAGGTCTCAGTACCGGAACGCCATCTTGAGCATGCGCAAATTTTAATCTTTCTTTTCTTTTCAGATGCCATAGATACCTATCCACCCAGTTATGATATCTCACAGGTAGACTAACTTGAGAATTGTGCAGAAATGTCTTCTGAGATAAAGGAAGAATTCAGGTCTAGCCTTCATATAATTGCTTCATCCCTCAAGCCCTCGCAGTTTGTTAGGCATAATGTTTAGATCTTGCCTATTATTAGTTGTCCATATTGTTGCATGCATCAGGAATGGGAATAATTTTAAAATATTATAACATTTTGAGGAAAATATTTCATTCATCAAAAGGAAGCATTTGCACTTTGTGTTAAGTTGAAATATGGTTTGTATGATCTTAGCATCTTGAAACCAGCCATTTTGATATATTCAGTAATTGATAGATTGGTTGCCTATCTTAAAGAGCTCTGGGCAGCTCAGAACAATAAAACGAACATAAAATAATTTATACTTGGTTTCAGTATGGCCAGCTTCAAGCTAGATGGAGGGAAGATCAAAAAATTGACGTTATGCAAAATGAGGAAAATTTGGTAAAACAGATTAGAGATCAAAGCCAAATGCATATCAAAAGGTTGTATAATGCATTATTGGAAATAGATTCAGAAACGGAATTGGTTAAGGACTGTATGATAAAATGGGCACAAAATTTTCAGGAACCAGTGATGATAGAAACTTGGGAAAAGATCTGGGTTAGAAATGTTAAATTTACGCAAGCACAAAACTTAAGAGAAAATTTTTATAAAATGTTTTATAGATGGCATTTAGATCCTAAAAAATTATCATGTATGTACCCAAATTTGCAAGCTAAATGTTGGAGATGTGATTGTGATGATGCAACATATTATCATATATGGTGGACTTGTAAGAAAATCAAAGCATTTTGGATAAAAATCTGGTGGGTGATGCAGAATATTTTGAAAAAAAGGTTGAAATTTACTCCGCAGTTGTTTTTATTGGGTATAACAATGGGTTGTACATCATCAGAGACTAAATTGATTTTAAATTTAATATCAGCAGCTAGGCAGTTAGTTGCGCAACATTGGAAGAAGGACTCTTTGCCTACTATTGAAGATTGGATACTGAAAGTAACGAATTTAGCGGAAATGGCAAAAATTTCAGCTTATTTGAAGGACTATATGCAAGAGATATATATATCAGAATGGAGAAGATGGATTGATTATATTCAAAACAAGTATCAGACAAGAAAATACCAAATAGCTTATGAATGAATGTTAATTTTAGATGTATTATGTTATTTATAGTGGAGTTAAGGTCCTAGGTGGGGATTTGTTAGTTTAAGGATAGTTAGGTTAATTTAGCTTATGATTGTTAATTGAAATACCCTGTATTTTGCTCTGGGAAGTCTGGGGGGGGAGGGTGGGAAGGGGTGTTGGGGGGATGGGGAGAGGGAAAAAGGGTGGGGGGAATATTGGGGGGGATCTTTGTTGTGTAAAACTTTTTAATAAAAAATAAAAAAATAAAATGAACATAAAACAGTAAAAGAAATAAATGAATACATTCTCAAAAATCCAAACTGTGACATTTAAGAATTCTTCCTTGAGCAAATCAGTTAAAGAAAAGAGTGAGAAAATGAGTCTGATTTTGAAAGTGGTAATACCACAAGACTCTGTATCTTCAAGTTTTGGGACAGTCATTATTGAATGTCGTACTGTGACGCACTTGGTAAGTACCATTGGCATGTTACAAGGCAACTCATGACTCCATCTAATCTGTATGTTGATAGAGATATAGTTTCAACATCTGCTATCTTTTCTCTCCTATTTCTCAAGAACTCTCAAAACGTAAAAGTTATCATTGATTTTGTATATTCTCAGTTGCCTTAACATTTTGGCCTGATATTAAAGTTATCTGGGAGAATGACCTTGTGTCCAGCCTAAATCTGTAGCAACTCTTTTGCTTTCTTTCTATAGTTTAAAGCATAATCACAAAATTCTTCTACCTGCCTGTTTCCAAGAAAAGATATAGATCACTGGTGTCAAACTTGACCATATCACATGACATATTGTGATGATGTTTTTTGCCTTTGTGGAGCCAAGGTGGGTGTGGCCTGCATGTGACGCATGTGGCCCGTGGGCTGCCACCTGATATAGATGGTTCAGAGATTCACAGGCAGGTGCTACATTTGTTTCCTTTCACAAATTCCAAAGGAAGTGGTACACAACCTTAATAACTTTCAACAATTCCTAGTGATTAGGTGCATTTTTAAAAAATATAATTGTGTATTTTAAATGCAAAATATGTTCAGTTTCTTCAACTTCTTTGACTCCAATGCTTTCTTCTGATTGCTCCAATACACATGCACAAGTATACAAATTTTTCTTTGCTTTATACTGTCTTCCTGAAGTGGTTTTTGCTTTGGGTGATATTCTACCCAAATTCTGTATCATATCATGTATTTTTCAGTCTCCTATTGCTCAACATTCACCCAGACAAGTTCCATTGTCTAGATCTGTACCACAAATTGGTTCATCTTGAAGTGGAAAATAGACTTAAGTTGGCACATCAGGCACACTCTAAAAAACTTCCATAGGTTTTAAAAAGCATTGGCATTAGGCTTATTAAAGCAATTTACTATCAAAGATTGGAGGGGAGGGATGAAAAATAATTTTAAGCAATATAAATCACAGAACAACAGACTAGAGGGAGAAGGAGTCCTTCCCCTCCCCCCCCCACAAGGCAAGGGGAAAATACTTTCAGGGGGTGCCTGACCTGCTTTGAAACTAATAAATTTTGTTGGGTGCTTGTGGGCCCCATTTGCACTAGCAGGAGAAGAAACTGAGGATGTAGTTCAAATTGTGGCTAACATGCTGAACTTGTCAATCAGAAAGGTC
The DNA here is from genome assembly GCA_012654045.1 of Ptyas mucosa. NCBI lineage: Eukaryota > Metazoa > Chordata > Lepidosauria > Squamata > Colubridae > Ptyas > Ptyas mucosa. The sequence continues at coordinate 57,927,498 of WNWU01000001.1, read as the reverse complement.
TGCAGTGTGGCGGTTTGAATCCCTAGTATAGGTCTCCTGCTTGAGCAGGGGGTTGGACTAGATGACCTCCAAGGTCCCTTCCAACTCTGATAAACTGTTAAAACATAATATCTTGTGCTGTGGAACTCTTAATCTTTTTGGGGAAATTCCATTGTTTGCCTGTATCTGTTTATTGTCAGGCATTCTCGTATATTGCCTGAAGGTTTGTATAAACAACAAAAAAGTTATTAGAAATTGATTGAGGAAGAAATTATGATGGCCAAAAAACCTGATTTTTCTGTGCATTTAACTGATTTGATCACCATTATTAGGACCGCCACAAAAGGTTGCTTCAATTCAATGCACAGAAAAAAAGTTTACTGGCCACCACAGGATTGTATTTGAAAGTGAGGAAGTGAAAGCATTTGGGATTTCAGACAAATTTTCTAAGAACTAAAACTTTGTCTGCTGGACAGAAGGTATGTTTGCTAATCAAGAATGTTGCGCAAGTTTAATCTGTCATTCCTTCTTTTCTGCTTGCCTACCTCCTCCCATTCCATCTGTTTTCTGCTACTTCTAGTGAGGCATTAATGTGTCCCAAATGAGAATTCATCAAATTCTTGGAGCAAAAATAGTAGAAACTTCATGGGTTAATTATGTTATTTGTTTTGCCACTGTCAACACAACAGTGGTCCCTACAGTTGCATTATAGAAGAACAGTGCATTGACAGTATTGCATCCAAGAGTACATGCATGCAACAGTATGCTATAGTTTATACAAGGGCCAGAGATATGCAACTCATGCACAATACAGAGTAGTGGCCAAAAGTGTGGGGGGGAAAGCATCTTACTGATGGGTCAGTGGTCTCTTCTATTACTTCAGATATTTCTTGGGTAAGACAGGTTCTTATATGTGAATAGAATGTATTCAGACTTTTGAATTAACATGCTGAAATTGCAATTAATTTTGATCACCATCGTCTACAGATTCTGATAGTAAGAGATTCAGAGTTTCCAAATTGTATAGTTAGTTAGTCAGTATCACTCATATGAAAGGACAATCCACATGTGTAGGTGACTTTAATAGTACAGACATTCAAGAATGATTTTAGACTAGAGGTGATGGTCACATAACAGGACCAAGGACATCTATAAATTAAGCTTCATCTGTATTTGTAATAAAATTGATTCTGAACATCCTCTGTATGAAGGAAGCACAACATTTAGCAGATGACACAGTTGCCTCTTAATATTATGGACGCATCATTGGAGGAAACCATAGTTTGTGAACTGCTCTTGTATGTTTGGGATCTTTGTGATGTGGCAGAACATTCTCAGAAATGGTCACCATACCACAAATGTTTATTCTTCCCCTCTGATTCATTTCCTAGAGAAACAATTGGTCACAGACGGCAATCTCTTCCCACGTAAACACTACTCTGTTGAACTAGAAAAAAGGAAAGGACAGCTGGTAGGAAGTAGTGCTGAGAAGTGGGGGAAATGTAAATGCTTAGCTTTAGAAATGGATGGGAATTGCAAGATGTGGTGAGAATTGGCTTGCAATATGTGTTATACACTGTTTTTTTGTAGGCCAAACTCCATATTACATAAGAGGTGGGTGGTTGGAATTTCACTGTTTGATTGTCTTAATTAAATGCAGCTACACTGGGCTGTGAGTTGAGAGAGAGCGTCACAAAAGGAAGGAATGTTTCAAACTCTATTGAACTTTCCTATCAAGATTCTTCAATGCTCAGTGCGGGTTTTTTTGTTTTTTGTTTCTTGCTTCACTGAAAAAGAAAAAGAAAACATTCAGCTTCACTGGGGGAAAATAATGCATCAAACATGCACATTTTCATAAATAAGGCAAATAAGCATTTTGATGGGGGAAATAAGATGGGACAGTTAGGAAGTCTTCCTTTCCTTATTTCTTGCTCAAAGAAGAACCATTAGCCCTCAATTCCAAAACTGAGAAATTCTGTCATAGTAATTTGTTGCTTAAGCTGGGCACAAATCTTTAATAAAAACATTGGTTCATTAAAGTTCTCTGTGTAGGATTGAAAAGGAAGAATGGTCGAGACTGATATTAAATAATATGGAGTCCTTAATGCTTCCTGACTTGGTTATTCTCTTGCAGATATTTTGTTACTCCAATAGGAAACATCTTCAATGTAGGTTCAAGTAGTAAACTACAGCCTAATCAAGGCACTACCAGGAGAAAACAATACCCATACCAACACAAACAAGACAAGCCATGGCATATAAACAGCGAGCAAACCCCACTCCCTTCTAACATTGAAGATGTTACCTAGTCCGGTAACAAAATGTCTGGGAGAAAAATACCAAGCTCAAGGAGCACTAAGGACTCCACAGTTCATCCTAAACTACCTATATTCTTCTCTATTAAACAATATGTCCACAGATTTTTTTTCCAGTTTATAGCTTATGTATCATTTTTCTGACATTGCACTTCTATAGTCAGCTAAGAGTTGAAATGAGACTTACTTCTAAGTACACTTGTAAGATTGATTTCTTAATTTATTTCCTCTCTCTGTTAATCTATCTCTGTTAAAATATACCCTATATTTGCATTCTTTGGTTCCCTCTAAAATGAAAGATATAACAAAATTGGATATTAGTAAAGGACTGAAGCATGTTTTGGCAAATCAAGAAATAAGATGAAGTAATGAATGGACATTAATAGAGGCAATAGATCTATGCATCCTTTCAGAAGAAAATCAGAAATATTATTTCAGAGAATATAGAAGGGTGAGCAGAGCATCTAACTGCAACTCTTCAAAACATTCAAATCTCTTTCCAGGAAGGTGTCATGAGTGGCAACAAAATACACAGCTGCTTGAAAGATTTGCAGGAAAATATTGTGTTCATGTCCCAAGGCACTCTGAAACATTTCTTTGGAATGGAATCTAATACACTGCACAACTGTTTCAGATGATCCAACAAAATCTAGTTACTTGATTAGCTGCAACACAGTGAAACACATAAACAAGTGCTGCCTGATTTTTGAAACTCCTCCTTTATGATATCAAGAAGCATAATATATAATCTTTGTTTTCAGATATGATCAGTGGTTTAATAAATTGCTCTAAATGATCAATGTATGACTTGATCACAGTAGGATATAGATTCTATGGATCATAGATCAGTCATGCTAAAGCAATACTGGTAGTCCTCGCTTAGCAACCACAATTAAGGCCAGCAAGTCTGTTGCCAAGTATGTAATTGCTAAGTGGGAAATCACATCACTGGAATGAATTGATAATGTCACTTCCCATTCAGGTGAATCAGTGTGGTTGTTAAGTGAAATATCACAAGACAGTGATTTGTGATTTTACTTCATTATCTTCTTTTAAATATACTTGTTGTGAGCTGGCCAGGAAATATGTAAATGGAACATATGAACAGCAATTAGTTGAAAATCTTTTTTAAAAAACACTTTGAAAGTCCCAAAGGTGCTTTTTCAGGAGGCAGCTGGACTTTTTTGTTTTTCTTTGAAGACGTTTCACTTCTCATTCAAGAAGCTTCTTCAGCTCTGACTGGAACTGTCCAGTCAGAATCCAGTCAGAACTGAAGAAGTTTCTTGGATGAGAAGTGAAATGTCTTCAAAGAAAAACCAGAAAGTCCATTTGCCTCCTAAAAAAGCACCTTTGGGACAACCATGACGTGGATGACTGAGAATCTCCATAGAGATTTAGTTATGTGCTTTGGGATGAGTACTCTTTGAATGGTGCAGGAGTATGAATGGATTTCCAGAAAAATTGCAGCCTACAGGAACCATTTGTGCTTCAGTTTGAGATGCAGACAACACAGACTCATCCCCAACAGCCTGCACCTGTTCCCAACAGTGAAGGGACATAGGGCAGAAAACATCTTGCGGCCATGAAGGCTCCACACATATTTGCACTACTCAGGTAACCCTGATGACACAGATAAACCTACAAGGAGCCTCAATGAGTCTTGAAAGAATGCAAATGACCAGTTGTCTGCAAGGAATATAAATCCTTCCATTCCCTACCATCCAGTCAGAGTTGAAGAAGCTTCTTGGATGAGAAGTGAAAAATCTTCAAAGAAAAACAAGGAAGTCCAGCTGCCTCCTGAAAAAGCACATTTGGGACAATCATGACCTGGATGACTGACAATCTCCATAGACAAACTCTTTGAATGGTTACTAAATGAGGTAGTTGGTAAGGGAGAACTACTTCTATATTAACACTATCAAATCATCTATATGCAGAAACTGAAAAGAGATGTTACACATTGAGTAACCTATCATATCTTCTAATTTACTCTTTTAAATTTCAAATTTACCTATCTACAGTATTCCTGCTATCCATGGCATTTCTATGGAATAGGCTCATGATTTTTTTTTTGAAGATTTTTTTTTTGGAGAAGTAGCACTTCTAATATTTAAGACCTTTCCAATTATATCAAACATGCTTAATCCTCAGTTTGAGAACTTTTGTGATTGATTCTGTTCAATTTTCTGTAATATCTTTTCACTTACTATTAAAATTTCAAATGACACAACATAGATAATCCAAACAAAAACCATGTAAATACATGAATAAATGAACAAAGTATTTGTCCGTTAGATGACTGCTGGCTATATATAGCTATGTAACATGGCATGTGTAACTAACAGCATTCTTTTTAAACCACTTCATTCCTTTATGGAATTTCACAATTAAAATCCCTAAAGAAACAGCATCCGAGTCAAAAGCCACATAATTTCCTGAATCCTAAATCAGGTAGACCTATTCCAATGGCCAGCTATATTGGCACTATTTTCAGAATTTCCAGAATTCTCTGTAGACATATGCAAAAGATGAGTCTTGGTTGTACCTTGGGAATCTTCAAAAGAGAAAAGTGTCATTCTTGTTAGAATTGCTATTTTTTTTTACATCATCAAAACTTTGATAATTGTTTCTGGCTAGCATCTACACTCTTTAGTAATGCACTGGAGAAAGCAATTGGAAAGTATATATATATATATATATATATATATATATATATATATATATATTTCTTAGCTACTTCACTCTCAGGAAAATATAAAGCTCTTTGTACCTATGCCACGGTACAAAAATAAATATCAAAAAAGTAGTTTACTGCTTTATTATTGAAGCTTGTGGATTGGATCAACAATCATTGATTGGAACTGAGGAAGATTTTCCAACTCTCCTTTCCATATTTGTCACTTTTTAGGCAATCAGTTTGTGTAGTGGTTAAAGGCACTAGATTAGGAGTAAGAAAATATGGTTCTAGTTCTCCTTCATGCACAAAGCTAGCTGGGTGACTTTGGGCCAGTTACTTTTTTTAATCGTAGGAACTCCTTAGTCAGAGTTGACCGAGAGGATCTTCACAACAACATACTATCCTTTTCATTGCAAATCCCATCATAAGCTATTCAAAAGTCCAAGCACATGTTCTCCAAAATTATAATGATTCGTTCTCCATAATCCTTTCTCCATCCCTATCCTGCTACTGTACACAAGGAGATACATGTAGTTGAATTATATTTTTTCCTTGGATTTTTATTCTGGCATAATAGAATAAGATTTGAAAATAAAATACTTTTGAGGGATAAGTAGTGCTGCTAATGTGAGTACTTAAACAGTTTAGATAATAAAATATTGTTTGGATTAAGGGAAGTGCTTGACTGCAGCACTTAGGAAGGGTTTTAAAATTACATACTGTTCTATAAAGAAAAGAGAAAATCTTACCTGGAGCATTTAAGAAGATATGAAAATGAAGAAAAACCTTTTCTAGATAAAAAGGAGGTGGGGGCTGAATTCAGCCAGTAAGCTTTTTTCAATAATAAAACTCTATTTGAGATAAGAAGTGAACTTGACTGAAGTACTGAAGCTGTTTTGGGAAATAAAATACAGTTCTGTAAATTAAGGGCCTTTATTTAAGATCTTATACTTCTCCATAACTAGTTCAAGAGCGTACCACACATTTTGGTGCAAACAACACTTGTAGGCACCTTGTAGAGAGTATTAGCATTTTGGCCATTCTCATTCCCTCTTCCCCTAATGACTCCATCCAATATATAATAAGTATATTCTTGCCATATACATATCTATAGGGACATGCTCTTTGTGTGGGATTCCTATCAGACGCATTCTAAGCTTGCAGAATGGTCTGAGCATATGAATTGATTTTTTTCCCTACCCTGATAGTATTCACTCTCTTTGGCAACCACTATCCAGGATTGAGGCAAAGGTTCACATTGGCTGTGTTTGCAGGAGACCCAAGCCCACAAATCAGCCAATTGATATAGTTAGCTAACTCTATCTATCTAGCACTGATGATGTTACTTAGTTAGGGTAATGAAATGTCTTCAAGAAAACAAGCTCAGAGAGAACCAAGAACCCCTTATCTCAACTCTGAGCTACCAATATTCACCTTTATTAGAAAACTCTGCCTGTGTTGTTCGCTTCTAGTTCAAACTGAGAAATCCTTGCTTTCATTGGTAAGTGTCTTACGGGAACCTAAAGTTTCCAGATGTCTGGCAAAAGGACGACATCAGAGGTGGTATTCAGCAGGTTCTGATCAGTTCTGGAGAACTGGTAACAGCAATTTTGAGTAGTTTGGAGAACCAGTAAATACCACCTCTGACTGGCCCCACCCCCATTTATTCTCTGCCTGATCAGAGTTCCAGCTGATCAGGAGGAAATGGGGATTTTGCAGTGTCCTTCCCCTAGAGTGAGGAAGGAATGGAAATTTTACAATATCGTTCCCCTGCCATGCCCACCAAGCCACACGCATCAAGCAATGCCACGCCCACCAAGCCACACCCACAGAACCGGTAGTAAAATATTTTTAATCCCTCCACTGGACAACATGTCTTCTATTTTGTAAGTTCTCTGTCCATGTTCTTTGTCCAGCAGGCATAGCCTTAATATCAAATATTGCCCTGGTTTTGGGTGTAGCCTTTTTTAACAACTGTTTTCACAACAGTAGTCATTCATAGCTTCATGTATTGTGACATTGTAAATTGCCTGCTACTTTCTTTTCCTCATCTGCTGACAGACCTGAAAACCTAAATTTACATTATTTAATGTATTTCTTTTATGTACATTGAGAGCATATGCACCAAGACAAATTCCTTTGTGTCCAATCACACTTGGCCAATAAAGAATTCTATTCTATTCCTGATCCCAGCAACTGGCTCCAATCCAGGATCTTCAAATCTATGATCACTATAGTCTGTAGAATACATGACACATCATACTTTGCTATTGTAAAATTTGAAAAGTGTATTATCATTGATTCTGTATTATCGCTAGTATGTGTTCTTGAAAATAAGGATTTGCGGGAGGGAATGCAATGGAAAAAAAGTCTCTTTGATGCTGGAAAAGTAATTTCATATACATATAGGTCTAAGAATAATTTTTTTGCAGTTTTTTGCTGCAACTATTGTCACAAACACCAACAGTTGATGTGATTAAACAGTTAAGGAGTCCTCTCCACTCCCTTTCCAATTGTCTACATCTTCCTTTGTATGTTCAGATATCTGGTAACCCTAGTGTGAAGTGTTACCTGTTACCTGAGCTTTTTAAGTGAGAGGTGCTAAAAACTAGACCTGGCACTGAACTACGAACCTCTTCCAATTGTTAGCCAAATATGAGGATGGGCATCAGTTGTCATTTGTTGCAGCCTAGGTATTGTTTAATGGGCTGTTGTTGGTTATGGAATGAGATCGGCAACATATGAAAGCAAATTGGCTCACTCTACTTAGGGCACTTCAAACTTTGGCTTTTCAATGCTATAGGCAGCTGTTAACTCTCAATAGCAGCTGATAGGTACTAACAGTACTAACTAAGCTTGCTCCAGAGCTAAAGTGACCGATTCTTGAAACTGGCACTGCTTCAAGGTCAATATGTACTAATGACTTTTTAAGTTGATATAAAATTGACTTCAGGGTAGATGGGGGAAGAACTCAAGCTGTTTTGTAGAGAAGGGAAAATAGCTTTCTTCCTGATGTACTACAAGCACAATGAAGGGTTTTCTTTCCATGTTCTTATGGTAAGAATATTTTGGTTCTCCTTGTTAACTTAAAAGGAATGGTGACTGTTAGTGCTGGCAGTGTTTGATCAGAAATTCTTCTCTGAATGGATTTTAGTTTTTGAAAACTGCATGGGACTCATAATGCTCATCTCTTCTTGGATCCAGAATGTGGAAAGCATTGCCCAGATTTCTGCTAATCACTTCAACTTCTGTAGTGAGAATTTCCATGTATTTGCTATGGCTTCTGCAGCTTAGCAGAGGATTAGGGTATCCTGAATATAGAGGCATATAAATTTGTTCACTTCAGACAGGACCATGGAGAATTTTGCTGGTTTTTCTCAGTCCTGTATGGATTGAAAATATGTCCTCAAAAACTCTATCCACTCTAATCCTATATCATTGCACACTGGTTGGGAAGATTGATTTTTCATGAATTAAGCATTTTGGGGATAAATTTTTAGCTGGTCTTTTCTTGCAAAGCTCATCAAAGTCTTCCAAGAGGTCTTGGGAGAGACAGTTTGGTATAGTGGTAAAGGCACTGGGCTAGAAACCAGGAGACAATGAGTTCTAGTTCTGCCTTAAAAATGAAGACAGGTTGGTGACCTTGGCCAGTTGCTCTCTCTCTCAGTTCTAGGAAGCAGGCAAGGGCAAATCACTTTGGAAAATGTTACTGCAGGACTGGCCCAGGGAGTCACCAGGAGTCAACACTGACTTGAAGGCACATAGAAATTTGGAGTTTTAGACAATCAAATAACTATTATCCAATTGAATACATTAGGTAAATTAATTAACAACAGGCCTTTGACATATTTTTTTAAAGCACTAATGTATTTATGCTATTATTCTTAAATTGCCATTCAACCCAAGCCCCAAAAGAAGCATACAATTTACAGCTTCAAAATATTTACAGATTTAAAAAAAAGTTTAATTTGCATCCATCTGAGGTTTAGCATTCCAGCAACCTCTATCTAGGCGGACACTAAGTCTGCTTTCCAAAAAGTGCTCTTATTACCAAAGCATTCTGAATGCAAAATGCTTCCTTTATTCTCTGCTCAGTAGAGCTTCCTGTACAGTACAATGAAGTAGAATTGCTGGCAAAAGAAAGCTGGTGTTTCATGTCCAGTCCTGTGCCTAGTTTCCTTGCTGTCACACGCGCATAACTTGCCACATCTCACTGCATTTCATTAACTGTGTTCCTGGAACTAGAAACAGTTAAGCTTCAGGAACACACTCCTTGGTGTTTCTTTGATGTAATCTATTTATTTACGGCATCTGTTCAAGCACTCTTTGAAAACTCAGTTTCAGAACACAATTCTGCTCCCATATAAAATTCTTGGATGACATAGCAAATAACATAGGACCGTTCCGGTAGGCCACAGACAAAAGAATAAAAACAGCTGTCCATTTCGTATTATCTTCCTGTTGCTCTACATTCTCTTTGAAGACTGGCTATGCATGGTTAACATGAATAAAACCTTTTCCCATGTTGTAGATCGTTTACACTGACTTTAAGAGCAAAAGTATATGATAAACATTATGAAGTACATACATCCTTGTCATGCTCTTGCCTTTTCAGGTAAGCACTTGTTATATTGTTATATAGAGCTTAGAAAAGGAGTAAGAAACAATAAATTAAGGAAAGATAGCAATAGCACTTATATAGCACTGTGTGCTTTATAACACTCTAAGCAGTTTGCAGAGTCTGCATATTGCCCCCAACAATCTGGTTCCTCATTTTACTGACCTTGAAAGGATGGAAGGCTGAGTCAACATTGAGCCGGTGAGATTCAAACTGCCGAATTGCTGGCAGTCGGTAATCAGCAGAATTATCCTGCAATACTGCATTCTAACCATTGCACAACTCCGCCAATATGAAAGTAAGGCAATGAAGCAGACCAACACTATTCGCTATTCACTTCTCCATACCTTTCCCTGTTTTGAAATCATAGATCACTTTTCTTCCACTGCATCCATACATTGCTCTTTGTTCTTTAAACTTTTCATTCTACTTTTTTGAGAAATTCATCAAATCCATGCCTTCCATTTTCCACAAATATTTTCTAATGATTCAATCCTCCTTTGTTCTCTTCAGGTATTTGGTCACATACTTTTATTTTCTAGCCACATTCATTTAACAGTCATTCATTCTTGACCCTATCTCTTCATGTTTTAAAACATATGTACTTCTTAAGTACCCCTTTCCCACTTCATCTTATTTTCATGTTTCTCCTGAATTCTCAGCTCCCATATAACAAAATGGTTACTAGGAACTTGACAATTTTCACTTCTTTAGGCAGAAATATTCAATCATTCCTTGCAATTTGCCATTTTGGTTCCCAGCCAATTACCTATGGTAGTTCTACGGATTAAAAGAAAATATTCTGCTTTGCACTTCATCTGTGGACATGGAGGTAGCTCTGCAGTCCCAGTCTAGAATAAAATATACTGTACAAAATCTAGCAGGGGAGCGGAGAAGGTCAGTGGAAGTTCACTGTTGTATGGTAACTGTATGTATTAGAACCAAGGTAGTTCAGAGCCGAGGTGGCACAGTGGTTAGAATGCAGGCTACTTTTGCTGACTGTTGGCTGCCTGCAATTTGGCAGTTCGAATTTCACCAGGCTCAAGGTTGACTCGGCCTTCTATCCTTCCGAGGTCGGTAAAACGAGGACCCAAATTGTTGGGGGCAATATGCTGACTCTGTAAACCGCTTAGAGAGGGCTGTAAAGTACTGTGAAGTGGTATATAAGTCTAAGTGCTATTGCTATTGCTATTATTCTGTGATGCACTCATGATTTTCTATAGTTTTTTGGCAATGCCAGTGGACACTTCATAGCACAGGGCTTGCTAGCAGGTTCAGTCAGCTGCTACATCTTCTAGTTCCCTTGGGTAGATGTCACAGTGGTGTGGGATTTCTTTCACAGCATCTTTGTAGTCCTTGCATGGTTAACCTCAAGGTCTCTTCCCAGATTACAGGAAAGTCTATAGGTGCCTGTAGAGCAATTGGTGAAGCATATGGTGGTCGTCCATTCTTTTTGACATGTCCCATCCATGTCATCTGATCTCTGATAACCAGGAACCCAATGCTAGTGACTGCACAATCCAAGTTCTAATTATTATTTTTTCTCTGAAGATGTAAGACTTTATATTTCTTCCTGTTAAATTTCATTCTGTTAATCATAAGTTATTTTCAAGACTGCAGATATTTTTAAATCTTTTCCCCCCTAAAATATTAGCCACTCTTCCTGGGTTTCTGACATCTGCAAATTTGATAATCATGCCTGCACACCTTTATCCTGGTAAAAATGATGAACAATATAAGGCCCTCTACAAAGCCTTGAGGCATTCCACCTGATGTGCTACTCTCCAATCTGATGTGGAGCTATTTACGAGCATGCTTTAAATGCAGCCAATTATTAATCCATGTAATAGTTGTATCATCTAGCATATTTTACCATGTTATTAATGAAGAGATCATAAGAGACTTTGTAAAATGCTTTGCTGAGGTCAAAGTACACTATGTCCATGGCATTTCCCTAAACCCATAAACTAATACTTCTGTCCAAAAAAGATCAGGTTAGTCTGGCATGAGTTGTTTATGACAAACTCACACTGGTGCTTGCATACCTATCCAAATACTCATAGACATCTGTTTAATAATGGACTTTGGCCAATGTAAATGTCCATTTGATGGACAGTAACTTCCTGAGTCGTCGTCATCGTCCTCCTCCTCCTCCTCCTCCTCCCCCTCCTCCTCCTCCTCCTCCTCCTCCTCCTCCTCCTCCTCCTCCTCCCTTTTGTCCCCTCTTTTGGGATATGCCATTTTTCCAGGAGTTCTCAAATACTACCTTTAGTGGTTCTGCAATCACCTCTGCTACAGTATCTAGGATATAATTCATGTAAATTAACTTGAATTCATTAAATGAATTAGGTGGTTCTTTTGCCCTCTCCTTCCCTGTTCAGAAGTGTAGCTCCTCTTTCCATTCTTAGTGGCACAACCATGGCCACTAAGAATTCATTTCCTCAGCTGCTATGTATTTTAATTTTTATTGATGTATTGATGACGTGTATTGTATTTTTTGTATTGATGACGTGACGTGACTATACACTTCTTGTCACAATAGATAACTATTGTCACCTCCTATCATTTTGCCTTATTGCGGCAGATCTATATCCTCTTTGTGTTTTCTTTTGTTTTTAACATGCATTTTTTGTTGCGTGTATTGGGGGTGTTTCTTGCAAGACTCAATTCATTATGAAGTGTAGCTTTTATGATAATGGTCCTTACAGTTTCCTATGGCTCCCTTGTATCTTTTGCTTATATTCTCTCCTTCCATATTTTATACATGTCTTTTTTTTCCTCCAGCATTTTAGTAAGCTGTAAAATTTAGAAAGCCGATTGAATCTGAGGCCTTCAATGTGCAATTCAGATATATTTTCTCTGAAGTATACAGCTTCCAGATCCCTGGAAATAGAATCTGAAAAGAAAACATCCAAGTAAAATAAATTTGACCTCTTAAAAAATTTCTCATAATTTCTGAAGGGTTCCCCCCCCCCCGCCATAACTCCAGAAATTAGTTTTATGTACTGTACCTTGACCCTGATAAGTATATT
>WNWU01000001.1:57894194-57914867 GCA_012654045.1 Ptyas mucosa | reverse complement strand
TATATTTGTGATGGTTATGCTAATATGAGGTAATTCTTTATAACTGAAACTATGCATTTCTTTTGTAAAATTAAGGACGATTTTAGTATTATAATGGTATATATTGTTAGTCTGCATAACCATTCAAGCCTCAAGGCACATACTTTAGATTATAAATGCAGAAGGTCATTGGAAATTTCTACTAGCAATCATGAAAGTGCTATTTTTGATTTCATATTTGTTACAAACAATGTACCTACTAAGATATATTACCTACTAAGAACTGGAAATATGTTTCCCTGATGAAATACAGAGAGCTGAAAACAAAAACGCTGCACATTTGAAGATAATTTGTATATAAGTAGCAGTCTTTGTTTTAATCTCTATGCAGCACCCTTTTTTTCTTTTCTTTTTATAACCTTGTAATCTCTTTTATCAGAGTGGACTTGGGGTGACTGAAAGTTGGGTATGAACTGGATGGGGACTAGCAAAATCTGCCTCCTACATACTGTATATTTAAAAGCTTCATAAAAGTTAAGTAACATTTTTTTGCAATCTTTTTTCCAATGGAAAAAGAGGTGCAGCTGAGATATTGTTTAGAAGTCATGGAGGAATTCAATAACAGAACTTTTGAGATTTGGTTTTACACTCCCGTTGTGTATGAATGGGTTAAGCTTTTTTACGAACATCACTTATAGCTTTACAGCTTCTGCATTGCCGAAATTCATGACTTCCAAAAATAAATGGTCACATCCTTCCTTTCTTCTAGACCAATTTAGTCAAATAAAGACCAAGGTCTATGGGCACCACCTGTAAGATTCAAGAAAGCCATTGTGGTTTTAGTGTATTCATTCTCCCATGAATTTCATATTCACAGGTGGAACTAATGCAGACACCAAGTGAATGCTTTATCATGCATGATGCGAAGAGACACGATGCAGTTCAGTTGAACGAAAGCCGAGCAGAATTGGTTGTATAACCTGACCGGATGGGAGATTGCCATGGACAGATGATTCTGCAATGTGTAAGGAATATATACTTTTTAGAAGTTTCCTTTTGTGATTCTGTCATGGCATTCCATTTTTGTGTTTATTTGTGAGTGTTTTGTAACAACAGGGAATTCCTGCTCCTTATGGATTGATGAGAAACTGGCATTGGACTTACATTCCTTTCAGTATCACATCACACTGTTGCTGTGGTTACACTTGTGATGCCACAAACAAAGGATTAAGAGAATAACATAGTATTCCCCTCCCTATTGAACAAAGGTTCTGCCTCCTAATAGTATATCAAGATGGACAAGTGGCCTGATTCTTGTAAAAATAACTTTTGGTGATTGGCAATTCTATTATCTTTTAGTTCTGATTAATTCTGCCTTATCTAAAATGGTCAATGTGATTTTGTGAAGTCTGGTTTCAGATTCCTATTATTTTAGGGGTATTCGTAGATTTATAATGTTAAAATAAAGGGGCAGTACTAGATAGTAAAAATAAATTAGAATATTCAGATATATGAAGAATCTACACTGTCATACATATTCTAATGAAAACTCTAAGGGGAAACACACACACCTATGCTGTGGTGACAGCAATAGACAGGAGAATCAGTTTTATATGATCTGAAAGAATCACATACATTAATTCTTCTGGAAACACAATTACATATTTGTTTCAAAGTTTACAGTCATTTTCTTAATGTATGCAGAATGCTAATGTACATTGGCTAAGAGTGCATGGCCTCCATCATATGAGAGTTAACATCTTATATTGCAGATTACCTGGTAGTATGTAATGTGTAAATCATCCAGGGGTCAAACATGGCAAGTTTATCTCATCTTGTTAATATTAATAACTGCATTGGCCACATATGTACCAAAGCTCAGAAAAGAACATGCTTGACCTAATTTGGATATGCCACTGGTATAAAAGACTATAGCAACAACTCACTGCTTTGGTATAAAACAGGAGTACCTTATTAATGCTTTTGTAGACAGAGGGCTACCCTTGGCCTTTGTATGACATGTCAGGATTCACACTCACATTCGGGGTCAATCTGGATAACATTAAAGTTTGATTTTTCAATATGTTAAAAATTACCCTAATTGAATATTATTATTATTATTTATTAAACTTTTATACCGCCCTCCTCCTTTTGGACTCAGGGCGGTGAACAGCCAAAATAAAACATTTGTACATAAAAGTTAAAATAGTTATTTAAAGTAAATTATATAAAGTTTGGGCCATTAATTTAAAATATTTCAATTTAAGATCAGTGTCAATTTAAAACCAAGATAAAATCAGGCCAGCCTGGCTAACCGAAAGAGGTAGGTTTTTAGGGCCCAACAAAAAGTCCGGAGGTCTGGGATCACTCGTATCTCTGGGGGTAGATCATTCCAGAGGGTAGGTGCCACCACAGAGAAGGGTCTCCCCCTGGGGGTCGCCAGCCGGCATTGTCTGGCTGATGGCACCTTGAGGAGGCCCTCTCTGTGGGAGCGAACTGGCCAGTGGGAGGCAATTGGTGGCAGAAGGCGGTCCCATAAGTACCCCAGCCCTAAACCATGGAGCGCTTTAAAGGTGATCACCAAGACCTTAAAGCACACCCGGAAATCCACTGGAAGCCAATGCAGCTCGTGCAGAAGAGGAGTCACATAGGAGCACCCCATCGCTCCCACAATCCCCCGTGTGGCCGCATTCTGCACCAGTTGGAGCCTCCGGGTGCACCCCAAGGGGAGCCCCATATAGAGAGCGTTACAGTAGTCCAGACAAGTAGTGACGAGAGCTTGAGTGACTGTGCATAAGGAGTCCCGATCTAGAAAGGATGCAACTGGTGTATCAGGCGAACCTGATATAAAGCCCCCCTGGCCACGGCCATTATATGCTCTTCTAAAGACAGTCGTGAGTCCAGGGGGACGCCCAAGTTGCGAGCCCTTTCTGTGGGGGCCAGTGATTCGCCCCCAATAACTAGCGATGGCGCCAGCTGGCTATACCGGGATGCCGGCAGCCACAGCCACTCAGTCTTGGAAGGGTTGAGTCGAAGCCTGTTTCTCCCCATCCAGACCCGCATGGCCTCCAGGCACTGGGACATTACTTCCACGGCATCGTTGGGATGGTCTGGGGTGGAGATGTACAGCTGAGTATCATCAGCGTACTGGTGGAATCCCACCCCAAACCCACGGATGATCTCACCCAGCGGCTTTACATAAATGTTGAACAGGAGTGGCAAGAGGACCGACCCTTGTGGCACCCTGCAAACAAGGCACCTCAGGGTCGACCGCTGCCCCCCTGTCAACACAGATTGTGACCAGTCAGAGAGATAGGAGGAGAACCACCGCAAAACAGTGCCCCTCACTCCCAATCCCTCCAACCAGTGCAACATGATACTCATGATACTTGCTATGAATATGACTCATAGCATAGCAGGAAAGGACACAGGGGGTTTCCTCCCATATCCCCATTCACTGTGCTATAAGAAATACAAAGTTGATTTTATGGGAGTTCTGTTTTGATGTTTCTGTCAGCAATTTATCAGCCTTCCTGTTTTCTTCAAGGATAACCCTACATAAACTAAATTCCAGTAATCTGAATAAGATCTTATTAAAGATTACTACTCTGAAAAAGCTATTGTTGTATAACTGTAACTGGCCAACCAGCTGACAAAAGTGATAAAAAGCACTGCAAGACATAAGGCTTCCAATGTCAAGATGAACATAGTTCCAAGGTACATACTGACCCTTTCAAGTTGATCCAAATAGACAACCAAAACTGAGTATCTTCAGGTATTTGAGCCTTCTGATGAAAAAGATATTCCACTTCTGGTTGGTCCTGAATTATATTACACTGGCCCAAACAGACCCAATGCATAATCTAGGGTCCCCTAGGACTCATGGCTCCAACTAGAAGAGCAGGTGTCACTTGTGGGCAGGAGGATCTTTGCACACCATATAGTTATGTGCCAGTTGCATCCTTCCCTGAATTGGGGAGGCTTTGGTCACAGTCATTCATGTCCTCATAACTTGTCTGTATTATTGCAAGGTGCTCTGCATGGGACTACCCTGAAGCATATTCAAAAGTTTCAACAGAATGTGGCTGCACGAGTAGTAAATGGTGTTGGTTATTAAGTACATTGGCTGCCAGTGTACTTCTGGGTGTAATTCAAAGTACTGGTTTTAACCTTTAAAGGTCTTCATAGCTTGGGAATGGATTACCCAAGGGACCATCTTCTACCAGCTGTTTCTACCTGTTCAATACAAAGTTGGGCATCTTATGGGTCCTGTAGGCCAAGGAATGTCAGGAATGAGGACCACATGATGTGACATCTCTGCCATAGCTCTTGTCCTCTGGAACATTCTCCCTTTAGAGATTAGAATGACCCTGACCATGTTGGCCTTCCAACCTGGTTATGTGCCCAGGCCTAGAAGCAAAAGTGTGTTATGGGCCCTGTTTATTAGCTATATTAATATCCATGGTGATACTCAATAAATACATATTTATTTTGTGTTGTTTTGCTTGTATGATGTATCTCACTCAGAGTAATTTTTTTATATTGGTTGCTATAGAAATAAAACCTCTCTCTCTTTTTTCTCTCCATCTTTTCCTTCCTTGTTTGGAATTCTATTCTGCCTTTTATAAAGTAGCTTACACATTCTTCTTCTATTTCTTCCCACAACAATCCTATGAGGATGGGATGATAAAGGATGCTTGGTCCAAAATCACCTGTGGCTGACCATGGACTAGAAGCTGGATTTCATCATTTCTAGTTTACCAGCTTAACTGCCACACCACAGTGTCATGATTCATTCTATTCCTTAACCATGGATTCACCTATCTATTGACTGTCTGTCCTCCCTGAATTTAGTTTTAAAGTTTATTATCCTTTATCTTACTCCTTATGACATGTAGTAGACGAACCTGTATGGCCGCAACTGACTCTGATGACAGGAAGACATCCTCAAACTCATGGTATAAAAATTGTGCAACACCCCTCAATTTAACAGTCACAGCACTGAACCCAGTTCCACAATGCTTTTTTTCTGAAACCTGCCTTGTAGATAAGAGTAGAATCACTGTACATCTATGCATAAAATTCCCACCCCACTGTCAGTTCAGTTAGGTATAAAATGCATCAGAAGGATCAGCATATATTCTTTCATCTTTCTTGGAACATGTCCTCTGTCACATTTCTCAACCAATATCTAGTTAAAATTCCAAAATTTGTGTCAGAAATACAATAAGTTGCCATTTTCAATGTCGCAAGTTTCTTAAACACCCTGTACCAATCAGTCATCTGACAAACCCTTTGTGATGTCAAAACAGAGACCATGAGTTAAAAGATTTTCAGCTGGATAAATTGGGATATTGTGAAATATATATCAGGCAATTTGGTATTACTGATGGGTCAGTAATGTTAAATTTATGTTATCAATAATTTTACATTCAAGGCTAATAAAAGTTCACTATAGTAGAAGAACCAATCTGAGATATTGATATTTCAGCATTATTTAATAAAATCCTAGGATATATCTTGTAATCAAAAACAGTGCAGCTCAATCAAAGGAGAATGTAAGATTAGATGGAAAGTCCAGAAATACTCATGGCCTGCTAGTGTAAAGAAATTAAGAAGACTCCAGGTGATTAAGATCAAAGGCTGATTTAGTCATATCACAGTTTAATGGTTGTCAATAGCGAACCCATAAGCAAACTTTTATCTACATTAGACATCTGATTCAAAGGCATGAAAAATGTATTTTGGAGACAGCATCTGGGCATGCATGAAGAAACTGTTGGCAATACTCTATACCAGGATCCTCTATATCAGGATTGCACTGTAGCTGTGAAAGACAGTTTTGCAATCCCAGGAAGAATGTTTTAAAATGTTTTAAGGAGTTGCCAAAAGATGCTACATGAGCAGCCTCCTGGTATTCTTAAGCACATTTCTTTTAATCTGAAGGGTACGACCTTCTATCCTGTAATTTCTATTTAAGCATGTAGTCCTTTTTGCTAAATCTTAAACACAATAAATATTAAGAGAATGATTATGATGTGGGATATCTGACTGAAGTGAATTATTTCTGTGCCAGCAGACATTATACTATTATGTATTACTTTCCACTATATCCTTTGGCATGTTATATTTGGCTGATCCTGCTGAATAGGTGACTAAGTGACCATTACAAGGTGAATAAGTGTTTTAAACATTTATAAGATTTTTTTTAAAAAGGAACTTCATCACTCTTAGGCAAAGTGGGTTGTCTTTTGCCTCATTAGCTAAGAATCAGGGGCAAGTATATTGGTTGAATGCCTGCAGTGTTACAAGCTATATTCTAACCATTTACTTCACTGCACATTACTCTTGTATTTTTATGCATTTTTAAAACTTTATGTATTTTTCTATACTAAAAGCATTTTGCCACAGGGAAATCATTTTTAAACCCAACTATTTTTTATTTGTGCCTATAAACTGCCTAGTTTGGAGGGATAGACTCTGTCTTTGACAACTGTAACAAATGACTGGAAGAGATGTGATTCCCCCCCACATACACACATTTTGGAAGTCCATATTTGCTCCCAGGCCCATCTAGTTCATAGGAAAATTTGGATAAACTTTTCACCTCAATGCTCACTCAGCATCTTAGAAAATCCCTCTTTTCTATGCCAACTTTAACATCTGTTTAAACTTTTGAACCCAATGCCAACTCAGCATCTACAAAACATATACAATACCCTGTAAATTAACATAAGGGACTTTCTCTTTGAGGGCTTTAGTGACTTGTTATTCATGCATAGACAAAAACAACCCACTAGGTTTAAAACAACAACAACTGGGAAACACACAACCAATTCCATTTTTTTTTTATTGAAAAAGTTTTAACAATACAAATTTTCCCCCTTTTCCCCCCCTCCCTAGCCACAGATTGTAGAATACATATAAAAACAATATATAAATCCTTCCCGCCCCCACCCTAACCCTCCCCCTCCTCCCTCTTCCCTCCCCCCCCTTGACTTCCATTATATGCAATATTAATATTCCCAAACAATATATATGTTATTCAAACTTCCATATCTTTTTTCTATATTTACTAACATACTAACATAATCATCTCAGCTAAAAGCGATATAATATTTTCTAGTCTGATACTTATTCTGTACATACTCAATCCATAATTTCCATTCCTGTATATACTTCTCATGCGTCTGGTCTTTTAAAAAAGCTGAAACCTTTGCCATTTCTGCAAATCCAGCCATCTTCTGGGTCCATTGGTCAACAGTCGGTAAAACATCACTCTTCCAATGTTGGGCAATCAACAACCTAGCTGCTGTCACCATATACAAAATCAATTTAGTTTCGCCCAGTGTAAAGTCTTTAACTATACCCAATAAAAAAAATTGCGGAGAAAATTGTATTTTTTTCTTTAAAACATTTTGCATAACCCACCAGATTTTTATCCAAAAAGCCCTCACTTTCCTACAGGTCCACCAGATGTGATAATATATGGCATCTAAACAATCACATCTCCAACATTTTGGCTGCACGTTAGGGTACATGCAAGACAATTTCTTGGGGTCTAAGTGCCATCTATAAAACATTTTATAAAAATTTTCTCGTAAATTTTGTGACTGTGTAAATTTAACGTTCTGAACCCATATTTTTTCCCATGTTTCCAACATAACTGGTTGAGAGAAATTTTGTGCCCATTTAATCATACAATCTTTAACTAGCTCATTTTCTGAGTCTCTTTCTAACAAAACATTATAAACTCTCTTAATATGCATTGGACCTGTCCGCTTTATCTGTTCAACCAATTCTACTTCATATTCCATTAAACCAGTTTGTTGATCTTCTTTCCATCTCATCTGTAACTGATTGTACTGCAACCAAGTCAACGATTTCCCTTCTTCCAATAGCATATCCAAAGTCTTCAATCGCCACCTGCCCTCTTCAAAGTAAAGTAACTCTTTATATAAGAAACCCCCGAGTGACTTAATATTTGTATTCCACATGGTATCAGCGAGATCCAGCCAAAACGGAATCTTATAATCCCAATTAGTTCGGTGCCTTCTCCAGACTCTCAACAAGGCATTTCTAAGTAGATAACTATTAAACACTTTATCCACTTTGTTATCATAAAATAAGTATGCATGCCAACCCCAAACCAGGTCATGACTTTCTATATTCAACAAGTCAGTCTTAGTTTTCCCAAACCAATCACTTAATTGTATCAATGCAGTTGCTTCATAATATAGTCGAAGGTTTGGGAGTTTAAGACCACCTCTCTCACGAGTATCTTGCATTATTTTCAGTTTAACTCTTGGTTTTTTATCATTCCAAATGAATTTGTTCAGTCCTTTTTGCCATTCTAGCAATGGTTTGTCTGATTTAAGCACCGGTATCATTTGAAATAAAAAGATAAGTCTAGGTAAAACATTCATCTTTACTGCTGATATTCTTCCAAGCAGTGATAACTGCAGTTTCTTCCAGTTTTGCATATCTTTTTGTATCTTTTGCCACAGAACCTCATAGTTATTTTGAAACAGTTTAGCATTGGAGTCTGTGATTTGTACTCCTAAATATTTGACCTTTGAAACAATCTCAAAACCTGCCATTCTTTCCAGTTCCTTTTTTTTGCTCTCTGTCAGATTTTTGACAATCATTTTAGTTTTCTTCTGATTCAACCTAAAACCAGATACCATGCCATAATCTTCTATGATATTTTTCATCTGGATTATTGAATTCATAGGTTGTGATAGGGTAACAACCAGGTCATCTGCAAATGCCTTAGTTCTATAGTCCTCTTGCCTTATAACTATTCCAGTCAAGGAGTTCGAATCCCGTATTGCGTTAAGTAAGACTTCTAAAGTTAGAATAAATAATAACGGGGATAATGGACAACCCTGTCTGGTGCCTTTTTGTATGTTGAAATTCGATGTTAAACATCCATTAATAATAAGTTGTGCATATTGTTCTTGATAGATTGCACCAATCGCTTGTATAAACCGCTCCCCGAAATCCATTTTTTCCAAAGTCTTAATTATAAAGTTCCAATTCACTCAATCAAAGGCTTTTTCCGCATCCAAAAAAACCAGCACTGCAGAGATCTGTTTATTCTTATCTAGATAGTCCATTAAATCTATGACTTGCCTAACATTCTCCTTCATATATCTGCCTTCAATAAATCCTGCTTGATCATGGTAAATTATCTTCTGAATAACTGGCATCAATCTGTTGGCTAGTACTTTTGCAAAGATTTTATAGTCTGTGTTTAATAAAGATATTGGTCTATAATTTTCTGGTTTCTTAGGACCTGATTCTTCTTTCGGAATCAATGAAACAAAAGCTGTTTTCCATGAGGAAGGTATCTTACCACCTAGTTGTATATTACAAAATAAATCTTTAAGATGCTGAATCATTTCTTCCTGTAAAGTTTTATAATAAATTGCAGTTAAGCCGTCCGTCCCTGGAGCTTTAGCTGTTTTTAATTGTTTTATAGCAAAACTGATCTCCTCCACTGTTATCAATTGTTCCAAGCTTTTCTTTTGAGTCGTTGAAATTTTTGAAATTCTCTTGTTTTCTAAATACTCATCTATGGTAATATTCTGTATGTCATCTTTAGCATATAACTTAGTATAATATTCCAAAAAGGCTTTTTTAATTAGATCTTGTTGATAAACTTCTTTATCAGCATATTCAGTGCTATCAATAATTCGTGTCGATGCTTGTTTCCTCAAAGTATACGCCAACCACCTGCCCGGTTTGTTAGCATTGGAAAAGGTATTATGCTTTACAAATTGTAAGTTAGTTGCCGTTTGGTCTGCTATAAGCATTTGAAATTGATCCTTCAGAAGTTTTATAGCCATTTGCAATTTTACGTCTGTTGGTTTTTGTATCAATTGTTGTTCTTTCTTTTTTATCTCAGATTCCAATTGTAGTCTTTTCTTCTGCTGATTCTGCCTGTATTTAGAATTCATTTGAATTAGTACTCCCCGCATATATGCTTTACCTGCATCCCAAACTGTTTCAATAGGGGTACCTTTGTTCAGATTAAATTTAAAAAACTCCTTTAAATGCTTTTTAAGTTCAATTATATTTTTTTCATATCTAAATAGATTCTCATTTACTCTCCAGGATCTTCTTTCTCTTTTGCCCATCTTGATTTCCATCCAGACCGGACTGTGGTCAGTCAAAGTCCTAGGAAATATCTTTATTTTCTTTACTTTAGAAAGTAAATTAGAGGTTAAGAGAAAAAAGTCTATTCTGGAAAAGGATTTGTGCCTGTCTGAGTAAAAAGTAAAGTCCAATTCATTTGGGTTTCGAATTCTCCAAATATCTTTCAGTTCCAAATCCTCTTTGAGTTCAAAAAAAGCTTGTGGTAATTTATTCCCTATTTTAGCCATGGTTTTTTTATCCAATCTAGGTTGGATTACTCCATTCCAGTCGCCCATTATTATAATATTTGAATAGTCCCAATCCAGAATTTTTAAATGAAGTAACTTGTAAAAGTTTTCCTGCTGTTGATTTGGGGCATATATTCCGACCAGCAAGATTGGTCCACCATCTGTAATAACTTCAATTGCAATATATCTTCCATCTTTATCTGCTTCTATAATTTTAGCTACAAGTCTCTTATTTATATATATCACCACTCCATTCTTCTTTTCCAGATTTGAAGCAGCAAATTGCATTCCCAATTTTGAATTTATCAAGTATTTCTGATCTTGCAATTTTACATGAGTCTCCTGTAAACAGATAACATCATTATGAAATTGTCTCAAATAGTGAAATATCTTCCTTCTTTTTTGCGGAGAATTCAATCCGTTAACATTCCAAGACAAAAGTTTAAGTGCCATTTGACCCTGTCTGAAGTTTTGAGAGCAATTGTTGAAGATTCTCTCCTACGGTAGCAATCTTCGGTTTAGCTCCTCCCATGACTTCAGCTTGCTGCTTATCTTTAGGTCTTTTCTCACGCTGTGGCTTTATATATTCTTGCTGCTGTTGCTTCATTTGTTTAGACATTGCTCTGGTTATACGTTGCTCTTCCACTTTGGATGTTGTTACTTCCAAAGCCATCGCCTCCTCTGTGATGGTTTTAGACATTTCTTCCAAAGGAGAAGCTTCGAATGGCGCAAAAGGGTCAACCACAACACCACCTACTGCTCCCATTAATTCTCTTGCCTCCCTTTGCGACTGCCTTATTTGTGCTTCTGTTTCTTGATCAATCTCAGCTTGTAATTGAGCTTCCTTATCTATTGGTGAAGATGTGCGTGGAGGAGGAGAGCCCGCTTTCAAAACGTTGTAATAAAATTCTTCTGCTTTTTCAATAGTGTTAAGGCGGTATCTCACTCCTCGCAGCCTGAGTATTACACCTATTGGCGCATTCCACCTAAATTGTATGTTCTGTCTTTTCAATTCTGTCACCAAAAATCCAAAATCCTTTCTATCTCTTAACATTTTAGGTGGTAGTTCTTTAAAAACTCCAATCTCACTTCCATCAACTTGAACTGTTGTAACAAAAGAATTTTGCAAGATTTCATTTCTCATTCTTCTGTCTGTAAAGTATATAACCACATCTCTAGGCAGTTGTCTTTGTACCGCCACACGAGAATTAACTCTGTAAACCTTGTCCATTTTGCACAAGACCAGATCTGGTTCCACTTTCAACATAACTGCCAAAGCCTCTGCACAAACTTTCCTAAGATCTTCCCTGGTGTTCTCTTTTACACCTCTCAATCTGATAGTATATTCCATCGATCGAAATTGCATCATAGTAATCTCATTTTGCATTTTTTGTGTAACTTCTTCAATTTCTATAATTTTTGAGTCAGAAGCTCTAAATTTGGTCTCCATCTCTGAGGCAAGATTCTCCACTTTTTTATCAATCTGCAACACTACCTCAGACAGGCCTTTAACCACTGTTTGAATATCTTGTTTAACTGCATCATATTTCTCTTGAACCATTCCTTTAACCTCCTTCTCTGATCTTTGAATTTCTTTAATAATAAGATCATATTGGCTTTCTTCCTTTGTCTGAGATTGCAACTGCGCTGTTTGAGGCTGTTTCTGTTTATGTGTGGGGGAGCCCCCCCCCTGGTTGCTTTGTTGCCATTTTACCTCTTAAGGATCTTCCTTTTCCACAAACTCTAGCAACTTTTCCCAAAAAGTTCTCCAGATTCAATCAGGTCTATAAAAGTCAATTGGTATTTTTATTTTATTTTATTTTGTTTTTTGGATACTTCTGCCTCTTCCAGCCGGGTTTGTTACTTTAAAATGTAGCCGGATACAATGATCAGATTACTTTCGCTTTCAGCTTTCTCCACTGAAAGCAAGCGCCATTTTTTTTCCTCCCCCTTTCTCAGAGCCAAATTACTTTCAGTTTAAGAACTCTTTAAAATAGTCCAAAAAGCTTCCAATACTTGCTGTTTAGTGAGAAGTTTGAAATCTTCCTTATTTTTCGTTGTTATTGGTAATGCTGCCGTGCTGTCTTGTTCTGCTTTGAAGCAGAGTTTCCCAGTCGTCCGGAGCTTCAGCGGGGTGGATAGGGAGTCCCACCCTGTTAACTCCCCAGAAGCAGGAAAAGCTTTCTGGGGGTCTCACAGGGGACTCTACCTGCAGCCGCAGGCTCTCCTCACAAGCACCTCAAGTCTCGGAGTCTTTCGAGCCGTTTCAATTGCCGAAACGGCTCTTTTACGAGCGATCGGGCTGGCAGTCTTCAAAGGACCGTCCACAACAGCTGACGGCAACAGCGGAAGTCTCAATTCCATTTCTTAAATTGTATTCACGGGTGAGAGTTGCTTGTCTGTTTTAAGCATTGAATATTTTTAAATTCATAGAAGCTCTGTCATTGTTGCTTGCCCCAAAATCGCTGTTATTAAGGTCATATGTTTAGTGTGAAATAACTTGCAGTTTTGAGCAAAATAACATATTGGCAACTCAAAAAAAGCCATTCAAACTTTAAAGAAGGACAACCTGTTCAAAAGAGACCTGGATATGCCCTGGCAGTTGCAAAGCCCATGACTGGATTTCAGGCATAACATTTTGCTAGATTCTTTTGCCAAACATTAAAATAGCTCACACAATGTTTTTGTGAATAAAGCTTGTGATATGAGTCAGTCTGTCAGCATCCATGACTATTTCCAATGAACTGCTCAGCCAAACAATGTTAGGAAAACTTCAGAAGAAACACTATGGACCTGTTCTCATGACGTGAAAGACCCACTCATCACCTTCCTCAGTCCATTAACTTACCATCATGTAGTACCAGCAGCACATGATTCAGGATGGCATTTACAAGTGTTATGGTAGCCATTTTTAGTACAGGTGTCACAAAGGAATCTGTCACTTCATGCCTCACTTCTTTTTTCTTGCCAGTTGGAGTGAAAAAACAAAGTTAGTGGCAAAACAGGATTGGCATCATTGCCAACTAGGGGGAAGGGCTCTTACCAATTCCCTCCCTTTTTCTGCTTATTTGTTTTTAAACTACTCCACACTCTTGGGCACAGAACAAAAAAACCAAAACAATTGCAAAAAAAAAAGACCAAACAACTAAAGAGACCCCATTATCATGGATCCTTTTTAGAACTTCAGCTTGATAATTAATCCAAGAGTCAACAATTCCTATAATATGACTGGGGGTCTGATCCTATGCAAAACTGGGTTAACTTAGGGTTAAATCTAATCATTTCTGATATATTTGTCCATGTCAAATTAATCTTGCCTTGAAATTTTGATGAAACACATTTCCTCTTTATCCACTTGTATATCTATGTAGGTCTATATGCTTGTTAAACATTTTCCCTTTAATGCATTTTTTCCCAGTATCAATTTTAAGAGCACACTGGCAGATTTAGAGACAGAAGCAAGATTAATTTCCTGATGATTAAAGCAACATCACTATCCTCCTATTCATGTTCCTCAACAATTGATATTATTGCCATCATGATTAATAAGTACCGAGACTCATAACCATTGATAAATTGGGTTACTCAGATAAGATTGTGTAGGTTGGTGGGTATCCTATCTTTTGTGATAGTGAATTATCTCAAATGTAAAAGTAATTCTTTCCTGAATCATCGATCTTTGTCTTAACTGGATGATTTGCTATTATTTGAGTGGGAAAAATTATGAAGCTTTCTATTAATACCCCATATTTTTTCCCTTAAATTGGAAAATATAACATTTTTATTGAAAAAAACCCTGATCTAATCATTTGATCATTCTGGTTGCCATCTTTACTAATTTTTTTTTCCAAATCTGCATGATGAATTGAGAATTTGTGACTATAAATCTGCATTATATTCCAGGTTTGATGGCAATAAAGCCATTTAAAAATTGGCAATTTTGTTTTCAATGCAATTTCTTATGGTGTCCAAAATGAAAGTTGCTGTTTTCACATTCATGTTCAGTCACCTTTTTACTAAATTAACTATCAAAATTTGAAGACCTGAAAACCAATTCAGCTCTGTCTTCAGTGGCAGCACTTCTATACAGTATTAAGTGTCTGTAAAGCACTTGGGGCTGCAAGGGAATGGGAACATTTATAGTTGGAGACAAATTGCTAAAATCTGTTGCTAAAAGACTAGTTTCCATAACAGGTTCATGAACTCCTTGAAATAATCTGAGCTTTATGGGATCAAAACCAGATGAGGTTCAGAAAGTACTAAAGGAACATACTGTCCATAAGATCAAGACCTTGAATTACATTCCAGTCTCCTGATTTTATCCTGCTGAGAAATCCAAAGACTGACTTTTTAATGGCATTTAATTGTGTTGATTTCTGTTCCTTACAGAAATGTCACAAAAGAAAGAAAAAATGTTTCTGAAATGTTGGAACCCTGAGAGAGGTCAGTGTTCTTTCCTAATTACATGACATTTGAGAGGAAGGGGAACAGGGGTCTTTTCAAACATTTATCCAGCTGCTGAATTTGATTCTTTAATTTTCACCAACAATGATCTATTTAGTATTAGACTACAGAATTCTCAATTATTGATTAGAAGTCATAGATGACTAGTCACTTCTGAAGCTCAAGACTATGAATACTATTTTTATATCATCATTAACAATATTTAAATGTATTTTCATGAAGAGATTTAACAAACATTCATTTACCAATTTAGAATATTGGAGCAGATTAAATATTATTTCAGCTCATTTATAGAACTGAGATTGCTTTGATTGCACTGTTGGATTAACTATGGTAAGACACTGAAGGAAAAGAAGGAATTAAATAATTCTTTTGGATCTCTTTTTTTTGGTCCAAAACTGGAGTTTTATTATTTTGATTAATGAAACAGATTCTTGATTAATGAAATGAATTCTTCAAATTAATAGGTTCTTATTTTGAACTCACATTTTAAGATATAGAGACCTTTTACAAGTATGGAATCTTATAGTTATGATTCTTACAAGTCTGGAGTTTTTCCTAAATGGTTACTGAACAGCTATAGTTCATCTTGTATTTCAGTGCCTCTCCTAATCATTGGGGGGGGGGGGATGCATAAAAGAAGGAAAGAAATCATAAAGGATTCTTTTTGCTATTTTTGGAACACTATGTAGGATAACCTATATAAGATGATAATCCATTGCACAGTTATGATACCTTTTCTAGCTTAATGCTTTTCAGAAGTGTTCTTGAAATTTATAGCCAGGGTGTCAAAACATGTGAGCTGTCGAGATGTCAACTGTCAACATTTATAGCCAACATGAGTCTTAGAATTCTGTGATTTCTAGTTCAGCACATCTAGTGGATGTTATGTTGAAAAAAGTTGACCAGAACCCAAAACTTTTCTCAATTGATAAAGCAAAATAAGAGCCAATATCTGCAAAAAGCTAGATAGGAAATGCTATATTATGGAGAAAACCCACCGAATGCCTATTTCAACTTAATGAACATATAAAGAAATGAATTGGTTGAGTCATTTCCATATTGTGGAAGTAGTTTTGTTTTCAATACAGAAAAACAGTAGACATAATGCATTTTTTGAAAAGCAATTCAGTAAGTACATTTTAGATGTTTCATTTATATGCTGATGAATTTAAGGCTACGTATTTCAGATTTCAATGGATTATTTGAATGTCAGCAAACAAAAAAAATGTAAGATACCAGTAGAGTGGTAAAACACATATTTAATTATGTTCTCCTGGAGAATGCAAAAGGAATAAGTTGCAGAAGTCTTACCATGCCTTTGAAACATTTTAATTTTCCTCAATCAAACCATCATGACCATCAATCAAACCAGCACAAATAAGGAAATACAAATTTAAATACTTGAATTATCTTGTTGCATGAAGAATATCTATAAATCCATCTCAATCCAACTCTGTCCAAATGGTTATGATATGCCTTGGCGGTCATCTGCATGATAAATCAAAAGACCAAGAAAATATATTTCTATTGGTTCTATTGGACATTTCATCAATTTTATATCATTATCAATTATATCCTGGATTGTGGGTTTCGACACAATAAATTTGATCCTTTGAGCCTTCCTGGTAGGAAGGTAGGACATCTTCAGGTGGTGATGATGGGAAGGTAACATTCAATGCTTCAACCATTGATATTACATAGAAGTTTATTTTTTCTTCAAATTTTTAAGTATTTTCATAAAACTGCTTGAATAGTCTGGAGCTATGGTATTCTGTGTTAGTAGCATCCAAATCCTGCTCACTGATATTTCGCTTTTCTATCGGTTAAAGAAATTTTAAATTTCTGGACCAGCACTTGTTTTTGGAAAGTGAAGAGATTAAACTTAATCCAGACAAAACAAAAGTATTGCCAAGACAGTACTACGAAAGATTAGAGTGGGAAGGTATATTCTCGGTGTCTTC
Source organism: Ptyas mucosa (assembly GCA_012654045.1). Classification (NCBI taxonomy): domain Eukaryota; kingdom Metazoa; phylum Chordata; class Lepidosauria; order Squamata; family Colubridae; genus Ptyas; species Ptyas mucosa. Next base: position 57,898,072 of record WNWU01000001.1, on the reverse strand, counting down.
TCATCTTGATTTTTTGCTAGATCTTGTCTTAAGTCTGACTATCCAGATCTTAGCAACACATAAGGTTACTTAATTATCTAATAGGTGGTTACATTAAATTATTGTTATCTAATAAATCTGGCCAGGGTTACTGTTACAGGTTCTTTTTCCAAACTGTACCAAATTTGACTGATACAGACTCAAAAGACCCATAAAAGCCCTGGACAGCTGAATTTTTATACCTCCCTATAGGGGTTGAGGTGGAAAAAACCAAGATACAAAAATGAATGTATAAACATACATGAGTGTTTTCTATTGCTTTTATCTCATCCTATACCATAGTCCTCGACTTACAACATTCATTTAATGACTGAAGCTACAACAGCACTGAAAAAAGATCCTCATGACCTATTTTCATACTTATGACCATTGCAGCACCCCTCCCATGGTCATGCAATCACAATTCTGGTGCTTGACAACTGGAATGTATTTATGACAGTCACACTGTCCTAGGGTCATGTGATCAACATTTGTAATCTTCTCAGATGGCTTCCAACAAGCCAAGTCAATGGGGGAAGCTAGATTTACTTACTGACCACATGATTCACTTAAAAACTGCAGTGATTCACTAAACAACTATGGCAAAAAAATGTCATAAAATAAGGTACAGCTCATTTAACAATCGTTTTGCTTAGCAAAGAAATTTTGGGCTCTGTTGTGGTCATAAACCAAGGACCATCTGTACTTTGTTACTATTGCTTCTACATAACTACAATTTTCTTTATACTATGCTCTATGCTCTACTATTCTATAGTATTATTTTTATACTGTTATTATTGCTCCATAGAGTAAGGTTTTCCTCTGAGAGACACTGGTCTGTCTTTAATTTTCTCTCTGTGATTCTACTTTTTTCCTTCTTTATTAATGAGCAGCACGCAAAGCACTTGCACCTTTTACATTGTGCTTAGCTTTCTAGTTCTTCTTTTTTCTATGGATCACTCAGTCTCTGTGAGGGAAACCACCATCTTTTATTTACGATAGCTGTTCTCTGTTGCTGGCTGTACAGCTTCCAAATTTCATCTCCTCCCATACTTCCCCCCTTCCCTCCCCCCCACTTGCAACTTTTATAACAAACTCTGCTGTGCTGGTGAGAGGGTTAAGATAGGATGGAAGGAAGACAGCACAAGTGCCAGCAATTTTCTCTGCAGCCTGCTTTTCCACACAGACACTTCTTATTTTAATGATCATAATCCAATTCTACATAGGGATGCCTTTGAAATGCATTCAGAAACTTTCTCCAATTCAGAATGGTGCAAACATACTGTTCATGATATAAGACACGTGACCTTCCATATTTCATAAATTACAAACTGGCTCTCAACTGCAGTTTGTTTCTGAACACAATTCAAAGTGATGGCTTGGACTAAAAAGGTCCTAAACAAATATATATCTGTAGCATTCTTGACTTTTTTTGGACTGACTTTTCCCTCTTAAACCCTTTGACTAATCAAGCTGCTCTGAATTTTTTTTCTAATTTATTTATATATAGGATTAAAATCAGTGTTGGGATTCAAATAATTTAACAACCGGTTCTCTGCCCTAATGACCATCTGGGTAATGTGGCTTGGTGGTCATGTGACCATGTGGGCGTGGCCATCTCAACGTCACTCACGTTGAGTGCTTCGCCTTAGCTGTTACAATGTAATAAGGGTTAACCGTAGAGGCAGTTTCTGTAAGCAGGGCAATAAAGATTAGGCTAGAAACAACACCAGAACATTTCCTTCCTGCCTTTCTTACAGGATTATCCCTGTAAAGTGGAAAAAAATAAAATAAGATTTCTTCCAACAATCAGTTCTCTGAACTGCTTAGAAAGTTAACAGCCAGTTCTCCTGAATAGGTGCGAACTGGCTGAATCCCACCACTGATTAAAATGTTATAGAAAGATCTAACATGATATCTTTGCCTGGAATCATATGCTCTCTTTTTATCTGATTGATTATTGATAAAAAATATTACTACTTTTTAAACAGTGCTTTATTATATATCCATTGTCTTTATTGTTGCTAGCTGCCTTGGGAATTATGTAAATTGAAAGAACAAGCCACAGATTCTTGACCCCACAAGTTCAATGTGAATGCATTTAACAGATGCAATACTGATGTCGGCCAATTATATAACAGAAGCTAGACTATTTAACATAAATACAGTATGTTGGAACCATCCACAGGTATTGATGTCCTGTTCTGTTCCCTGGCTATAAACAATACATTTGAGGAGAATAACTAAATGGTGGCTACTTATTCAACATGCAGAAGTCTCCCATTTCTGTTGTTGCACTTGAAATTTATTATCATGTGCAAGTCAAACCAGATCTAGGAGACACTGAATGTTATGAGTTCCATCATCTAGGGAGCTACATTTGGCAGGTTACACGCCTTTTCTGCTGTGGCCCATTCCCTTCTGATGTGAGGTTGGACTCATTGCTTCTAGGTTTCCAAAGATCTCTGAAGACCTACTTATGCTAGCAGGCATCAGGACCTAAGGAGCAAATGAACTAGTGAGGTGGCTCCATTACCATTAACATCCCTATATATATATCCATACCAATGGTGGGTTGCTGCCGGTTCGGACCGGTTCTATAGAACCAGTAGTAGAATCAGCTCCGTCCACTGACCCTGACGTCATCAGAAGCGATCTGTGCATGCGAACCAGTAGTAAAGGTAAGTAGAACACACCCCTGATCCATATGAATTAGGTAAATAAATTTCAGGGAATAGACTCAGGAACAACTTTAGTTAATGTCTAGGACATTAGTTATTGTCTAGCTATGACTGTTCAGAGTTAACCATACTAGGATCATTTTTATCCATGGCCTTAGTAGAAAAACTTTGAATACCTGTGACTATAATACAGATTGGTAATGGAGAACCTCTTTATGATCCAAGTTCACCTCTCAAAATCTTCATGGACACTTTCAAACCTTGGAATGCCAATAACATTCCACTTTAGGGAAGGAGTCCAAACTGAAGCATATCTGACAAAAATTCCATTCTCTATCTGAATATATCAATAACAGGGAACCTATAACTTCCTTTGGTACTTGATTTTACTAGCAACTTTCCTTATTATAGTGTTTCCCTTAACTTTTAGCCAGAATTTGCTTTTCTGTAACTTAAATCCATTAAACTGAATCCTGATCTCTAGGGTAACACAAAATAGGTCAAGTTTTTCTTTTGTCTGACAATCCTGAATTGCTCTCATACCTCACTTCAGGATTTAATGTTCAGGCTCCTTTAATCTATTTTTGAATGTCTAAAAAGGATTTTTTTAAAAATTTAAACGAGGTTCACATATGTCACTAGAAGCTGCAAACAGAAATTCTGCCAAACATGTTTTGGTTGATAGAAAGAGAGGGAGAAAGGAAAATTGACCTTTTGATCCATCATTTGTAAGGAATTTTTGAATGGGCTTGCTCTTTTACTTCTGTGTATGCCATTTTATTGTGCTATAAATAAAAGAAATACTATGTCCCACTTGGACATAATCTTTAAAGACTAAGTGGAATATTTGGAATAAGTGATGCAGTTTTTAAAATAATTTTTCATATTTTTCATCATTCAGTCCAGAAACATTAAAGATGTGCTTTCATTTGTCAGGCTAATTATGCCACTCCTGAAATATTTCTGTGCCCACACACATCTTTGATTCTCATGACTTCCTTATTGTTCAGTCATTTAAATCAAAGATGCTTTTGCCATTCAGGAATGGCATATGATATTCTAATGTAGAAATACTACATTGCAGCATTTTTTTTAAAAAAATCAACCTTGGAAGCTAAGTTGAATATACCATGCATAGCATAGCATAGCATAGCATAGCATAGCATAGCATAGCATAGC
>WNWU01000001.1:57882939-57894184 GCA_012654045.1 Ptyas mucosa | reverse complement strand
AGCATAGCATAGCATAGCATAGCATAGCATAGCATAGCATAGCATAGTACACTGCAAATGGTAAGGAACCAGATTAGAAACAGGGAGACTATGAGTTATAGTTCTACTTTAGGCACAAAGCCAAATGAGTGACCTTGAGCCAGTCTCTTTTTCTCAGCCCTAGAAAGCAATCAATGTCAAACCACTTCTGAAAAATCTTGCTGAGAAAATTGCAGGGAGTAATGCATGGTGACACCATATGTCAACATTCACTTGCCCTGATGCTACAATAATAAATTTTGTAGCAAGGAAGAACTGTTGATTCAGTTTCATGGAAAAAACTAGCAATTTAAGCCCCTTTTTCTTGAAGGGAAGGAAAGCTTTGAAATTCTGTGGGCACAGATTGTGGAAACAAGGATAACCTATTTCATCCAGCTTGGGATAGACCAAAAAGGTGCCTACTGGGAGATGTAACAGTTGAAAGGAGTCAGTTGGAAAGAGTAAGATGAGAAAATGATTTGATGGCCCATCGTTGTATCAAATCAAGGCGTTTTTGTTTTACTTTCCTAGTCAGCCACTGACATTTAAAACAAAGAATATAGCAATCCAGTAGCTCAGGATGAAATGGCTTCACAAAACAATGACTACTTTCTAAAGGAGATGAAACACACCAGGCCAATAAGAGCTACAGCTGCCACTAGAGTGGAACTAAGCACTAAAAAGATCTGAAGATGTCAAAACAGAAAATAGTAGTTTTTGCTTGAAACTGGAAAACACAGTTGTTGGGGGCAGTTGCAATGGGATAGTTGTTGGGAGTTGTTGGGAGCACTTGCAATGGAGTAGGAACAGTAGGAAGATGACAATGATGTCAACATTTCCTGCATTGAGAAATCAATGGGTGGCCTGGGATGGGCAAGTAAAGCGTGTGCTATTTATTCCTAGTGTTTATTGATTTATGTGATAAGAATAATTGTTAGCAATGTGTACTAAGTGATAGAATGGTTGTGCTTCCAAAATAGAGACAAAGTAGTATGTGCTATCACAATAGCATATTAAAGCATAAACTATTAAACTTGCTGTCTTGTAACAAGATATAATTTCTTTAACTATTTTACCTTTCCTCAGCTTTTTCAAAAGTCCCTTTTTCCATCCACACTGGCAAAGAGACCAAGTAAAAGGCATATGCACAGGGTCTCAGATCTGCAGATCTATGGCACATCATTCATTTATAGGTTTCGTAAGCCTATGTAGAACAATTAAATTCAGCTTCTCATATTAGTTGCTGACTTGGAAATAGGGAAATATATCTGAGTAGCTTTTTAGGCTAAAAGAACTTGCTATAATCCAAGTGGCCAAGATTGGTGTGGTACCTTTTTATGTTGAATTTGGCAATAACATGATCTGTTTGCTGGAAGACCCAGAATGACTAAAGCAGAGGTCTTCAAACTTGGCAGCTTTAAGACTTGTGGACTTCAACTCCTAAAATTCAGCATAGCTGGCTGGAGAATTCTGGGAGTTGAAGTCCACAAGTCTTAAAGCTGCCAAGTTTGGGTACCCCTGGACTAAAGACATCCTGCCCTGACCAGGGAGATCCAGAATAGACTGGCAAAAGTCTAAGAAAACACAATATTCTTGTTCTACATACTTTGCCTTCCTGATCAGAAGTTGGCTGTAGGGTTCCAAGACAAAGTATTGACTGAGCAGGTACAATAAAGATCTTTCCTTTAAAATGGATTCTAAAGACATTCTTACAATTAAAGACTCAACCTGTGCTAAATGCACAGGGGGAAGGGAGTCATCCATTGTTAAATATCCACTTCTCCTTCTCTTGAGGAAATAGAGCAGGAATTTACTGCTATGAAACTAAGGCCTAACCAAACTGTATTACTGCCAAATAGTCAGATAAGACCTTACGACATATTACATAAGGGAAATGTTTGCATTGTGATCTCAGAATAGCTTTTATGGATTTATTTTGTTTTATCAGTGGATTTGTCAGCCTTCTTTTTGCCATCAAATGGCATCATCTCAGAATTTCTCTTTCAGGCCTATCACTGACAACTGACAACAAAAGCTGATGCAGGGACACAAACTCATTTCATTCTGCTGTGATACTTTCTGTATGTACACAAGTCCAAACCAAAACCATAAAGAACATATTACAAGAGCCTGCATATTTTCGCTTTCTTTTCAGTTTTTCTTCAACATTTCTCCTTTTTTGCACTTTTGTCTTTTCCTTTGATTTCTTTTTCTTTTCCCTATTTTATATTATTTTGTGTTGGTTTTCACCTTGTTTAAATGTTTCAATAAAAGCTGTATTTAAAAAAAGCCAGGAGACGACATATAAATATTATTCTAAACAAATTCATTGGTCAATGTCAAGCTTCCTTCAGATATTTATTGAATATTTATTGAAGGGAAGAACAGCTACATTATTCCCTTTTATTATAATAAGGGCTGGCAGGAGTTTACAATATCATCATATAAAATCAATAAAATATCAACATAAAAGAATTAAAAGTGTATCTATTACCACCACCCAATATCTAGTAGTCCCACAGCTATCTTCCATATTAATGGCTTCACAAAAGAGGTCTGTTTTTACTGCCTTTCTGATCATAATCAAGAATATTATCCAGACTTCCATCCCTATGAGTTGAAGCAAAGTCTGCAAATATTGTCTCCTTCCCTCTCCCTCCATATCCAAGCCTCATGTAAGCAGGCATTCTTCACTTCCCACAGTGGGAGAATGAACCAGATGAAGTGGTCTGAAACTAGTTGTACTTAATCTGTACTGTCTGTACCTTCCAAATAATTTTGAAAGATGGTCCCATGTATGGCACAAAGCACTAGTCAATATAGACATTGCATTGGTCTTGCTTGTACTGTGATCCTATTCCATTCATGCATATTCTTTAAAATGTCCAAACATTTTGCTATTAATTATCAGTTTTTATCCAGGCGACTTGACTATAACCAACTTAACAAGCTCAAAATAAATCAAGAACTTCTAACAATGAATTGTTATTGAAGAAAAGGTATATAAGTAATAATAAAACAATTCTAGGAAATGCTGTGTTTGAAGAACAATTTTTATATAGAGAAATCCTTTTTGTGTCTCTTTCGTGCTCCATTTAACAGTACCCATGCCCATCTCTTGAACAAAAGTATTGGTTTCATCTGTAGGATTGTAGAATCTATATTAGTTCCTGACTGTGTGAATAAGATTAGACTAGACAGGTTGTAATTTTGTTCTATCATATTTTTTACATAGGAATAAGTATTGTTGAATAAAGACGAGTTTATTTCTGAGTAGACAGATATAGAGCTATGAATTTGACTTAATCATACCAGTAGTTCATGGTACTTTAATTATGTTAGGGAGTCATCAGTCAACTGAACTGTAACTTAAAGAAACAAGTCTAATGTACAATAAGTGATTCTACAAAGGTCATAATTAAGAATGAACAAAGAGCTCCATCATTCAGTCTATGAGCTAATTTTGTTCATAATTATTCAGTGTGGCAATAGTGTTGAGTTACAAGAAGTGGATTTTGGATTGATTGTTAGAAAAAGCTTTAACCACAGAATCTACTATCTAGTAGTTTTAGCTAGCAGAATGTGATCAGCTATCTGTCAAGATAATTTATTCTATTTTCTGCATTAACTATGGGTTAGTGTTAATAGTCTCAACTCTTCCAGCTCTTTGATGGAATGATTTGTACTTTTGTCTTAACACCTCGTTCGAGATCTAATTGAGGAGCAGGACGTGGATCTGGCATGTATCACAGAGACCTGGTTAGGGCCGGAGGGAGGTATCCCTCTCATTGATTTATGCCCCCCAGGTTTCTGTGTCTTGCACCAGCCACAGCTCCAGGGCAGGGGCGGGGAATGGCGGTGGTTATTAGGGAAGGTCTTAGTCCTAGAGAGGTCACTGTTCCTCAGATAGGCAGGTGTGAGTCCATCCTTCTGAAATGGGACCCTGGAGTTCAGTCAGGCTTGTTGGTTACGTACCTATCTCCCAGCTGTGTAGCCTCAGCCCTGCCCCCACTGCTGGATGTCCTTGCCGAATTGGAAGTTGAACTCCCCAACCTTTTGGATGTGGGAGATTTCAATCTGCCATCAGCCGGGGAGACATCTGAGTCAGTCCGGGAGTTCATGGCCTCCATGATGGCCATGGACCTAACTCAGGTTGTACAGGGCCCAACTCATAAGGGAGGACACACACTCAACTTGGTTTTTCTCTCTGGACAGTGGATAAATAATTGTGGTAGGGGAAACTTGTCAACCTACCCGCTGTATGGTCCGATCATTCCCTTCTCAGGCTGGACTTTCTCTCTGTCACCCCTCGCCACTGGGAGGCGGAACCGGTGTGATTGTTCTACCCCAGGTGCCTGATGGACCCAGAAGGGTTCCTGATGGAGCTTGGGTCCTTTCCCGCCTCCTTATCCCACGATTCGTCTGAGGCCCTGGGAACAGGCCACCATTGGGGCCTTGGATCGAATTGCGCCTTTGCGGCCTCTGACCCGACGCAGATCCCGGGTGGCTCCTTGGTTCACCGCAGAGCTCCGGGAAATGAAGCGTTGGAGAAGACGCCTGAAGGGCAGTTGGAGATCCACCCGATCCGAATCCAACCGAACACAGCTAAGAACCTATATTAGGTCTTATCTCATGGCAATGGAAGCGGCAAAGTGCCAATATTTTGCAGCTCTCATTGCATCTGCAGAAAATCGCCCAGCCGCTCTGTTTAGAGTGACCCGCTCTTCTCAATCATGGAGCGAGGGAGGACCCCTTGCAGGGTAGAGCTGAGGATTTTGTACAGTTTCTGCAAGATAAAATCACTCAGATTTGGATTGGGTTGGACTCTGGGCAGAGTCTGACGAACTGACAGGGTCCTGTCTTGAAGGAAACATCTGGGTTGAATTTGAGCCTGTTTCGTTGGATGAAGTGGACAGGATCATGGGTCGACTGGGTGCCTCCACATGTTTATTGGACCCTTGTCCCTCCTGGCTTGTTTCTTCAGCCAGGGAGGTGACTGGAACCTGGATTCAAGCGGTAGTCAATGCTTCTTTGAGGGAGGGGGCCTTACCCACCACACTTAAGGAGGCAGTGGTACGTCCCCTCCTCAAAAAGCCCACCCTTGATCCAAACTCCCTTAATAACTATCATCTAGTCTCCAACCTTCGCTTTATAGTGAAGGTTGTCGAGTTGGTGGTGGCACAGCAGCTCCCCCAGTTCCTGGAGGAAACTGACTACCTCGACCCGTACCAATCGGGTTTCAGGTGTGGTTACAGCACAGAAACGGCATTGGTCACCTTAGTTAATGATCTCTGGCAGGTCAGGGATGGGGGCTGTTCCTCCATCCTGGTCCTTCTTGACCTCTCAGTGGCTTTCGATACCATCGACCATGGTATCCTACTGCAGCGACTCAGGGGGTTGGGGTGGGAGGCACCATTTTACGGTGGTTCTCCTCCTACCTTTCAGGCCACTCACAGTTTGTGTGGACGGTGGGAGAGAGATCCGCGCCGAGGCCCCTCACTTGTGGGGTGCCTCAGGGGTCGGTTCTCTCTCCTCTGCTCTTTAACATCTATATGAAGCCGCTGGGTGAGATCATTTGTGGTTTCGGGGTGAGTTATCAGCAATATGCTGATGATACTCAGCTTTACATCTCCACCCCAGACCACCCTGAGGATGCCCTTTCTGTGATGTCCTGCTGCCTGGAAGCAGTTCGGGCCTGGATGGGAAGAAACAGACTCAGACTCAACCCATCCAAGACCGAGTGGTTGTGGATACTGGCATCCTTGGATCTAGTGCCCACATTACTCGTGATGGGATGGGAGGTCCATACTCCCTCAGAAAGGGTCCGCAATCTGGGGATCCTTCTGGACTCACAGCTATCCTTAGAAGACCACCTGACGGCTGTGACCAGGGGGGCCTTCGCACAGGTATGTCTTGTGCTCCAGTTGCGCCCTTTCCTAGACCGGGACACTCTTGCCATGGTCACTCATGCCCTTGTCACGTCTCAGCTATACTACTGCAATGCCTTCTACATGGGCTGCCCTTGAGATGCACCTGGAGACTACAGTTAGTCCAGAATGCGGCCGCACGGGTTGTTACGGGAGCTTCTCGATACTCTTGTGTGACACCTCTGCTGCGTGAGCTGCACTGGCTGCCTGTGGCTCTCTGGGTTCGTTTCAAGGTGCTGGTGTTAACCTATAAAGCCCTACATGGCTTAGGCCCGGGGTATCTGCAGGATCACCTCCTGCCCTCCTTCCACCGTCTGGTGCACTCGCACAGAGTGGGCCTCCTCAGGGTGCCGTCAGCCAGACAGTGTTAGCTGGTGGCCCGCCCTGTTGGAGCGCCGACCCTTTGGAATGAGTTGTCCACCAGCCTCAGGATAGCCCCAGACCTCCTCTCCTTCCACCGCAAATTAAAGACATGGCTTTTTCGCCATATGAGCTGAACCCGTGGGGGAAATTCAAATATTTAATGATTTTAATTCGATTTTAATTAATTTTTAAACTGTTTTTTTAACTGTTTATGTAATTTCTTTGCTGTCTTTGTAAGCCGCCCTGAGTCCTATGGGAGAAGGGCGGCATATAAATTACATAAAATAAATAAATAAATAAAAATAACTAAGGTGCATAGTGGTTCACAAGTGCATAGTGAAATGTAATATACTTCATTTACCTTGTGCATTTTGATGATCTTCTCTCCCCTTTCTTCATTAAAGTTAAAGTTCCTAGGAAATTAAAGTTTCCTAGGAATGCTTTTAAGCAAAACAAAGAAACATGCAGGACTTTGTTAATATAAAGTGCACAGACTTTATGAATTTTGTTTATAATTCCAATTTTTATGGCTTCTCATACAAGTTTGAAACAGAATTCCAACGGCCAAGCAAGAGAAGAAAAAAACCAAATAATCCCAGAATGTTCAACCTAATGATCAAGTACCCTAAATATCCTAGCCTAATGCCTGTGGAAAGAGGTCTTTCTTTAAGGTACAAAAGTTTTAAGGCTGAGTATTTCTTGGGCAAATGTAGGCAGGTATGGTACTAGAGAAGCCATGCCTGTTGGCTCCTGTAAAATGACATTAATTAAGAGACAAGACCTGAATCACACCCAGTTTGTCAGATCTTATCTTACAGGCAGACCCAACTGGCGATTTGATGGTTTTACAAACATCCAGATCCTATACCATGTTGGGCTTTACATATGGCAATCAGCACCTGGAGTTGCATCTACATGTCTACATGTAACCAATGCAGCTTGCACAGTAGCAATATTGTATGGGCATACTGAAACTTACCCCTAACTGCTTATGCTGCCGCAAATTTTGGATCAGTTGCAGCTGAGGATCAGCCTTTAAAGCCAGCCCTTTGTGGCATGCATGACAGCAATCCATATGTCTGGTGACTAAGGCATTAATAGTCATGAATAGAGAAAGAGAAGCTCTGGATACAGGAAAAGCATAATTGCTACTCACTCTTCAAAATGGGAGATCTAAGTTCAGGGGGAAAAAAATCCTGCTAGCTCTATGTAGAGAAGTAACACTCCCCACAGCTAAGGTTGGTAAATGCTCAGAAACCACAGTATCAATGTAGCTACAAGTACTTGGTCTTGCCTGGGTTGAATTTCATCTTATTTCTCCCTTCCTGTTATCAAAGTGTTGATAAACTTTGATGATGTTGCTTGACAGCTTACTAATTTCTGAGTCAATGCTATTGGATGACCTCACCAATCAGTTTTATATAAAGATTAAAGAAGAGAGATAAGAGGGGTTCAAACCAGAAGTCTTGGACTGAATCTCTCACCTCCACCAACACCATTTGGCAAAGCCCAAAATGAAATAGGAGAATCAGTGTGTCAGGGTTCCAAGTAACACCCCCAATGAAATCAAACTCTGAGGCTTGAAGTTCCTCAAAGCTAACATTTATTAAAGATATCATATTGGCACATCTGGGAAAACCCGAATCTGAGAGTTTCTGGGTTTTCCACATCCAAAAGAAAGTTCAAGACCTTGTCCTTCTCCTACATGTCCACCACACATCCAATCAGGTACCATCTGAAACAGAAGATACCTCCTCATTCTTCTCAATGGAGTTGCAGGGCACAATGGCCTTGACTTTCTATAAAGAATTTTATTGTGAATATATATCTTCTTCCCTCTATGCAATCCCCCATCCCATTTTCCCACAGTAGGTTTTTTGGCAGGCCTGAAGCCTGAAGGCACCAAGGTAGAAAGATGGCTTCCAGGTCTGACAGGGTGCAACACTATGCTTCCCAGTTCCTATCTGTTTAGCTGGTCCAGAAGAGTACCATGATTGATTGCATTAAATGCAGAACCGAAATTTCACCATCCTCAACCTGTCTCCACCAGAAAGTATCATCAAGAGTGATCAATATTATCTCCATACTAGGCCCAAACCTGAATCCAAATATATGGAACAGAGGAAAATATAACATAGTATCGGGATAAAATGGAATAAAAGCAGCCCAATTTCTAATCTGAGGCAATTTCACATATATTTAACTATAAAAATTAAACTATAAAGGAAACCTTGAGCAAATTTTGGTATATTACTTCTCATCCTGTATCATTACTGAACAAAATTTCCACCATGTGGGTATTTTTCATTCAGTAGAGTGGTATGCAACTTTTGATAATATGTGTATGTTTTGTAGTTAATTTTGAACTGAAAATTGAATCAGTTTTCAAAAAACTTCAAAAAACTTCAAAAAAATGCAGTATCTGAAATAACTGTTCTGAGTTGCTTATTAGTCTGATAAGTGTGAATTCAATACATTCAGTGAAACGTTTAGACCAAATACAATTCTCCCCCTTTTCTAGTTAAAGCACAAAATGCCAGGTTCAGTATTTTCTCCTGTTGCATTTTCAGGCTGAATATGTGAGTATTTTGAAGGGGATTTTTTGAACTTTATTTGCTATTTTTTTGCCGCCACTTCATATTTCTAAATATGTTTGAAATGAGTTATAGTTCCAAGATTTTTTTCACAATTCTATTACCAAATTACAGATCCCCATATAGACCTTTTATACTTGTGTATTTGATTTTGATTGAAATTAAATCCTCCATTTCTCTGTTCATTCTATTATTTTCAGTTGATATTTATTACCTACAAATAACATGTTAACTTCTATTCCTTTTTCCAGCTTATTAGCTATTCCATCCAATTTCACATCAGCTGATAATAAGCCTTTCTTCTACCTCCATATCAAATTAATTAATAAAACCGCTGAAGACCATTGAACTTCAGGGCAGCTCACTTGACAATGACTTTCCAGTCTGACAAAGGCTCTTTGCAAACTTTTTGAGTATGATTTTCAAGTAAGCTGTGCAATCATTTTATTGTCGAAGCATCCAATCCACACTTAACTAGCTTGCTAATCAAAATGTCATGGGACACGTTGTCAAATGTTTTGTTGAAATTAAAATATCTTATACCCCATAGCATTCCCAACAAGCTGATAAGGAGGCTCTCCAATTAAAAGAAATGAGCTATGATTTGGCATGTCTTGTCCTTGACAAATTGATTTTGGCAAATACTGCATTGTTTACTATCAATGTTTTTATATATATAATTTGCTTTAAAATCTTCCCACGTATTGATACCAGATTGAGTGGCTTTTAGTTCTCTGGATTCTCCTCTTTCTTCTTTTTTGAAAATATGATATTCACCCCCTTCCCATTTGGCATTCCTCTGAATTTCCAAGATTTCTCATACATAATATATAAATGTCTAGCTAGATAATCAGCATAGTTCTTTTTTTTTATCATAGGATGTAATTAAAGGATCCCAGAAATTTAAATTAATCCAAAGTTAAATTTCCCCGAGAGTAAGAGTAATGTTTTGAATTCTCACCATTCAATGTTATCTGATACTCAAGGTTTTTTTAGTTTGAGAGAACAAGAAAATCATGCTTCATTTTATAAATTCTTATTATGTCGTCCCTATCTTATTTTTCCAGACACTCATATTATATCTTAACTGCAAATATGCAGCTGGCATTTCTAAATAAGTGATAGAAAACCATCTGGTGGAAACTTCAGAGCTCTAGTTCAGAAAACTAGAGTTTTTCACTGCAAACAATGTTTGTTCTACTCTTGTCTTGTGTAACCAATGCTTTGGCTCAGCTTATATACCTGGACTTCTGAACTTTAGCTTCACCCTTGACTTTGTTGTATGCCTAATCAGTTGAATTTAATGTACCGTTTCTGCTATTTTTGATCTCTGGTTTTGATTTTGCCTATTTTTTGCTAGATACTTTCTCTTGTGTTTAGTGTGTTCTTGACTTTGACTGGTTGATTATATTCTACTGTCTGAATGCCCAGGGATAAGACATTTCCTGAATAGTAAATAAAGTGGTACCTCGGTATTCATCATTAATTCATGCCAGGATGTGCAATAAGTACCAAAAACAATGAGTTCCCATAAAGAACAATGTAGTGAGTCACAAGGCAGGCAACATCAATAAGATCTAGCTTGTGCATTGAGTACCAAACAAATGATAAATACCAGGTCAAAATTTTAGTGTCAACATGCAATGAGTACCAGATTCAATGGGTTTTTAAGGCAGTTGAGTACCAAGGTACCACTATACACTACAGGCCGTATGTAAGTTCTCTTACCTAATATGGAGGGACAGTCAGTCAGTCAAGCTATACTATGTTATGCACTGCCTCTCTCTGAAACTACATAGGGAGTGGATGTGTTCTTCTTTCCAAGCACATAATACTGGCCAAGTTGCTTCCTCTCTTGTTTCTATGTCCTTCACTATTTTGACAAAATAACATAATAATTTTTCCTTCTGGTCAAGAGCGAGTAATGGTGTTGAAGGCTGTACCAAAACCTCACATAATCTTAGCAAAAGCAATATGAACTGTAAAAAATAGACTCATCATGAATATAATAATCATAAAACTGTTTTTCATCAAGCCCAAAAAATCTATCCATGGTTCATCCTAGAATCATTATTATAATCATTATAAATGTGCCAATTATGCTGCAGACAGTAACAGATAAGTTATTTATGCATGGTTTTGGAAGGCATTGAATAAATACAATATGAAAATGAGAGAATGCTGGCCAAGAACAACTGATAAGTCAAACTGAATGATTACATTAGTTATTTATATATAAATATCTTACTTATTATACTATATATATATAGTACAGCACTGTGAAGCACTATATAAGTCTAAGTGCTATTGATATTATATGTATATATATATATATATATATAT
>WNWU01000001.1:57868237-57882539 GCA_012654045.1 Ptyas mucosa | reverse complement strand
CCGATCCAATTGCCAATCAGCTGCTCGGCAGCAAAGACCTTGGCAGCGGTGAACAGCGGCAGCAGTGACAGGCGGTGGAAGTGATTTCAACAATGCCCCCCCAGCTGCAATATTCATTCTATAAGACACACAGACATTTACACCCACTTTTGGGGAGTGTGTCTTATAGTGCGAAAAATACTATAATTTTAAAAATATAACTGCATTTTGCTATTTTGTACACTGGCACACAGGATACCAAAAAATGTAAAATCAAATTAAGAGTCTTAAAAATTATTGTTTAATCCTCACTGACATTAGATATAAATTATTGTTACATTACTTAAATTTGGGATATCTAATGATTTTGGCATAGTTACATTTTGTGAATTTCATGGCATAAAACAGCTGTCTTGGAGGCAATTAAACATGATTGTTATCATGGATCCAATCCTACTATCTTCAGTAAAATTGATCCCAACCTTCCAGTCTATATATTTTGTTTTTAAAGTATATGTCTTATTTCCCAGTGTACTCGAAAGTCACCCTTTAAACATTCTTAACACCAATTCTTCCAAAAGAATCAATAAGTTAAAGAAGAAATGTTTCTCCTAAATTCAATATGCCTTTAAAAACTTCAAGGCCCCTTTATTTAGTTTGGATCAATTCAATATTGGTATGTCACTGCAGAGTGGTGTAGTGTTACATAATTATTATTAGTAGTAATATTAAGTTCATTACTACACTTTTATACCTTCCATAAAGTTCAATGATGCTGAACATTTAGCCCTTTGGTGCCCAACAATGCAAGAAAATCATTCTGGCCTTTAAAAACAAATTGCTGCAAAAGAGTAATGGTGAAATGATTATATTTTATTACTTATTGGACGCCACATGTGAGTTCACTGCGAAAGAAACTCTTCGGCAGCCACTGAGATGATTCTCAGCTCTAATTTAGCCATGTGGTTAACTCGCTTGCTGAATTGGTGCTATTTGTGTTGATGTTACTACACGGATCCAATTTTGCGGAAGGCCGGTGCCAATTTTAACTTCTTTTTGATTTGGTATGAAAATAGAGCCTATTTAGAACCATATAATAAAAAAAAAGTGTAAGCCTTGATGTTTTATTTTGGAATGGAAAAACAAGGACTCTTCTTGAATCGTAATTAGGAATAAAATTGTAGAAAGTGAGATATATTTCTGCTTCAAAAACTGTTGCATGTTGAACGTTTTAAGGCAAATTGTAGAAGGTGGATAAATCGAGCCCTGGCAAAGGAATTCCAGTCCAGATACAAAAAAAAGCTACAAATTAATAGAACTGCCTGCCTTGATTGCTGCAAGATAAATTTCAAGTGGCCAGTATTGGGAACTGCATAGGAACAAAATTTTGATTAGATTGGGAGTCCTCGTATTAAAACAAGATTAGTAGCAGTAGTAGTAATACTGTAGTAGTAGTAGTAGTAGTTAGTAGTAAGTTACCAACTTAGTTTGCACAAAGTCAACATTTTATTACAATACTTATAATAATAATGGAGCAGCAAATCCAGTTTATTATGGCTTTCATGAGGTTACATCCAATGATAAGCAATGAAAATCTTAGCAAACGATATGGTGTCTAGGAATTAATCATTTAGTATATAAGCAATGTTACAATTACTGAAATACTGTACGTTGTTAACATTAATTTGTGTAAGCAAAGCCAACACAATCATTATTTCATTTTAGATGATTGCTGCCTCAAGCTAGTAATGACAATACACCTAAAGTCTAACTCAGTTCCTTGTGACTGCATCCATGTTGTTTTCTTGGCAATGTTACAAAATTGATTTGCCATTGCCATTGTCTTCTTCTAGTGTAACTTTTCTTATGGCTCCCTATCCAAGGATTAAGCTGCTTAGCTTTTCAGATCAGTCAGTCTGGGTAAGGGTTACCATCTCAGGAGGCATACCAGAGCCTGTTAAATATTCTTATACTGTTCCTGTTAATGGAGTCCATAGGTTTTACAATTGAACAGATCTTTTTTTTTCCCTCCTAAAGTATTATCGAAACCATTACCCACCCAGTAAAATTATCTCAAGTCTGACAATCAGTTTTCTTTTTCAGTTATATGTAATCCCTGCTTCTTTGTAGTAACTCTATATGGTGGGATCTTTAAAATAAATAAATAAAAAGTTCTGGCGTTTTACAGCAAAAAAATAAATAAATCTAAATTATACAATAGGAGAAACAGGAGATTTATAAAGATCATAAATTTCACATAGTTTCCTCTTGTTACTCAGTTTACTAACATGTGTTAAGTTCTGTGTTTTTAACTATATTAAATGTACCTATGCACCAGAAGGCACATCACTAGTGAAATAGTTTTCTTTACCCCCCAAAACACCTATGCAATTTCCTGTGTTTGTCCAGAGAATTAGTGATTCATTCGGAGAAGGAAATTTGGAGAGGTAAAGGACTGCAAAAGAAGGAAAAATTAGGGATTGTGATTACTGAGCAATTAGTAATAAGTATCTTTTTGGTTGCTCATTTGAGAGAACCAGCAGACATTTAGATTATTCTAAAGAGTATCTTTTGTTTCATGATCTTCAAAGATAAATCAAAGTCATAGTTTGATAAATCATAGTTGCCAAAACAAATTTCCATTGCAATTGTTCTAAAGTTAGTTTAAACTTCTTATTCTATTTGAACTAAATACACTCTAAGTCTATCACAGACCTTTTCAGAATATTTGTTTTATGAAATGTCCTAAAGGTGAGATGAACCAAAGTATGTCTGGAGGATTTGTTGAACTAGGTGTGTTGGGATCAAATACAGAGGTTGTATTGAGCTTTAACTGTACGTAATACCATAGAGCTAAGAATAATATATCAGATTCACAGTGAAGGCTTGAAGTTATTTAAATGTATTGTTCTATGAGCATAGGGCTGGATGAAGAATGTTAGACTAGTCTTCCCAAGGTAGAATCTGTAGCCAGTTATAGGAAAGTTTCTCATCAAGCCATTCCACTATGCTCCAACTAAGACTATTACCACATTTTGTATCATGCCAGTTTTGAAGTCCAGACAAATGCTAGATCATCAAGTAGGGCACTTCATAATGGGTACATTCTCCTGTCTTGCTTCTGGTGTTTGTTTTTGTCCATAACTTAAGTATTGCATTATACCTAAGAAAGTAGGGAAAACACGGAGAACATGGCTTCTGGAATATTTCCCCTCCCCAATTTCTTTATTAGTTGTTGTTGTTAGTTGCAAAGTCATGTCCGACCTATTGCGACTCCATGCACAACGTTCCTCCAGGCCTTCCTGTCCTCTACCATCCCCCATAGTCCATTTAAGATCACGCCGACTGCTTCAGTGACTCCATCCAGCTACCTTATTCTCTGTTGTCCCATTCTTCTTTTGCCCTCAATCATTCCCAGCATTAGGCTCTTCTCCAGTGAATCCTTCCTTCTCATTAGGTGGCCAATGAGTAGTCTTTATTAGTAGTAGTGGCCAAAGGAGTGCCTTATTTTTCCTATGTACAGTATATCCAATTATCCAAGTATATCCAATTATCCAAGTATATTTGTACAGTATCAAAGGATATTCTCTGTTGCCTCTGTAAGTGTGTGCCTGTCTACCTCTGTGAGAGCCTAACTAGGGTGGGTGCATATGTATTGCCTTTGTGTGCATTTCTGCCTTGTGTTGCATCTGGTTTTTTTCTGAATTGGGAAGTACATGGCAAGCTGCACATGTTGTGTTCTGGATCAGGTGATGAAAACGAAGGAGGGGCAGCTTAGATTGGATCAGTGAGCAGTATTCTAAGCTGCTGTCCAACTGCCTTTTCCAAAGAAATGCTTTGAGGGATTTTTTTTTTCTAGAAATGTTTTTCTTTGAACATTTTTGGATTCAAGTTTTCTTTCAGCAGCTTCTCCCCCAGCACCACATCTGGTCCCATTTTGTTCTGTTTTCAGAGCATTATCTTGTGATGGACAGAGCCCCTTTATATAATGTCTTTACAATATTCCTCTCGGTTGGAATGAATAAGAATGTATTAATCAAAGTATCTTAATTTTACAGGTAGATGTTGCCTCAAAAAACACATTCTATGCTTTTGCTTCCCTGAAGATTCCAAAATGGAATAGGCATAATTGGATAAATAATAAACTATGGAGAGACAAAAATTAAGCATTAATTCAAATTTGGAAAGGCAAGCTTTTTCCATACACAGGTCAACAAGGATAGTATATTGATTCACAGGTAGTCCTCGATTTACAACAGTCCATTTAGTGAGTTTTAAAGTTACAACGGCACTGAAAAATATGACTTATGACTGTTTTTCAGTTACAATCTTTGCAGCATCCCATGATCATGTGATCAAAATTCAGATGCTTGACAGCTGGTTTATATTTATGACCATTGCTGTATCCCAAGGTCATGTGATCACCTTTTGCAACCTTTTGACAAGCAAAGTCAATGAGGAAGCCAGATTCACTTTACAACTGGGTTACTAATTTATCAACTCTTATGTAAGAGCCTTGGTGGCGCAGCAGACTAAAGTGCTGTTAACTAGCACCAGCTGCCTGCAATTACTGCAAGTTCGAATCTCACCAGGCTCAAGGTTGACTCAGTCTTCCATCCTTTCGAGATAGGTAAAATGAGGATCCGGATTGTGGGGGCAATAAACTGACTTTGTATAAAAAAGAACACCGCTTTGGGGGGGGGGGGCGAAAGCCCTACTAAGCAGGTATATACAAAAGTATGAAGGCTATTGCTTGACGCATTGTAAGCTGCCCTGGGTCTACGGAGAAGGGCGGCATATAAACCGAACCAATAAATAAATAAATAAATAAATAAATAAACTGCAGTGATTCATTTAACCATTGTGGCAGGAAAGATTGTAAAATGGGGCAAAACGTACTCAACAAATGTCTCACTTAGCAACAGAAAGTTTGGGCTCAATTGTGGTCGTAAGTTGAGGACTACCTGTGTAGGATGTATGTTTCTTCCCCAATGACATATTGCTAAAATTAATCTGTTGGATTAGCTCAGACTGAGCAGGCACCAGAAACCTGCCTTTGTTGCTTGTCCTACTTGCTTAGACAATTGGATGCCAAATCATTTAGTAGGAGGCATGTGCTTGCATTGTAATTTAGCAATGAAGCAAGACTACTACGTTGATTTCACAAGGGTGCCAATTCAGCTATCTTGTATTCTAGACTGGCCTGCCATATGTTGATCTCCATGATGAATCCACCTGGTGAACCACACCCCATGTGTTCATAAATTATGCAACTGATCCAAGCAATAGATAACTTGTTATGATTTCAAAGGTGTTCCACCAGATTTCTTCAGAATACATGTCCATCCCAGTGAGCTACTGTAATTAATCTCCTACATGGGGTCACTCCTCTGACCACAATTGACATTGAAATTGATGTTCTTCAAATAAAATGTAGAGCAAGCAGATTATTATCCCATCCCAGCCTTGGCATTCTTACCTAACCTCACTTAAACATAAGGACTGGGAAATAAACACAAAGTCTACCTTTTCATTAATTGCAAGTAAGAAACTTATTCAACTTGCAAATTTCATTTCTATCACTTTTTTGTTCTTTTTCTTGGGTTATATTTTTAAATATCTATTACAAGAAAAGGAAAAGGAAAAAATATTTAAATCAGATATTTAAATATCTGTTACAAGATAAGGAAAAGGAAAAAAAAGGAAGGGAAGGCTTTATGTTGTGATGGCCCAAATGACCATTTCATCAACAACAACAAAAACTCCATGTGGATATCTATGAATATTTATTTAATTTATTTCCTCCCACTGTCCGGTGCGCTCACACAGAGCGGGCCTCCTCAGGGTGCCATCAGCCAGACAATGTCGGCTGACAGCCCCCAGGGGAGAGTGTTCTCTGTGGGAGCGCTGACCCTCTGGAATGGACTGCCCATCGGCCTCAGGACAGCCCCAGACCTCCTCTCCTTCTGCTGCGAATTGAAGATGTGGCTTTTTTGCCAAATGGGCTGAATCTGTAGGGGTGACTTCTAATATTTTAATAATTTTAATTTGATTTTAATTAATTTTAAATTGATTTTAATTAATTTTAAATTGATTTTAAGTGTTTATGTAATTTCTTGTTTGTTTTTGTAAGCCACCCTGAATCCTACGGGAGAAAGACGGCATATAAATTACATAAATAAATAAATAAATAAATAAATAAATTTGCTGCCTATCTCACCATGGGGCTACTCTATTACAGGAAATTTATAGGAAGTTAATTACAGAATTGCAGGAGATTATTCTTTACTATCCAACAAAATGTTGCAAAGACATTCTGTTAAGGGCCTTGGGAAGGACTATCTTTAATGATATAACGCTCCAACAAAAACAGAACAAGACCAAATGTTATGTATTGGGAGAAGCCAGCAAAAGAAAGACTGCGTTTGAAAATAATCTGGATCAAGCTGGAGGTAAAAAAATTCTGAAGAAATTCACTCAGTGCCTCCCTATAGGGGAAGTCAATGAGCAGCAGCTCGGAATGTTGTTTGCTGCTCCATTCTGAATCCCCTCTCTTTGTTCTGGCCATGTGACCCAGGACAGAGCGGCTATGAAGGCATTGGAAAGAATCCCAGAAATCATGCTCCTCATATTTTCTCAACCTTGTTATGCTTTCCAATCTAATGGAATGTTGGAAAGAATATTTAAAGAGGTTTGGGCCTCCATCAGCAGGATAATTCTTTGAAAACAGAAGGGAATGGAACCAAATTTGATATGGTGAGAGAAGCTGGCAAAAGAAACCTTGAGCCAGAACTTGCCAGGTCTGTTGACTCCTCCATTATATGCTTCTGTTCTTCCTTCTTCCTGATCACACAATCCAACATGGACAGTGTGCAATCTCCAAGTGCATAGACGTATAAAACAGATATACAGGGACGATATGAGGAGAGAACTTCAATAGCTACACCATGTTATTTCATTACTCAGAAAGAAAATACTATACTCTTTCAGGTTGCTTGGATGATGACCTGAATGTTCTCATTAAGATAAACAGAATTTCTACTTATGAGTTTCCAAGTCTACAGCTCATGAAGTACCATCAGCCAGTCTGTACTTTCTCTTTTTGATCAATAGTAAAACACAGAGAACTGTTAACCAATCAGTTTTTACTTCTGTCCAGTTAATGAATATTGCATCCCAACCTTCCATCATGCCTAAACATACATTCCTGTATGCTGTCATAAATATAAAGGAGAATAAATAGTTAGTGTTTGCAAATGATTATCTATCACAGTAGATAGATAGATATGTAAGGCAGCAATGCACTGCCATTTTAGGTATTTGGTGCTTTGATAAGGATTTTGTATACCATGGATTGAGTATTGCTAACAAAATTGCTCATAATAACAAGCTCCCAATTCTGATGTTGTGCAATCAGTGGGGGAATTCATCTTATAACTGGAACTGTGGCTTTATTTGGACGATCCCTCTGTGCCTAGTTAATTTTCAATAAAAAGCCAGTCCACTTCTGAGGGGCCAATTCACTGTCTATCCTGTTTTGAATAGCATCAGCCTCTATTATTATATATATAATATTATTATATATTATGCACGGGGCATGCATAAGAGCACCAGCATGCTTACCGTCCTTGTCCTAATGTTTCCTCTATTTGTATCTATTTTATGTATCCAATCCATGTTTATGCTTATTACCTAATACGTTCTTGACAAATAAATAAATAAAATAAATAAATCTTTCATCCCACACAGAACTTTCACTCTAAAATTTTAATCATATTTCCACAGGCAACACAATTGTCTTCACAGATAGGAGTAGCCTCAGGAGTTAGGTAATCTAATTCTAATTGAAATATTAGATCATCAACATGAACTGATCCTCTCTGTGACCTTCCACTATGACCCTGACTCTTTAGCAAAAGCTCAGCTAACGTTATTCCATGACATAAATGTCAGAAGCACCAATGACCATAACCTGTTATTTAATGTGCTTGTCTGAAAGGGGCCAAAGAAAATTACCTGAGAATAATTGACTGGCAGATAAAATATCCGTCTTCATCATATAAAGGAAACACTTATAAGACATTTACCCTATAGGTATTTCCTGATGGGCTTTTAACTGCTTCTTCTTACAACCACAATGAATTTTATTGCGTTATTGATTTTATTTAGGGATATTTTCCCACAGATTCCAATAATGAGAAACATACTCCCAGTTTCTGGAATGAAACTGTTTTCTTTGGTCTTGTGGTTAGAAACCAATATCTGTGAATTCTAGTCCCACCTTAGACATGGAAGCTGGCTGGATGACTTTGGACCATTCACTCACTCTCTCTCAACCCAACCCACCTCACAGGGTTCTTGTGCAGCAAATAGGAGGAATACTACATATGTCCATCATTTTCAGTGGTTTATTTATATCCCAGTTTTATTATTTTTATAAAATGAATAACCATTGGGTTGAGCAGGATGCTTAGTTTGTGTGTTACAAATTGTTCTGACTCATTGAGATGTGTTTTATTGTTTGTTCATATGATTTTTTACTAAGATAAATGTAGTTTTTTCTCACATACAAAGCCAGTTTGGTGTAGTAGTAGTTAAAGCATGAGACTAGAAACTGAGAGACTGTGAGTTCTAGTCTCATCTTAGGTGTGAAACCAGATGGGTGACTTTGGGCCATCTCTGTCTCAATCTTAGGAAGCAGGCAAAGACCAACCACTTCTTAAATCTTGCAAATAAAGCTTCAGGAATTGGTTCAGGCAATCCACCAGGAATCAAATACTGATTTGAAGGCACTTTATTTATAGATATATTTATAATAAAAAATACCTTATGTCACCAGACTTGAAATTTTGGGCTTAGAAAATTTAGAACTACGCCGCCTTCGGTGTGACCTAAGCATAGCTCATAAAATTATCTGCTACAATGTCCTATCAATGACTACTTCAGCTTCAACCACAACAATACACAAGCACACAATAGATACAAACTTAAAGTGAACTGCTCCAAACTTGATTGCGAAAATATGACTTCAGCAACAGAGTGGTCAATGCCTGGAATGCACTACCTGACTCTGTGGTTTCATCCCAACCCCCACTAAATTTTAACCTTAGACTGTCTACTGTGGACCTCACCCCATTCCTAAGAGGCCTGTAAGGGGCGTGCATAAGAGCACCAGCATGCCTACCCTCCATGTCCTAATGTTCCCTTTAATTGTATTCATTTTATGTATTCAATTCATGCTTATACTTATATATATTATCCAATACGTACTTGACAAATAAATAAATAAAAATAAATAAAAAATAATAAATATATATAGATATATTTTGCATACAGTATGGGATTGTCTGTCAGAGAGGCGGAATGTCCTTTGCAGCTTTTCACCTGCCACTTTCAAATGCAAACCAGCTATTGGCTTTTTTTTTTTAATAAAGAGATTCCAATCATGATATCACTAAAATACTAGTGTTACTCATCCATTGCAACTGATCTGGTACAGCCATACGTATGGCAGTTTTTTCAGCCAGCATTCACCAGGAATGAAATGAAAGCGCTAAAAATCACTTCAAATTCTTACTTTTTCCTTTACCTCTTCTATTTGGATCATGTTTTTTGATTCTGTTTATTTTATCTTAAGGCACAACCCCAAAAAGTCAAGATGGCAGCCGTCACCATGTAGTACTTGATCAGCCAAGATCATGCAATCAGAGTCCTCTCACTGTTTTCAGGCTTCACATGGTAAACAGGGGCAGGGTTTAGGTTACATGGTCTTGGCCATTATTTTGATTTTTTTCAAACCTGCCCTTGCCAGGTGTTCTTGTTTGCCTTTTAACTACATATGACCTTAATTTTAGGCTTTGAAAATAATTGTGGACTTCATTCCTTCCATCTGCACTAACTCATCATCTAACAAGCTCTGCAGCACTTTGGGATCTGAAGGCAAAAAAATGCTTCAGAACATGTAGGAGCATGCACATAAGGTAATTATTTTCCCAAATGTGCATTGAAAAGAAATTGCAGACAGGTGCTATATAAGCATCCTATATAAGCATCTGCTCCAAAGCAACCTTTTAGCCTTATATCCAAGGCACTGTACTTCCCTAATATCTAGAGTCATAGGTTGCCTTTCTTAAACTTCTGTTCTCACATGTGACCAGGTACCAAATTGCACCAGAATATGTAAAGCTATTCACTCTAGTCTGATTTCTTAATCTGAACAATATTGCTTGAACACTTGTTTGTTTTCAGAGCAGCTGTCTTGATTAGCTGTTACATCGGCAATGGGTTTTCCCCTTTAGTAGGGTGACATTGATTCAAAGTAGTCTCAAAAGCATTGTTTCCATATACCTCAATTGCTCAATTTTTGTAGTTCTTTCTTAAACACTTATTTGTGGTGCATGCTAAGCAAAACACTAGTTTGCTTCTGCAAAATTATTTTATTCTTTCAATTTGGAACACATGTATATAAATTACAGCAGAGGCTCTCAGTCTTTCCTTGGGGAAAACTGATGCCAAATGCTTGGAATTGCTTATGCCTGGCCAAAGATACCAAGAAAATAAGGGTGAACAAATTTACTTACATACCGTATTTTTTGGAGTATAAGATGCACCGGAGCATGACGTATTAGTTTTTGGGGAGGAAAATAAGAAAAAAGCTGATTGGTGGTAGAGCGGCCTCCCAGATTACCCCCAATCAGCTGTTCCCAGAGATGAATTTTAGCAACAGATTTATTGGTTGTGAGCTCTGTGCCTTGCTTTTTCTTCTGCCTCTAAAACTTCTGAAACTCTGTTTCAGAAAAAACTTTTTTTTTCTGCCTCTGAAAACCTCCAAAACAGAGCTTCAGAAAAAAAGGCTTTTTTTCTGAAGCTCTGTTTGGAAGCTTTTTTTCTGAAGCTTCTTTCATAGGCTTTTATTCTGAGGACTAGCTATACTCTGTACAATCTCCTTTCTTTGGTATTGGTATATAGATTAACCTCTTCCGATCTGTTGGTTATTGTGTCATTCTCCAGATTTGTTAGCATAGTTTGGTTAGAACCTTTACTGATTCTTCTTTTGTTGCTTGCCATATTATTTTAGATAAAAGCCTTTCAGAGGCTTTTTTTCTGAAGCTCTGTTTGTAGGCTTTTTTTCTGAAGCTTCTTTCAGAGGCTTCTTTCAGCCTCTGAAATCTCTGTTTGTGAGGCTGGGCGGGGCTACATTCGGAATATAAGACGCACCCAGATTTTCACTCTCTTTTTTGGGGGGAAAAGGTGCATCTTATATTCCAAAAAATACGGTAATTTCTGGCAATAGTGTAAACAATTTAAAAATTTTGCATTTGAATTGTTATAGTATTTTAGACTTTTGTGCATTTGCTTATAGATTGAAATTTTTCAATTGCAATCAACCATTATGAAAATTACCTATAGCCAGCCACGACTAGCAGACTAAAATCTGCAGGGACTCCTTTACCTTTTTTTTTTTTAACTGTGATGAAACAGAGAAGTTTAATTAGCTGAAAATTTTACATATCTTCTTAATTCTGAACTTTAAAAGATAGTCAAACAAGACTGTTTTTTTAAAAAAATAATATCTGAGAATAAGGGTTCTGAATTGTGTGGCAGTGACTTTGAGAGTTTACATATTCCCATGATTTGGCACAGAGACAGTAGGATGTACTTAATCTTAAGAGAAATGATGCAACATTTGGAATACCAAGGTTGTGAAAGTCCATTCCAAGTACCACAATTCAAAAGGAGTTGTCATCTCTCCTATTTTGATCAAGAAGATCTGCCTAATGAGTACATTGTTAACATGTCATGCCATCACTACATTTGTACAATATTTTTCCTAGGATGCAAAATTTTTATCTCAGAGAATTCTTGAATACAACATTGTTGTTGTAGGGCTTTATAGATAAAAGCTATTCCCTAATCCTAATGGAACCCAAAAATGGACACGGAGGCTCAGTGGCTAAGACGCTGAGCTTGTCGATCAAAAGGTCGGCAGTTCAGCGGTTCAAATACCTAGTGCTGCATAATGGGGTGAGCTCCCGTTACTTGTCCCAGCTTCTACCAACCTAGCAGTTCGAAAGCATGTAAAAAATGCAAGGGACCACCTTTGGTGGGAAGATAACAGCGTTCTGTGCACCTTTGGCGTTTAGTAATGCCAGCCACACGACCACAGAGATATCTTCGGACAGCACTGGCTCTTCAGCTTTGAAATTGAGATGAGCACCGCCCCTAGGGAATGACTAGCACATATGTGGGAGGGGAACCTTTACCTTTACCTTTAATGAAACCCAAATAGTATTATACAATGAGCTTTCAGTGAATCATTGACTAAGGCTGGGATTACATAGTTTTACTCATTTAGTTTATGAGGACTATCAAATTGGGCCTTGCCTTGTTGACAGAATGCATCTTTATCTCTTGTAATTATCAACTCTTCAAGGACATTCTAGTGATCTTAATCCTCTTCATGCATCTTCTTATCAGTTGGCTTTGTTTTCTTATTTCCCTGAAACTTGCCTCACATAGTATTTTTCTCATCTATTATCCACTCACATATACACAAACTACCGGTATATGAATTTCTGCTTGGTGGCATCACATCAGAGAGCCGTCATTTATTTGACTTCTTTTTGTAATCCATGGTATTCTATGAATTTCTCCAAATTCATAATTCGAATGGGTCTACTTTCTTTTTGTCTTTTCAAGCCATCCATTACTACAATAAAATCTATTTTAATGGATTAATCAGAAGAGGTGTCTTTTATTCATTGATGTCTATTTAATACAAAAGTACATCAAATAAGAATTTTTAAGAATATGCTTAATAATATAATTCTACAAATTATGTTATTTGAGTCAACTCACATAGTTTACACAATGATGGCATTCCACAAATGACACAAATTGTGCTATTTGCATACTTTTATATCATTTGCATAATGATATCAGTATGCAATTTACAGAAATGATTTGCAAAATAATTTGCAAAATATTTTAACTGTCAATAATTGCAGAAATCTGCTCCATTGTGTTTGAAATCCATTATATCAAGTTCCACTAAGATATGATTTCTTTCAATTATTCTGATATTTGTTGTCAGAGAAATATCATGACTTCAACTTAATTGTCATTCCTGTCTTCACTAGAATTAATTTCCTCTTTACTTATTCAATATACTGTCTTTCTCTTGACACCAAGATGATGAAAGCTATTTCCTGTTTTTATTTCTTCACTATTAAGTTTGAGTTCATCAAGAGTGATTCAGGTGCTGACGTAGAAACCAGGAAGCTGTGAATTCTAGCCATAAAAGCTGGGTTACTTGGGACAGTTACTCTCTCTCAGTTCAACCTACTTGAAGGGTTGTTGTAGTGGGAAAAATAAGAGGAGGAAGGAATATTTGCTACCTTGAGCTACATATAAAGTAATAAAAGAAGGATTTTAAAAATCTGATAAAAATGCTGGTTGACATAGTCTTTGATGTCTTAATAAGAGCCTTGGATAGTACAGTGGTCTAATGCACCCTGTTATTAACACCAGCTGCCTGCAATTATTGCAGGTTCGAATCTCACCAAGGCTCAAGGTTGACTCAGCCTTCCATCCTTTCTAAGGTAGGTAAATTGAGGACCCAGTTTGTGGGGGCAATAAGCTGACTTTGTATAAATATACAAAAGTATGAAGGCTATTGCTTAGCGCATTGTAAGCCGCCCTGAGTCTCCGGAGAAGGGCGGCATATAAATCAAATCAAATCAAATCAAATCAAATCAAATAAATAAATAAATAAATAAATAAATAAATAAATAAATAAATATTAACGGTAACCCATATTTAACACTGTTTATTTTTACTTTGCTACTGAGGTATTTTAAGCCTTCTTTACTTTCAGCTAACAAAGTAGTATCATCTGTACATTTCAGGTAGCTAGTTTTTCTTGCTCCAATTGTGATTCCAAATGTCATTTCTTCCAATCCTATCATTTTTATATTACATTTGCTTCACAGTTTAAACAGATGCATTCTTGTCCCATTTCCACTTTTAAACCAATGTTTTCAAATGTATTTCTTATAGAAGTAGTTCCTTGTCAGTTGCAACAATTCCTAGAAAAATAATTACATATTCTGTTATTCATCTTGTGTTAGTTATCCAATTTGTTGTACTTTTATCTTTACTGAAACTTGCTTGTTCATATGGCATTGCTATATTTTTTAAAATAAAACTTTAGCCAAAAATTTGCTTGCATGAAGAATTACTGTGATGAACAATCCCTTGAATCTGTCTTCTTTGGTATTTATTTATTTATTTATTTATTTATTTATTTATTTATTTATTTATT
>WNWU01000001.1:57819229-57868227 GCA_012654045.1 Ptyas mucosa | reverse complement strand
ATTTATTTATTTATTTATTTATTTATTTATTTATTTATTTATTTATTATTTAAATTTAATTTATATACCGCCCTACTCCTGAAGGACTCAGGGCGGTGAACAGCCACAGGGTAAAAATACATATATAAAAGTTAAAAACCATTAAAAAATATATTAAATAATTTTGGCCCAAAAACGAATTTAAAAACACCCAATTTGTATAAAAACTTAAAAGCAGATTTAAGAGGGAGAGTCAAGCCAGACCAGTCTGCTGGAATAAAAATGTTTTGAGGGCGCGGCAGAAAGTGTGTAAATCTGGGATCCTCCATATCTCTGGGGGGAGCTCATTCCAGATGGCAGGTGCTCCCACAGAGAAGGCTCTCCCCCTGGGGGCCGCCAGTTGACACTATTTGGCTGACGGCACCCTGAGGAGCCACTCTCTATGGGAGCATACTGGTGGGTGGGAGGCTACTGGTGGCAGAAGGCAGTCTCGTAAGTACCCTGGTCCTAAGCCATGGAGCACTCTAAAGGTGGTAACCAGAACCTTGAAGCGCACGCGGAAGACCACTGGGAGCCAGTGCAGCTCGCACAGGAGGGGGGTCACATGGGAGTGCCCCGTCGCTCCCATAACCACCCACGCGGCTGGATTCTGGACCAGCTGGAGCCTCTGGGTGCTCCTCAAGGGGAGCCCCATGTAGAGAGCATTACACTAGTCCAGGCGTGAGATGACAAGGGCATAAGTGACCATATGTAACGAGTCCCAATCCAGAAAGGGACACAACTGGTGAATCAGGTGGACCTGATAAAAAGTCCTCCCGGCCACAGCTGTCAAATGCTCTTCTAAAGACAGCCGTGAGTCCAGGAGGACACCCAAGTTGCGAGCCCTATCCGTGGGGGCCAACGACTCGCCAATAGTCAGCGATGGCACCAACTGACTATATCAGGATGTCGGAAACCACAGCCACTCAGTCTTGGGTGGGTTGAGTCTGAGTCTGTTTCTCCCCATCCAGATCCGCACGGCCTCCAGGCACCGGGACATCACTTCAAGGGCATCATTGGGGT
Organism: Ptyas mucosa; assembly: GCA_012654045.1. Taxonomy (NCBI): domain Eukaryota; kingdom Metazoa; phylum Chordata; class Lepidosauria; order Squamata; family Colubridae; genus Ptyas; species Ptyas mucosa. Next base: position 57,867,186 of record WNWU01000001.1, on the reverse strand, counting down.
GGTCCGGGGTGGAGATGTACAACTGGGTGTCATCAGCATACTGGTGGTACTTCACCCTGAAACCACAGATGATCTCGCCCAGCGGCTTCACATAAATGTTGAACAGAAGGGGTGAGAGGACCGATCCTTGTGGCATCCTACATACAAGGGGCCTCGGGGTTGACCTCTGCCCCCTGTCAACACAGACTGCGACCGGTCGGAGAGAAAGGAGGAGAACCACCGCAACACGGTGCTTCCCACCCCCAACCCTTCCAGCTGATGCAGCATGATACCATGGTTGATGGTATCAAAAGCCACTGAGAGATCTAACAGGACCAGGACAGAGGAACAACCCCTGTTCCGAGCCCTCCAGAGATCATCAATCAATGTGACCAATGCTGTTTCTGTGCTGTACCCAGGCCTGAAGCCAGCTGGAACGTATCTAGATAAGCCAATTCATCCAGGTACTGAGGTAGCTGTCGCGCGACCACACTCTCAACAACCTTTGCAACAAAGCGAAGGTTGGAGACTGGACGATAATTAGCCAACACTGCCGGGTCCAGGGAAGGCTTCTTGAGGAGAGGCCTCACCACCGCCTCTTTCAAGGCGGTGGGGAAAACACCCTCACTCAAAGAAGCATTTATAATCCCCTGGAGCCAGCCTCGTGTAAACTCCTGAGAGGCCAGCACCAACCAGGAGGGACATGGGTCCAATAAACATGTGACCGCACTCTGTCTGCCCAGTATCCTGTCCATGCCTTCGGGGGTCACAGAATCAAACTCTTCCCAAGTAATATTCCCAAGACCTGCCTCCGTCATCCCCTCTGGATCTACCCAGTCAGAGTTTAGGTGTTCCCAAATCTGAGCGATTTTGTCATAATGGTATAGGAAGTTGTGCACTAATCCTTTACATACATTGATTTTATATACGTTTTTATATGTACCATTTTCATATTTATTGACATAGAACTATTAGTGCTTTAACTGCTGTTTAACTGCCTCTTATCAGTGAGTTTTTCTATGCCTTTGCATTACACTTTTCCCCAAATAGTTTATCTCTACAATTGTTTATTTCATTCTACAGTTTCATTTCAGATAGTCTTCCACTCTTATTTAATCTAATTTACTTTTGTCAGAACTCTTCCATGATTATTCTTGACTAATTTTATATTAATTGTAACATTTCATATGCTTTCTGATTTTTCTTTAAAATACCTCAGGTTACTTCTCTTGTTACTTTCTTCTGTTTGTTAATATTCTTAACTTAGATATTGTCCTTTCTTGTTTCATGTGCAGAGTCTGTGTTCAGTGATCATATCTCCTTGTTCCCCAACAATTTCATCCCCTGCTTTCTTAGCTATCATAGTAGCTTGGTCTGAAAATCATTTGGATGCTTCCCTCTATGAACAGTTGGGAAATGTTTCCCCACTTCATTTTTCATAATCCACCTTATCTATTCCAAGAGCTTATTATTTACATTTTACAAATCTGTTTCAAATACCTAAATCTTCACATACATTGTTTTCTGTTTACTATCGTTTTAAGAAACCAAAAATTGTGTGTTTAACAGCAGCTGGTCATTCAATAATCTAATTTTGCCAGAAAGCCAAAGCAAGCAAACCAGCTAACAAATTCACTTGTTAAATTTTAGTGTGCCGGATAAATTTTAAAAGGCCAGGAACTATGCCAACGTACCCAGTTTCAATGAAGTTACTGTATAGGCTTAAAATGCTTCAATGCGTATAATTATCATATACATTCTTCCATGTAACTTTCACATTGTTCATGTTAGTATTATGTACAACTTTGCCCAAGATACAGAGATCTCTGTATCATTTAGATTAAACAGATGAACTTCGTGTCAAATGAACAAATTTGTTTTGAGGACCCAGAAGAAGCACAACAAATGGTCACATCTTGTTTGGCTACAAACTGGACCCAAAAGATATGAGTGATATTATAATTAGGGCCCAAATGCTTTTAATGTCTTTTTCCTTCCCAAGATTATTACAGGACAAGCAAGTTCCTGCACAAAGGCATATGAATAATATTATCTGCTGGAAGCATATTCTCACAGTCTTACAGTGAAATGTGTGACCCCTAGAGGAGGGAGCATGCCACTGTTGGCTTCACGACACATTTTGCTGATAGAAGGAGAAATTGTTGTCTGCTCCCCCCCCCCCCCATTAGTAGAAACTAATAGGAAAAAAGCACAATAGAAGGTGTAAAGAACTTTTCTCAGGAATATTTTGCACAGAAATATGAATTTCAGTAAAATTATTATTTCAGCTGAGGACAACACTCTTGTATGTATTATATACCATGGAATATAAATAAAGAATATACATTCATTAATCTTCTTAAATTAAAAAAAAATACATTACCAGGTCTGAGTTCTTCAAAGCAGATGACTTTTTTATGACAGTGAAGAAAATTATATTCCCTACATGGAATGGTCCTGGTTTTGAAGATCATCCGATTAAGTTAGTCCTTCCTCTTTGGAGGTTACTTAAATTAAGCAGAAAGAAGGAAAGATCTTAAAGCCTATTTTATAGCAATAGCACTTAGATTTATATACCGCTTTATATATACAGCCTTCTCTAAGCAGTTTACAGAATCAGCCTATTGCCCCCAACAATCTGGGTCCTCATTTTACCCACCTCGGAAAGATGGAAGGCTGAATCAACCTTGAACCGCTCGGAACTGAACGCCTGGAGTGAACAGTGAGTTAGCCCTGCAGTACTGCATTCTAACCACTGTGCCACTACGCTTCTTAATTTTTAAGAATAATTTTAAGAATTTAAGAATTTATTTTTACAAGAATAAAAGCAATGTTTATAATTCTTTTGTGCTTGGGGAGAAAGTTAGCATGTCAGCATTTTCTTTTCATTGAAGTAATTTTCTAAAAGACAGAACTCATAAATAAGCCAGATGGAATTCAGCAGAAAAGGCATCCCAGAGTACAACATGAAGGAGAGGGCTTAGGACAGTGATGGCTAACCTTTTTGCCACCGCGTGCCAAAAGCGGGGAGAGCATGGTGGGGTCACACACACGCGTGCCCACATCCATAATTCTATGCGCCCCCCCCGGTGGTCTCCCTGCTTTTGGCACGCGATGGCACAGTGGGCCTTATAGGCCTGTTTTTTGCTCTTCCCAGGCTCCAGAGCCTTTCTAGGAGCCTGGGGAGGGCAAAAACAGCCTTTCCCACTCCCCAGAGGCCCTCCGGGGACAAGAAACAGTGTGTTTCCTGACTTCTGGTGGGCCCAGAAGGCCCAAAAATCAGTTGCCAATGCACACATGCATGCCGAAGCTGAGCTCATGTGCCCACTGTTATGGCTCCACGTGCCACCTGTGGCACCCATGCCATAGGTTCGCCATCACGGGCTTAGGATCTCTTCTACTTGATGAATCACAGAGGGCAGGGTCACATAAAGCAGTCTGCCCAGGTCCGATGATTGTAATTGTAATACACGACAAAGAATATTTACAGCAGAGATGTACTATGTACTATATTATTATTGCATTTCATGTGCTTGTTTATTTATTTCATAGCATTAATAGACCCTACCCCCAGCCCAAATCTTGCCAGCTCCAAAAAAACAAACAAACAAACAAGTAGCCAACACAATACAATAAAACATCACAAATAAACAAGAAGCATAAAATAGCCAAGCAAATCCAATCTCCTTAGCAATGCAGATGGGAAGGCCCACATTTCTCAACTCTCTTATTAAAACTTTGCAGAGCAAGTTTTCACAGAATATGGTGTCCTTTGCGAAGGTACAGTTTGTACAATGTCTCAATCTCAGGGAGTTGCTATCTTTCCCAAAAGTAGAAGAAAAGTTCATTGTAGGTTGTATTCACTGGAATCCAGAGATTTCAGTTTAGTTCTCACCAATGTTTTTGGCTCATCAAAGTCCTGTTTCTAGTGGACAATGTTTCTGTATCCATAATAACACATGTGTGACCCATGCTTTCTAACCATGCATGAACACACACACAATCCCATGATGGAAAATGAACTTTATAGGCCCAGGAAGACAGAGGACTTTATTCTGTCAAGTAAATACATCTGTTTCTTCGCATACAGAAGAACACTCATGATAGCAAGATTCAGTGTTCCTACTCTTGATGCTAGTGAAGGAATCTTTCTTACATGGAATCTTTCTATATTTGCTCAGAGGCTGCCATAAAGTCCATTACTTATCTTGTTTCCTCTATGTACTTACCACTCATTGTGCTAAATGGTCAGAAATTGAAGTTGTCCATTTATAAGTTTCAGACTCTTAAAAGGTGATGTTGAGAAAGGTAGCAAAGTTTCATTTAATTGATATTGTCATTATCAGATTATTTGAAGACCATAATCCAAGACAATTAAAAGTAACCTATTCCATTTGTTATTTATTGTTATTGTATATTGCAATGCTATTCGTAGGGGCTGGCTACAAATTAGTAAAATAAATAAGATGGAAATAAAAATGGATGGTCTATGATTTTACCTTCACTGGACACTCGGTAGGAACATTTAGTGACTATACCATTTCCTTCCTTTCTTTCCTTTCTTTCCTTCCTCCCTTGCTCTCCCAAAATCATGGCTACCCACTTGACAAAGATGTGTTGAGAAAAGATTGCGTAGGCTGTTTAGATTTTTAAAAGTTTTTTTATTCCTACTCTTTAATATCTTCTAACATGACTCAAAATTGACAGAGTTCTTTGCAAATTAACATGGTAGGACGATGTAAATGAGTTTTAGCACTTTTCACATGAGACCTGAAGAAGCTTCTTGGATGAGAAGCAAAACCTCTTCAAAGAAAAACAAAAAAGTCTAGTTGTCTCTTGAAAATAGCACCTTTGGGATTCTCACATTGGACTCTACAACTAGTGTAAATAGGACACAATCTGTAATATCACTGAGAGTTTTTTTCTCCTCTAAATCATTTAGGATGGGGGACAGTTTCTAACTTCCACTTAGGTCTATCTCTATAAACTTCAGCAATATACTAGTCTTTCTGCATATTTATCCCGCTTGTTACAATGATCATGATTTTACTGATCCTAAATGCTAGTACTGAAGCTCTTTCTCTCTGTTATAGAATCACCAAGAAACTGAGTCTAATACGACTACACCCAAAAGAACAACTCTGATTCTTACTATCAGCAGCTGGTACTATATTCTGTGTAATAAAATTAATGGGCAATTGGCAGAATTCTTTGGAGAGAGAAAAAATTATATTAGTGAAAAATTGACAGATTTAGATTACAGATGCAGATATTTTAAAGGGAAAAGGACCCTGGTTGCCATACTATTATTGCATTTTGTGCCTTCCGTCCCCCGTATCTTTGTACTTTAAAGTTTTTTTTCTGCAATAAATTGAAATATGGCAAGTAGAGTAAAAACTATACAATACTTAACAGTCAAATGAAGTTAAAAAGAAATGGAGGAGTTTGAAGTGACCAGATCCATTATTGATAAACTTTTTAAAGAAAAAAAAACTTCTTTAGGTGATCTCTGGAGTCCCTTTTTTATTGAGTTGAAGCTACAATATAATATTCTATTAATATTCTATTAATGAAAATATTAAGATAGGGATTAAAAATTGCATTTTGGGTCATTTTTTCTTTTGGCCCAATCAGGTGACAGTACCTATGAATCATGGCTGACCTTGGCAAAGTAGGATGCTGGATGACCCACCAGGATAATATCTTAAATCTATAGATTAGACTGGAAATTTGAAAAACAAAAAAACCTAAGAAAAAGTGGCAAACCATTTTCATATATGACCATGATGTTGCCAGGAATCAGGTATAATTTGAGAAAGAATTCACCATTTTACTTCTTTCTTTCAGGCAGAGTCTGAAAAGAAAATTGAAAGCCATTTCCCTAGGCCCACAGATGGAAGGGATCCTGTCCAAAGTATGGTAAAGTATTTGAATAAGAAGGATCATTGTCATTCAAAGTAATAAAAACAATTAAAGCAAAACCCCAAGGCTTATTTCAATATTTTGGTTCCCTCTTCACATTCCTGCTTATTTGGCCTGTGGATGGGAAAAAAACAAAGAATGACTGACATGGATTAAGGTAGCAAACATTCTTTTAGCCTCTCAACATCTTAAAAGATAAACAGCTGCAGTGAATCCTTCAGCTGGAATCTCCTCTTACCCTTTATTTAATACTGATTAACTGACTTTATTTTGATTGATTAATGGGTGGATTTTATATCCCAAGTTGTTCAAGACATCATATATAATTTTGTCTTTTCCTATGGATTATTGTCACAACAATCCTGTAAAGCTTCATAGATAGTGACTGGCATAGGGGTGGCCATAGGTTTTGAGGCAAAGATACATCATTTGTGCATGCTAGAGTCATATATATGTATATATATATATATTATATATATATATATATATAAAATTTGTATGCCGTCCTATCTCCATAGGACTCAGGGCGGCTCACAACAAACAAAAACAAACCCAATAAAACATAAATACATAAATATGCATACATAAAATACATAAATGTATAAATATATAATTTAAGCATATATTAAAACCCATTAAAATAGTCAAAAAAAACCCTCAGTCCAGGCTGGGCGATGTGAACAACCATGTTTTTAATTCGCGGCGGAAGATGCAAAGGTCAGGAGCCAACCGAAGCCCCAGGGGGATTTGATTCCAAAGAGTGGGTGCGTCCACAGAGAAATCTCTACCCCTGGGGGCCGCCAGCCGACATTGTCTAGCCAACGGCATCCGGAGAAGGCCCTCCCTGTGAGAATGCACCGGGCGATGGGAAGCCGTTGCTGGCTGCAGATGGTCCGACAAGTATCCTTTTTGTCCAACCTTCTTCTGACTGAGTATCTTAGTGCTAGAAATTAGGCATAATTGTTACCCCCTCTCTCTAATAAACAGTTTCCCCTTATGTTCAATTGGTCAGAATGTTTGTGGCTTGAGAGACAGGCATATGAAGGGAGAGACCCAGTTTAATCTGATAAAGTATGCCACGTCTTTTTGATGTTGTTGTTCTTTTGTTCTAGATTCCCTTTCGGTATCAGATTGAAATTATCTTCATTCAATTATAATTAAATTATGTTGATTCGAATGTGATTTTCAAGAGGAAATATCTCACAAACACTCCTGGGAAAATGTAGTGATATTTGTGGTAGTGAATACATTTTGTATTTTATGTTTAGCGTTTTAGTGAATCTGGAGTTTGATTCAGCAGCGAAATCTGGCCGGATCTATCCGGCTCACGCAACCAGTAGCGCAGACGGTGGGAGGCTCCGCCCATCCATCAGGACATCATTATGTCCTGTTTTTTACCCTCTGTACATGCGCAGAAGAGGTGCGTGCTCACACTCCCGAACCGGTAGCAAATGTTGTTGAGATACAGTTCTGTTTTATGAGCATTTAGATGGGCTAGTGCATGAGAATGATTCTATTGTCCAAGTCATAGTTTCATAGTGAATGTAGAGATCTAACTGCCTTTCAGTCCCTAGGTATCAATAGTAATCTTCTTTTAAAGTTAATTTTCTGAGAATGCTACAGGGTTACATGTGGCATAAAACTACTTGTTTAGAATATGCAGCAGAACATAAGAAAGTATAATAATATATAGATCTAAGAGATAGATGATGGAGGTAAAATTAATATTAGCCTATGCCCTGTTCAGGTGTACCACTGCGGGATGCATAGGAGAAAAAGATAATTCATTCCACCCATTTTATGAGATTAGTTAAAAGGGGGGGGAGCATTCTATTGCTTCAGAGAAGAAGGCAGCCCTAACCCTATAACAAAATCTTTGGGAGGTATGTTGGTGGAGCCAACTGTTATCTGACACTTTCAGATACCTACAGCCAGGTTTCCACAGCTACGCTGAGGAGGAGTCCGCTAACAGATTTTATCCTGATGCAAGAGAAGTCTAAAATAATCTAAGTTCCACAGGTCACCTTTCCAGAGACACTAGCTCTGTAAGTTTGCTTGTTTGCTTTTAAGTAAAGAAGGAAATAGCCATGTTGAAGATAAATTAAAAGCTTATAAAATAGCATTTTTGAAGCATTTATCTAGAAGGAATGACAATGCTGCCTTTGAAATAAAGTATTAGTCAATGCTCAGTTTAAATTTGCTCTTCTCTTTCCTGTTCTTTTATTCTCTTACTTGAACAGATGAAGTCAGACTGGGTGTTTCTTGTGTTCCTTTAAATACCAAGAAGACAACAAAAGATATTTAAAACAGCTCACACTGATGTGGTTGATAGTTGTGGGAGGAAAATGCACCAAAATGTGCCCTTTTCTCGAATGTATCAGTCCTTACACCTTCTTGGAAAATACAAAGGGCAAAATAATAATGGGGGAAAGCCATAAAAGAGAAAGAGAGAAATTTTATATAATAGTATACCCTTTTTCTGTGTCACTCTCTGTCATTTGAACATGCTTTCCCAAAGTTTGAAAGCATGTGTAAAAGACCGAGAAATGTGCATCTGAGGTATCTAGTTTGTGGAGATTTTTTTTTTCTGGAACAACAAAGCAACATTCTTCCCTCCCCCTCCCTTCTTGTTCTAAAAGAGAGAGAGGGAGGGAGGGAGGGAGAGAGAGAGAGAGAGACAGAGAGAGACAGAGAGAGTGAGAGAGAGAGAGAGAGAAAGTTTTGAGAATTTTACTTTTCTATTCACTGTAGTCCTGGCCAAAGTAAAGCCCTCTTTTACATTGACGTCAAGATCTTTACTAAGATTAGGGTTTCATTTCTCTATTGCAGCAATTAGCCAGGGAATGTATAAAAGGCTTGAGGGAACCAAGCGAGGACTCCAGAGGAAAAGCACTTTGTACCACAGGCAGATAGCGAGAGGCAGAGAGACGGAAGAGTGGCAGGGAGAGAGAGGCTGAGCAGAGCCAGCCCAGCCAGCGAGGGAAGAGCAGAAAGTTTGTGTGCAAAGACTTTCCTCTAGAGCCCTCCCTTGACAGGAAAAAAAAGTATTCTTTCACCTGATAGCTCCGGTAATAAAAGAATGAGAAAACTACTGAAATAGGAGAAAATTAGAGGAAAGTTAGCCTGTTCTGTTTCAATTTTAGAATTACAGGCAATTGGCAGCCCAGCTGTCTCTCTCTCTCTCTCTCCCTCCCTCTCTCTCTCTCTCTCTCTTTCTCTCTCTCTGTTTAGAGGACTGCAAAGGGCTTCTGGCTAAGTAAAAACAACAGTAGTTTGAGTTAGAGTTTTTGAAAAATTAAAAGCAGCTCAGGGTGGAAAAACGTTCATGTTGGCGTGGTGCTTCCCTTTTTCTTTCTTTTTTCTTTTTCTTTTTCTTTTAAGCGGCTCTACTGAAGTGAGAACTGAGCCAACTTTGAAAGAGAGCTAACAGAGCACTATGAATTTTTAAAAAGCCCCTTATGTTTTATTATTTTTTATTATTGTTTTTCATGAGGGCACACAGGGTATGAAAAGGGAATTCAGAGGAACCCCTTGAAGAAGAAGAGCGAGCAAGATGGGTTTGTTAAGCATTGACCTGTTGATCACACTTCAGATCCTGCCGGTTTTTTTCTCCAACTGCCTTTTCCTCGCCCTCTATGACTCGGTGGTCCTCTTGAAGCACATGGTGCTTCTTCTGAGCTGCTCCAAGGCTGCACGTGGTGAATGGCGAAGGATGCTCACATCAGAGGGCTTGCGCTGCGTCTGGAATAGCTTTCTCCTAGATGCCTACAAGCAGGTAGGTTTGTGGACAGGCATGGGCTGAAGACCAAACTTCTGAAGAGAGTCCTTGGGCTCCACTGCAGAAAGAAAGAGGTATTAAAACAGCATGTATGTGAAGTTGATATAATGTTTACTAAATCAACACAAGAATTGTAAATATTACTATCCTAAGCATTTAGTGCAGAATGTATTAAGTTGCCATCTAATTTTGATACCATCTCATTTGTTTCAGTATTGTTTTATTAAGAGATATACATTCATATTCTAATTTAGTTGCTTAGGTTTAGCTATTCTGTTTTAAAAACCTTTTCTGTGGAGATCACTTCCTGAGTAATTAATAGCACTATATTAAGGTCTCAGAGATTGCATTATTACTTTTATTGGTGATTTTCTTTAGGCCCTCCAAACACTTCTTTTCTAGTGCATATTAAAACACACACACACATACACACAGAGTGAATGACAAATTCTGCTGTCTTTCCTTTGTGAATATAATGGTAAAGTTAGGTGAGTACAAAGATATGTAGAACTTCAGACTTAACAGACAAATTTCTCATACTGCCAGCTATTAAAATTAACCAATCCTGAGAATGTATGTATTGTCACTATTTAAAATGGTAGGCAGAATTAATAGGAAATCAACCTTCTTCACCTCACTTGTTTCCATCTGCAAAATGGAAGTAGCCATACACTGTTTTTCTGGCCCAATTTCCATTTTGCATATGGAAACAGTGAAGTGGGGAAGGTAATTGTCAATTATTGAACTAATATAGATATCCCTTGCAAGGTAGTGCAGGTTGTCCTTGTATTTTGCAAGAGGAGCATAAAAAAATTCAGAAGAGTATGTACAAAGGTTTTCAATACGTGTGGTTAATTAACTGATTGGCTGACTCCCCCCCCCAAAAAAATCATCATTGGGGGGAACTTGTCCTATTGACATAATTTTATGGCTTGATATTTCCCCAGTTGCTGACAAAGCAGAAAATTTAAATTCCTAGAAACTGATTTTCTGGAAAAGAAAAAAAAATCCCTGAAAGAATAATAGCCATCTTTCAGCTAGAGTGAGCATTCCATACAGAATTTGAATACAAAATTCAAATAAGCCTTTGTTATGTTACTTGAGATAGATAAATCCAACCTTTTAATTACCTTTGATAGGAAGACACTTGCTTTTGGTTGGTATCAAAGGTGATTTCTATTTTTGCCAAAAAAGTTATTCAACAGATTTTTCCATTTTAACCTTTTCTGTGGTATATGTATACTTCTGAGGGATCTCTTGCACCATGGAGAGCTCCCATGGTAGTATAATCAAGAGTAAATTGGAGTCTTAGGTACCCAGGGATAACTCTCTGCATATGTTTCCCTTTATAGATAAAATTATTCTTTAATAAAATAACTCTCACAATGTTCAATAAATGTTTTAAGATAAACAAAACATTTTTACATTTCTGTGAAAACATTTTCCACTTCTGTGTAATCCTGTGGTAGGAAATATTTTGTCAGAATTATTGACAAAAGTGTTATTGGTATCTTGAAGTTTGGGAATATACATCTTGAAATTCTTTCACTGCAGAATTTATACAGAAGTGTAGATATTCTACAAGGCAATAGCGTAGAGGCAGATCTATATACTACTATAGGTCTATAGTGAATGTTGTGCCCAGATTTCAGCCACTTGCTTTGTTTAACTTTCTTTCCAAGAGAAAAAAAAAAGGCTCAAGACATTAATATTACGTGGATTCACTGGGCTGACATTTTTCCCCAACAGAGAGAATGTATTGGTGTTAAAAAAGAATCAGAGAATCAGATTTTATGAGGATTTAAAATTGCAAATGTATGAATTCATTTGGGGACGTTTTAATTCCTTGACCTATATTAAAATTTCGCCTGGAGTAGTAACCCCCCCCCCAAACACAGTATTTGTCTTGTTTGAAGAAGTACATACCCTCAACACTTTTTGAAGTAGTATAAATCCTGACTGTTTTGAACTGTGCACTTGAGTGAAGTACTCCTATGGGTATCAAGTGCTCATCGTTCTGCTGAGGAGAATTATGCAATATATCATAGTGGCTTTAATACAATAACCTGTAAAATATATTTTGTAATCCCGAATCCCTTCCTCCAATGTAGTTTACAAGAAATGCAGCCTAGGTTTCTTGAATGCTAACAGTTCCAGTAGTCAGGCAAGCAAACAAATATTTCCCTTAGGCAAATAATAGCATCTTCACCATTATGTTATTAAAACTCTTCTCTCCAGTTCTTCAGTTCTTCCTGCTCCTACTCTGTAATATATTAATAAACACCTGTTGGTCAATGCATTCTTTGAAGCATTTTTGCATCTGAATTTTTCAAGCGTTCTACCAAGAAATAATTATACAAACAATATTTTGATTAATACTCAACTTTAATACATAGGTGAACATATGAAAAGTATTTTCTTGGAAACTCCCATATTCTAAATCAACCTATGCCCCCCATTCAATTTCTTCTGTTTTATTTTTTACCCTCACAAAGGATAACCATTTCTGCAGCAGACACAAAGACTATCATTCATAGAAGTACTGGAGATGAGATTTCTTTGAAGGTCATACTATTCTGCAAGATGCTTATGGGAGAACAAAACAAAGGTCTATATTAGACAAGATGAGCAAATAATTTAAGTTAATAACTCCCAGTGATGTTTGTATGAAAAGGACATACATATTACAAAGGAATGGCTGTATTTTCCTTATACCCTAGAGCAAAAAGGAGAAAAAGGATGATGTACTCTGCTTGAGTCTCATTTTCATAGAGTGTTTCCATTTTCTACTCAACCGCACCACTAATGTGTTTGAGCAAAACCCAGCTAACCTATTCTACAGTCACCATAGCCAGGCTATTCAGTTGCCTGTCAGGAAAAAAAAATGCTTTGTTTCCACCACTAATGGCAGCAGAAAACCAAGAATCTGTTTTCTGATTGTCAATAGATCGTGCCAATTAGCTGGCCAGTGGAAGAAGCCAATGGACTTTCCTCTGGCTCTGCAGAATTTTTGCATTTGTTAGTTTCATGCAGCCATATAGTAGATATAGATTGCTTGTCCTGCTCCAGTCTAAAAAAATATGCAACAATCTACGTCAAAATACTATAAATTGGATAGTTGATGAACCAAATGGAATAATCTTCCTTATTAAAGGGCCAGGTACCCAGTCTTGAAATACACTTGGATCTGATATTGAAATGACGATAAAATTTTTCTATTAGCTTAAAGAAACTTGACAATTGCTATCCTATCTAGAGAAAGATGATTTAACTATAGTGACATATGCATTTTCAATGTCATAATGAACATAATGATACATAATGAACTGTTCTTAAAATTAGTTTACAAGCTATAATTGGCAGGAAGAATGTTTGTGGGTACTAGTTACACAGATTTTATTATATCTATTCAACAGTGGTTATATTAGAGACCTGTTTGCCTCCAGGCCTGGTGCAAAATGCTGGTTTTCTTTAAAAAATATTTCAGACCATGTAAATTGAAAGATGGTCTATGTTTATTTCAATCTCTAGCAGCATTAAAATCAGCATCAATTATTATACTCTGATCCATCATAAAATCCCTTGGTAGTAGACATCCAAGACAAAGCTTTTTCTTTGGTGGCCCTTTGCCTTAGGAAGTCTTTTCCTATCACTGTAATCTTTAAATACTTTTTCTGTTCCACATTTTAGACTTAATATCAAAATGCTTATCTACTGCTATATTTTATTCATTTGATTATGTCATCTTGTTAACTCCCTTGTGAGAGCAGGGTGCCAAGGAAGAAAGGCTAAAAGCTTTAAAATAAATCAATACTTTATGCATCTCATTTTGCCCTGGAGCATCCTAGAATGTGTATGAATATGATTTAGAATAGCACAGCAAAATAACTAAAAGCAACTGAGCTGATGTTCAAACTATATTGAGAGATGGGTAATTAACATTGCACTAACACCTGTTCTGAGTTGAGCACTTGTTTCTTCCCTTCTCTTCAGCAGGCTATCTCTGCCTGGAGCAGAAAGAAGGAATTTAGTTGTGTTGTTAGAAACCTGGCCTAGTGGGAAAACTCTGTTAGAAGCCATGCTGAAATTAAAATTCAAAGTAAAATAAATTTACTTACTGGCTAATACAATATGGAACAATTTGTTGTTAAAACTGCTACTTACAGATTATGTTTCATTAGATAGAGTTATTGATGACTCCCTTCTATTTGCTCAATTTTTTTTCCTTTGGGTATCTAGCTTTAGTAAGTGCTTTCTACACTGAACTTTGTTGAACTTTGCTTTCGGTTTTGAATACCTGCCAGGATCAATGGAGTTCTGTTTTGCACTGTTCCCACCTTATTATTTGAAAAGCAGCCCCAGGAGGCAAGCGCACCCTATGTTGCATAGAGTGGTTGTTTATAATAGGGCTTATTATAATAATGAGGGTTAATAGAGTTTATAGGGCTTACAGTATAACACTGGGTTACTTCACATTTGAGAAGAAGAGGTCAAAGAAAGGGCTTGTTTCTGAGAGCACTGCATATACTTGCTCCAAAAGGTACTAAACTATTAGAATGGAAAAGGCAGTTGTATTTTATCATATATTATGGAAGCATAATGCTGCCCCGCACCCCCCAGCAATATATGTGCAAGATATCCACACTTGTCATCATTTCTATAGGTCATCTAATATAGGCTTAGTGCCACCATCTTTGATCTGTATATATAAAATATGTTTAGAAATTATACAAACAATATTCAAGTCATTGCTGGTCTTTTGTGGGAGCTGTAGATGAAGTAATGTCACTCTGTTCATAAGATCGCACTTCAACCATGCCTGGAATCTCACTTTATAAATTCCAAGAATAAAGATAGGAATAACATTCAGCAAAAATTCATTTTCAGGGATGCTATCATTCCGTGCATAAATAGCATGGCATGTATAAATGTCCAGTTTTATAACAGTTGCAAAGCAGATATCCCATGCTAAGTGGGAAATTAGAAAATAAAAGTATAGGTTGAATCTTTATTTTATGGATAGGTGATGAAAAGGATGTGATTCTTAGTAGAAAATGCAAGGAATCGAAAGGTTCATGCAATATACAGTACACTGAAATTTCCTTTCTTTGATATTAATCTGTATGAATTTTCCTGACATCCCAAAGATATTTTTTTTTGCTTCTTTGCAAATAAAGAGTCATTTAGGCTCAAACTGGAATTTCATATAAATATGAAATATAAAATATGATCTTTTTCTGGACCAGACCAAAGGCCTATCTATTCCAGCACCCTATTTGGTCAGGGATCTCTGGGAAATCCACCAAAGAGAAGAGAAGCCAAAGTTCTTTGCTTTTCTTAACTCCGAGCAACTAGTGTTTCAGTCATAAAAGTAGAAAAATAGGACACTGGTTATATTACTATTCTATAATGGTCAGCATTACCCGAAAAGCTGACTTTGTGGTTGAAATTAGAAGTACAGTAACAGGAATCAAACCCATGATTTTCTGCATGTGAAACATGTGACATCTACATGACAAATTTTAATAGATTTTAATCAATACTATGGTCCTATGGGATATCTGGCAGTACAGCCACTTTATTTCTGGTTCAGTGATACTGCGGAGGGCTAAAGTAAACAAGGAATCATTGTAAATCATTGTAGCAGAAACCCAGGAACTTGAGGATAAGCATTAGTAGAAACTCTCTTATCATCCAGAGTTTCAAATTCCCTATTCCCTTTGAGGTTAAGGTGCCATTGCCCCATATAACATATCAAAGCTTTTAAAAGAGCAAAAGCTCAGCTTTATACTTCCACTATATTTATTAATTTGTTGTGAAATCAAATGCTGGATTAATTGAAGATGGACACTAGCTAGATGCCATTTTTTAATGGTTCCGTATTAATCAGAGGGAGCACTGATTAACTAGGAATTATGGTATTTGTTAAATTTATGTTATCTTTTGTTCCGGCATTAAGGAACTATACATAAAGCTATCTCCATCTTCCCCCATAATAACAAATAGATTGGGCTGGGAAAATATGACTGACCCAAAGGTGATCTTGGGTCACCATCTGGCTGATGGTGATCTTGAATGTAGTTCTCTGTTACAACTTCAACACACTAATGACTATATCAGACTAGCTCTCAAATGGCAATGTTGAGGACATTTGTGGGTCAGTGCAAAGGTTTCTGAGGATTTCTGAAGTAAAAAATGCTATTTTAAATTATAGTTTTATTTTAAGTACCAGAGTCAGGAGGTCAAGAAACCTGATACAGCTGGGTGAAGAGAAAGTGCAGCATATACAGTGTATGTCTTTGTTTATATATGATTAGAGGTTACTATGATTCTTCTTACAGCTTTTCATGGTTTACTGAAAGCCCTACAATGATTGCAGATACCTCAAACGATTCCTGAGATCAGAGTCAGAAATGCTACTTGAGGGTCTCATTAACACAAGATCAAGTTGACCAAAGTCTCATCTTTATAGATCAGGAATTGAATCATTTTGTATTCTGTTCTCAAGGTACAAAGAAGCCTTTTACTGAAATTTAACCTAAAGGGCATTAAGTCAGTGAAAGGTTGCAGCATAAATTTGCTTAAATGGGTGTACTTTTTTCTCTCATGGTTTGTAAGGCTTCCAGGATTTCAGTAGTATGGGTGCACCCTGTATTTCAGATTAGGGCATTTATAAGAAAAATGTCTGAAGGTCCAGAAGACAATAATATATTTGCATACATCAGGCATGTGTGGCACAAAGAAAACATTAACTCCTAGAAACAGGAGTTCTACTCTACTCTAAACTCTATTTCCCTCAGATCTTTTCTTAGGCGTCAATTGGCATAGCTATTTAAGGCACTTACTCTGTATGAGCCAGAACGGAAGAAAAACCCAGCAGCCAAGAGCAATGGCCCTGGTTTGGAACATCACCATCAAATTGTCAAAGGGCAACTCTTGTCCCAGGTGCTGGTATATGTAAAGAATTTCGTTGGAGGTGGGCAGTGGGGCAAGCCAACATGTTTTTACAATCTAATTTAGCAATCCCCTTACCTCTCTCAGTTGAACAATGCATTACTGTTGCCTTCTGAAAAGACTTGGTCCCTGGAACTTAGAAGTATTTAAGGAACTGTAAAGAAAATCAGTAAATTATTCCAACAGTGGGGGAAGGATCATTTCGGCTGTCAATAATAACCTGGTAGAACTTCTCCTCTATGCAACACTTTCTATGTTTGTAAATGAAATGTAAAGCATTTCAGTGCCTTAAATTGATATATGATCATAAGCATATATTCACATGAGGTTCTGGGTAAGTTTGTACTTTTGGGAAGTTGTTAGAATGTACAAGTCTGAGGAACAGTTCTTCCTTAATGTCTATTCATGATTTGATTCTTGGAGAGAATGTCTCTGCAATACTTTCCTAAAAGACATCTCACTAAATATCACTAATATGAAATATGATGGAATATAGCATTATCGTAGAAGCAGTATGTATAAAGACAGAAAAAATACTGTAAGGAAGAGTGGGGGGGATTCCTTGTAACACGTCTGTCTGACATAGTGGTCAGAGATATTTTGGCAGGCTTTTAGGGCAGTAGAACATAGTCTTTTAGCCTATACCCCATTTGATTTCATCACCTTTGCTTATTTTGTCCTGAAATTCAAGGAAGTGTCTTTCCTTGCATTTCATGTGAAAAACTTGTGAAAGAAACTATTTTTTAAAAAATCTTTTCCAGTAAGAACTACTGGAAGTCCAAAATAGCCATATTGGATGCTTAATTGATAACAGTGGCTAACTTCTCCAGAGATGACATACAGAGCCATGAATAATGTATATTGCAAGAGAATTAATCTTCACCAGAATATTCAGGTGAAAATATGCACAAACTGTTTCTGAAAAACAAGACCTCAGATTGTTTCTCCTGTTACTTTGATGTAGAATGGGATTAGTTTATGTCATTGCAAATAATTCACTACTTGCTAGAGTTTCTTTGATACTGTTTTTGACAAAATAACAGAATTCCTAACTTGAGAATGACAGTGTCCATTTCAATCTCATTTTTGGCTGAAATAATTATTTGATCTATGTATAAATAATCATTATATCTAAGCCAGGAATCAGAAACCTGAAGCCCCAGTGCTTCCTAATCTTTGGACATCCTCCATGCAATTTTCAATCAGGTACCAAAAACAGTAGAAAGGTTTTCCATGATTTGGAAGGAAGAAAAATCCAGAAACTGCTGTAAAGATTCTGAGATAGGCTTAATTTTATTTAAATGTCCCTAAACTCCAAACTTCATTACCTTTCTACACTTTAGCGCTCATCCTCTATAAAAATGTTACATGCAGCCTCTGGCCATCAAAAATTTCCATCACTGATTTGAGTCAAGAAAATTCTGAAATCTTAATAAAACCATTTACTCTTCCAGATAAAGCATAAGAAACTTTAACATTTATGACCTCTGTGTGGTTACCATAAGGAATCATTTGAACCACTGGGAAGTGTCAGTTGTGGGGGTGACAGATCTAATGATTCTAGCCTCTGGTAAGGGCAAGGAAATGCCATTTTAGAAAAAAAAATTCCACTCATAGCTTCCAGCATCTGGCTCTTTAGAGGTGTGGCTTTCCAGGAACTGTATATAATAAATAGGGCCACTGAAGAGCACAGCAAAATTGTGGGTCCTGTCAGAGAAAAAAAACAACACAATAGCAGCTATGAACTGTTCTCGTGCCAGTAGCTGTGAAGATTTGGATGAATCATTGTGAAATGACAGACGACTAAGAACTTGGATGTCTGTGAATGGAACAAAATAAAAAGAGTAAATCTTCAAATATTTCTGACTGCTCAAAGGAATTCTGAATATAACTCTAATATATTATGTCTGGGTTTAAATGACTGGTGCCTGAGCCGATTGATTATTTGGCAACATCTCTTTTTTGCAAGGAACTGACACAGTCTGACAGTCTAACCCCTATGGAGAATTTGAAAAGACTTAAAATTGTTCCTTAAAGAGGGAGAAAATTGTGTAAAGAGTAGGATATTTTGTTCATGAATGCTACACTGGCAATTCTAATTCCAGTCAGTGATTTATGAATCAGACTCTTGTCTCCCTGCCTTTGACACCTCATTTTTCCTTTGCCTGCATAAGCAAACCAATCATGGTCTTGCTACTGAATATAATATTAAAGAGCAATTCCTTAGACTTAGAGTATTAAATAAAATTGCATACTGAACTGTATTTACAAAGCAACTTTCATCTAATAGGGTAATGACCATGATCTAGGCCAGGAGTTCCCAATCTTGGCAACTTAAAGACATGTGGACTTTAACTCCCAGAATTCCCCAACCAACTGGCTGGGGAATTCTGGGAGTTAAAAGTCCATGTGTCTTCAAGTTGCCAAGATTGGAAAACTCTGATTTAGGCAGCCAAATTATCTATTGCTAATAGGTAAGATTCAACTGGGTTTTGATATGAATTGAATTAGTCCTGAGACAAATAAATGATAGTGCGACTTCACTGATGTGTAATTGGCTTATGGAATTCACTTCTAGTAGAACTTACGATATTTAGATGTATGTAAAAAAACCTGAGGAATTTACCAGAAGCTGCCAGTATGAGCTAAATGTATCCCAGTACAATTTAAAACTATGCAACTGCAACTCACCTTGTAGCAATAAAATCAATAAATCAATTATACATTCATCCTTTTCACTGGCCAATCTTCAGTGGAGTGAAGGAGAGAAGTCAAAGAAGGCATGGATAACTTGAACTGCTGCTTTCAGTTCAACAGAGCTAGTGGTGGAAGAGCAACATCCTATCTTCCCTACAGCGGAGAATTTGGTGAGACAGAAATTCAATCCCATTTTCATAGAGTTCCATGGTAGACTATGGAACTAGCTTGTTAGAAAAGAAGTCCATGGTTATAGAAAAAGAAAGCTGGAGCCAGAAATATTGCGTGTGAGGGAAATTTCCTGGGTTTGCTTCTCAGAACTGCTCTCTTGCTGCCTTTGTCTGTAATTTCAAAAGAAGTTTGGCAGAGAAATATTTTTTTTAATTTATTTATTTTGGATGACATTTCACTGTGGCGTGTTGTAGGTATTTTTCCAAGAGCTAATTCCACCCTCTTCAGTAATGAATGACGACAACAAAGAAACCAAACAGTCCCTTGAAATGGATGTCAATCCCATCTCTCAACCTGCTAGAATAAAGATGACCTTTGGGAAACGTTACAGCTTCATCAAGACCAATTAGCAAGAGATGCAGCCAGTTGTGTCTAAGCATTAACTACTAGTTAGGATTGGCTTTTTGGAGTGGCTAATGCTAGCACAGAACAAGGCACCGACCTAATTACTCGTTGCAAGAGCCGAGGAGGCCTTGTGAATGTTTGCTTGGCAAGCCTGTCTCATTAAGGACAATTTTTCCAAACAAACACAAGAACTTCTAACAGCAAAAAAATAAATAAAAAAATTAATATGATAACCTGTGGCCACAAGATTTCTTTTGCTGATGTGGGAAACTCAGTGATGCAATCCATACTAGGGGATGCCCTGGTTTCTTTCCAGATATGTGATGACGTGAAACTGGTATTATTTATTTCCTGAGTCAGTTGTGATCCCTTGATTGGAAGGCACTTGTTAAATATTCCTTTGTTAGAACATAATTAAACCAATGTCTCAGCACCAAGAGGGTTTGGTAAATGAAAGAACAATGATAGCAAAGATCCTGGATATAGAGTTTTTCCTTCTTCTTCCAGATTTTAAGTTCCCAATTTTTAAAGAATGGCATTAAATATTGCTTAGTGAAACCTTCAAAATGGAAATACTATCATTCCAATCTTGCTTTTTATAATTTGGAAAAACAAACAGGAAGCCAAAACTGACAGAACCAGTTTTATATATAATACAAATTGAGAGTCAGTTTGTTCTAGTGATTAAGGCACCAGGCTACAAACAGGAAGACTGAGTTCTACTCCTGCCTGCCTGAGGCATGAAAGCTGGTTGGGTGACTTGGGACCAGTTAGTCTCTCTCAGCCAACTCACCTCACAATGTTGTTGTTGTGTAGAAAATAGGAGGAAGGAATATTAGGTATATTTGCTGCCTTGAGTTATTTATAAAAATAATAAAGGTGGGATAAAAATAAAGGAATAACTATAGGACAATTCTGGTTTTGATTGCATGGAGTGGTATATTGTCTTGGATATACATGTAGCATGGTCTAGAACTGGGGTGTCAAACTCACATCGTCATAACGGTGTGACGTGACGTATCTGGACTTTTCCCCCTTTGCTAAACTGGGTGTGGGTGTGGCCAGTGCGTGACGCATCTGGCCCAAGGGCCAGGAGTTTAACAGACCTGGTCTAGAAGTTCACAGGATGACTTAGGTTCAATAGTTTTTCTTTAGCCATAACAAAGTTGGGGGGGGTGAGGCAAATAGAAGGAAACTATATATGGCATTTTGAGCAAAAAGCTCAATAGTATCAATGAAATAAACAAGGTATGTTAAATCATCAATAGCTTTGCCAGGGTACAGAAATGAATTTTATATGGGTAATGGTATCTTCATGTGAGGCATATATATACTACAGAGAGAAAGAGAGAGAATACATCAATGTTCTAATTAGCATGCTAGTTAAATATGAGCTGAATGATACATCTACTAAGTGGATCCACAGCTGGTTTGCAAAGAATACTTTAAAATGTTTGTCATATCCTCATCAAATTAGAGCGAGGTTTTAAATGAGATGGCAAGGAGTGCAGTCCTGGACCAGATACTTTCTACCAGTTTTATTAATGACTTGAATGACAAGGTGGTGAAAATGCTTATTAAATCTGGCTATGACACATAATTGGATAGGATAATTAAAACCCTTGAAGAGATATGAAGTTCAAATTGATCTTGATAGAACTGAGAAAAATAGATTCAAAAAAATAGACCAAAAAGGGGAAGATTTATTTTTTAATCTAGGAAAATGAAATCAATGCACAGCAATAAGATCAAGGATAGATGGCCTGGCAACAGCCCATGTCCAAACGACCTTGAGATTGTAGATTATCATAACCTGAATGTGAGTCAGCAGTGTAAAATGTCTGCAAAATAAATAAATACATGCATACATTCCAGGCTGCATCAATAGAAGTACAATACATTAATCATGATAATCTTTCCATTTTATTTTGAATTAGTCACACTTCACCTCACCTGTGCAGTCCAGTTTTGAATACTACACTTTAAGAAGATTCGGACAAATTAAAATGAGACCAAAGAAAGGCAAAGGAAATAATTCCCAACCCTAGGGAGGGAATTAAAGAAACAATAGTATTTAGCCTTGAGAAAACTAAGGGGATTCATGATAGCGGTCCTAAATGAAAAGAGTAGGCCACACTCTGTTTTTTATAATTCCATTAAAAATGATTAAAGACAGATTCTATCAGGACCACATGTGAGTTTTCAATATTTTTACATTAATGTGGCCCAAAGTGTGTCATGTTCCCCACACAAGTCCTAAAGCTAGTTAAAGAGGACCCAATTAAGCATATGAATTAAAAATATTATACTTCTTTATTTTATTTACTCGCTAATACCTACTATAATGTGAAATACTCAATACCATCACAATTTATTTATTGAGGAAAATGATTTGCACTTGATCTGCCTGACAGTGGAGTCAATACTGCAAATAGTTTCATGATATTATCCAGCCTGGTCAGCATCAACAGTTGATTTTTGGTTTTTTAAAAAAAGCCAAGAAATGAAATTTTCCAATTATACATCTTGGAAATATTAGATTTACTATTCTAAAAGACTGATTTTTAATCTATTATTGATATTAGTATCTATGCAACTGTATAGTATAATTGTTGTCAGATAACTAATGGAAGACAGGAAGTGCATGCTAGAATTTACTTCTGGGCTCAGAAGTGGAGAAGCTAACAGTTTTTGTTTAATAAGGGGAACAATTTTGTTTAATAAGGGGGACAATGAAAGATAAATGGCAGCAAGTCATAATAATTGATTATATTTTTGTTTTAATTAATAGGTGAAATTGGGTGGAGATGCTCCTAATTCCAATGTCATCCACATACCTAATGGCACTGTTGAAAGCAGCAGCAGCAACTGCAGATGGAAAAGCTCCATGGGAAAATATGGTAGTGAATGCCATCTCTTAGACTTTGCCAAATCAGAGCGCCCGCTTGTAATCAACTTTGGGTCAGCTACCTGACCTCCTTTCACAAACCAGCTGTCTGCCTTTGGCAAGTTGGTGGAAGAGTTCTCTAGTGTGGCTGACTTTCTGTTAGTCTACATTGATGAGGCTCACCCATCAGATGGCTGGGCTGCTCCTGGTATCTCATCTTCATTTGAAGTCAAGAAACATAGGAACCAAGAAGACAGATGTGCTGCTGCTCACCAGCTTCTAAAGAAGTTTTCTTTGCCACCGCAGTGCCAGATAGTGGCTGATTGCATGGACAATAATGCCAATGTGGCTTATGGAGTCTCTTTTGAGCGTATATGCATTATACAAAGACAAAAAATTGCTTACCTGGGGGGGAAAGGCCCTTTTTTCTACAATCTTCAAGAGGTTCGACTTTGGCTGGAGCAAAACTTCAGGAAAAGATGAAATCCAAATTTACCAGATAAGAAGTCAAGAGGACTGTCCTTTTAAAATAATGCAAAAAGAAAACAAGTCACATTTTGTTTTGAATAGGATTTTTCTGCTTTTGGGGACAAAACAGGCCTAGTAAAAAGTTTAAATGCACAAAGTGGTTACAAACAACAATGAATTCTCAGTTGCTCTCTGAAAAAGGAGCTGAGATTTTTTTTCCTTTCATAGAATAAGACTTCTGAGTTTTTTGTACCATGAGATAGTAGAAGCACCCAAAACCATTATTTCCATAAGGTTTATGAAGAATGAGATAAAAATCACTTTGTCCTTCAGAAATCATCCTGTTACATTCCATCATAGCATGTTCAGAATCTAAAGCTTGCCAGTTATCATGAAACAATTATTTTAGTTTGCTGTACCATTTGGTAGATATTCCAGATTCCAGCATCTTCTATAAATTGGATAGTTAATTGCCTTCTTAATTGTTGAAAGTAAGAACTGGTATTCACTCTGCTATAATACTTTTTGTTGTTGCAATGTAGTACAGCTTGCAATTTGGAAATCTTTTACTTTGATTCTAACTCTTTCAGTGTTTCAAAGACAAATAATTCTGTAAGAGCAGGTTATACCCTAACTTGCATTGCATGATTAAGCTGAAATATCTCCTAGCAACAGTCATCATGGAAATTACTTGGGCTATTCTGAATCTTAGTTTATATCCCCCAAAGTGAATTTCTTAATAATTTTGAAATAGTGAAGACTATTGTGTTTTGAGCCAATTCAGAGAATCTAGCTCAAATGGATTTCTACCATTTGTTATCTATAATAGAAATAATTTATGTTGAAAAATTTGTCTCAATCAACCGACAGTTTCTTTTGTCTGCCCCAAACCCAATTCTCAGAATTTTGTTGTGAAAGATCACTATTAGACTTATTATGTCTGAGCCTGGATATATCCAGGACAATTATGCAATCAGGTGTGCAATTGATTTCTCCTATCCAATTCCTATAACTGTTTTGTGAAAAGCATGCTTCAGTAAATATCACTTATTGCAAAAAAAAAAAAAAAAATAGCTTGTGCTTTCTGCCAGCAGAAACTAATTTTTGAAAGTAAGCTCTTCAGGAGAAAAACATTAACACTTGAAGTATTTTCTTTCAACTTAAACTTAGCCTATAAGGCTCATCTCATGGCCACCTTATTTCTCATTATCACATTATTTGGGGGCGGGGACACACAAGGATTTCAGAGGATGCAAACTACCTGTACATCTTCATCCTTTGTTGATTCCCACACGGAGCTTTCACCTGGTGGATCATTACAAGTGAAAAAGTGGTTGGGATTATGGAAATGGTATGGGTTGTATTGGATCACATAAGGAACAATCACGAGAACATCACCTTGCATTCTTTCTGCACTGAGGTAATGTCTGAGCAATGTATTGCAAGGTTATCTCGGTGTAAATAAAAAAAAATATTGTATCACCATCTTTTGGGAATGTTGATGGGAGAATGCCCAGAATCATATCCAATCTAGAAACAAACTTGTTTTATGTTAAGCCTGGATGCATGAATGGAAACTCTCAGACTTACTTGCCTTCTTTTTTTTCTTTTTTTTTACAAATTCAACAACAGTGCAGTTAATATTAGCTGTTAGTGTATAACTTTTTTTAAAAAAAATAATTTATTGCATTTGAAAATAGTGCAAGTGGTATATCTTTCTGTGAGGATAAAGAAGGGGAATGAAAAATGAAAAAAAATGAAAAGGGGAAGACATGCTACTTTATTGGGACCGAGATTTTATTCATAAATTAATGTGGTTGGCTTGATGCAATTCTTGTTGATGCATTGTTTGCCCTTCAACCCAATAATCTGAAATTAGCTTTTAATCACATTAATTTAATGTGAAAGAGATTTCAGCTTTAGAACTGATGAACTGCAGAGCAGTAAAAAGCCGAATCCTTTGTCCACCTTCCATTTAAAAAATAATAATAATTTCCTCTTAAATACTAATTTTGGCCTCATAGCTACTATCCCTCTTCATCTGCCTGTCTCTCTACCCTACCCATTAAATGGATGACAAAAATGGAATGAGTGTTAATGAAATAGTTGGGATGTTCGAATTTGGAAGAAGATGACAAAGTGGAATGGTTTTGAGAGAAAGGCTGGGTGGTATTTTCCTGAACGATCCTCTGCACAAAATGCATTGAAATAAGTTAGCACAATGGATCCGTTTGCCCATTTTTATTCAAAGTACATAAAGATTGTGAAAGAAAAGAGAAGGGGTAAAAGTCCTTTTCCGAGGACAAAACTCAGGGAAGGGCGAGAAAGCATTAACAAGCAATTAAGTTTTCACTGCTTCCTTATGGTACCATTGTTTTGATATTGGTCAAGAATTCTTTAATATACAATACATATTTTAGATTATGTTCCCCTCCAATGAAAGGATACAAACTTGACAGTTGGGTATGAATGCTATTTTTTTTCTGTGTCCACTTTTTTTCTTTGCTTCTCTTTTACAGGTGTACAACACATGGGCACACAATTATAGAGAAAGATGTCAGAGGAGCTGAGAATGAATGTACTAAAAAGCTGACAGATGGTGGATGAGGAGGTAGCATATGTTGTTACAGTTTGAAAAATTTAAGGACTTGGTGAAGGTATAGAGGCAGACAGTTGCAGGAAAGTAGTATTTTAATTTAGGATGGGGAGCATTGCTAAAATATGAAACTAGCAATCATTAATATAAATGAAATGCTCATCTTTTCAAACAGTAACCTGTTGGCAGGGATGCAAAACATATTTCTTAGCAAATAATTTCAGTGGCATTCTTTTAAAAATGATCTTCCAGGGAGCAGATTCCCTAATGTTTCTCTTAAATTGGGTTTGTTTGTTTGATTACTTCTCCTTACTTTGCCATTATGACATACAGGTAGTTCTTGACTTATGACTGTAATGGAGCCTGGAATTTCTGCAATATGGCATGTTGATTGTAAGTCAAGGCCACCACAGGACGGACCCAATTTTAACACCATTTTGTGGCAGTAATTAAGTAAATGTGGTGGTCATAAAACAAACTCTGAAACCATTAAGTGAAAGCTACATTTATTAAGTGAATGCCATAGATGTTAGGTGAACCATTGTCTGCAATGGCAGTTTTTGCTGGAAACCAGCTGTAAATGCTGATTTCTGGTAAAAAAAAATGTTTAATGATGGTGGGACAAATGGCCATAATGCAGGCAAGTTCACCAATGCCCAAAATATAACTATGTGACTGCTGGGGGTGGGGGGTGGGGGGAGAGACAGTCATCAGAACTTCAAACCTGAATTGCAACATCCATTGTAACTTTTGTTGCTAATTGAATGGTCATATGTCAAGGACTATCTATATAATTTATCAATTGAAGGCCTTATTTCTATTCATATTTATTTAATACTTAGGCAGACAGATTCTAGGTGAATTACACTTTGGGATTGCTATCTAATCCACTTAATATAACATTCTGCTTCAGGCAGCTTTTTTGATTTAAGATTGGATCCCATTTAAGGCTCAGTAAAGAACAATTGTTGTGCTGATGAAGAGGTTTTCCCCTACTGTATGTCTAATAATAATGAACTTTTAAACCAGAATGGCAGTTTAGCGCTTGAGCTGATTTTATTTGTTAGTCATCCAGGTGCCATAAGATTGCTGGTTGCTTCTGAAATCCCATTCTCTGCATATTGACTATGTTTATTCACCCTGCATTTACACATCTCAAAATGGCAAGTACGTTCTCAGATCAATTGATGCAACAGTCTGAGAAAATCACAATTATTTATTTGATTACATCTAAATTAACTATGTTACAGAATGTTGTCATCTTTTTAAGAAAAAGAAGACATTTAGTGCACATCTCATTTTTCCACTGATTTATACCATTAAAACCTATGTTTTACCATTGTTCATGTAAATCATTCTGTTTTGAATAATTATTCAAATTATCCCTTTTTTATATATATAAATGCTTTCTTTTCAAACCTGGGATGGAAATGAAATAAACAAAACAAAAGCACTATTTTGGATGGAGACAAAAATGGTTTAATTTTTATGCTCTTTGTATTCATTATTTATTGCAAAGGCTTTTTTTTAGCATTGCAAACCTTCATCCTTATCCCCATTAACTCTCTTTTATATGAGAGTTTTATAAGACAGAAAGATCAAAACATTTTGTTTGATTGCTGGATTATGCCTTAACTCAAAAGGGCTGAAACCGATTAATCTTTAATACAATTTAGCACATTTAAAACATACAGAAATTTTGATTTGGTGTATTGATCAGTACCATAATTGTGACAAAGCTACAGAATAACAGAGTTGGAAGGGACCTTGGAGGTCTTCTAGTCCAACCCTCTGCTCGGGCAGGAAACCATATACCATTTCAGATAAATAGTTGTCCAGTCTCTTCTTTAAAACTTCCAGTGTTGGAGCACCCACAACTTCAGGAGGCAAGTTGTTCCATTGATTAATTGTTCTAAATGTCAGGAAATTTCTCTCCTTAGTTCTAGGTTGCTTCTCTCCTTAATTAGCAACCTAGAACTAACATTTTAAAGCTCTGTCCTATTTTCTTCCCTTCCCTGTGAAAAAGAAAGGGGGGGAAATCTAGAAGAGAATATATTTCTATCCCAAACAAAACTATTAATGAAAGAAATACTGAGGGGCTTAGATCCACAATGCAAAAAAGCAGCCCTTGGATTATCATGACTTTAAAATAAAATATACAGCTCTCAAATTTTAGGCAGTTAAACTTTAACATGTGCTTTAAATGTTTCTCAAACAACATATGTATAAGCAGAGTGGGCATAGAATGGTGTTCCTGCATTCTATTTCATTATTCAATTGGGTTCAAAAAACCTCAGTACTGCAAAAACAGTAACTTGAAAAATGTCACTTGCAAAGCTACAAGTTTGCACTCAAAGTTGGCACTGAGCCTGGTAAATCTTTAAAAGATCCAAGGAGATTTCGTTCTTTTCCCCACCCCACAATGATGTGTTTTCCTTCTGGTCACAAAAAGGGAGGAAAACATGTCTCTTTGCAAAAATCACTGCCTCCATACTTCCAAAATGAGTTGCTGCTTTCACATGTGTCTGTGGGAGCTGCTATGGGAAAAAACATGGTGATAGGAGTAAGTGCCAGAAAGAGGGAAGGGGAAAGGATCTCTGTCTCCTTAGATTTTTTCCTTTCCAGCAAGTGAAGAATATAGGTAGGAATTCCAACCTTCTGGGATGCCTTCCAGATCGCTATACTGATCCAATCTAGGAAAAGAAAAGAAAACAAATGTGGGCTGATGGGAAGTTATTTTCCCTCCATAGCTACAGTAGACATGGCCAATGAAGCACAAGGCTCTGCGTTTGGATAGGACAGGGCTCTCCTGCAGTGGATTTATTAGAGCCATGCATGCTGTCAACTTTTCTCAGGCTCCTCCTGCTAAAATCTGAATGTTCACTTGGAAAATTGCATTGCATTTTCCAATGGAAAAGATGACTTTTCTATCAGATCACTGATCCAGTCTCAGTCTGACACCAAAATAGAGATTCCATTGGGAGGACACGTCCTCAACATATAGTTAGCAGGCCATCTCAATGTTGAGACAGGGAAAGTGTGTAGATGAGACCCCAGTCTTATCCAGAACAGTCTGACTTGAAATCAAATATGATCAGAGCTAGATCCAAACCATTCTACACAATGGCTGATCTAGTACTCAGTCTTAGATGCCACTTAGGAAACAAGCTCTGTTTTGTCTTGTATTTTGAGCTCTGTGAAAGTATAATATGTGAAAAATGGATTTCACACTTCTTAAAATTAGACTAGCAGTATACTTTGCTTATATTTTTCATTTACGACAAGGCACATCCGTGAATCAGATTCATACTATTTTAAAAAATAAAATATACTATAAATCTGTGAGAAGGCTTAAGGTATGATCACTTATATGAAGGGTATTTGCTAAAGTATATTTTCGTGAGCTTATTTGGTGTTCCGTGTGATCTTTTGTGTTGGCAGATGTTGGCTTTAGATCTTTAAAACCTACATTCAATAATATAACCAAAGCAATAAAAGATGTATCAGGTAGGGAATACAGGCCAGTCATATTCATTTCTTTACCGTAATCAACTCAGAACCCATATTGACCAAACTTTAGCTGGACCCAAGACTTGGTTTGCAAAGATGAGACGTTTGGATGAAACAGAGATGCTGGTATTTTCATGAAGATCACTAACAAAAGAGCACCATGCTCAGTTGGTGATCAGATGCTTTCTATACTGGCATTTCTTTTTTCTTCTTATATCTCTGGGTTTAGAAATGTGGATGTGTTTGAAATCCATTTGATAGGAGTCCTGGGGTCAATATGGTGGAGAACATTTGTTTATGAGTATGCTTGTTTTATTCTTAAATGTCATAAATACTCTCTTTGTAGAAAAATGAGCAAAACATGTTACAATATTGGTGCTGTGTGGACCATATACTTTATAGAACTGTTTTTTTGTCCTTGTATTTTAATAAAAGTGGAAGAAAAACAATACGTACTCTCTCTCTCTCCTTTTTAAAATTATTGTAGGAGATGTGTTTCTGAAGGCAAGATGAAAACAATAAATATCCACTTTAGATTGCGCAAGTTTTGCAGTAGCCTGATTTGGGATGGTCTAAAAGTGGTATTATAGATTCATTTAATATAAATGAAAAAAAGAAAATATAAAAGCTGGTTGAAGCCCAATTCATTCAGATTTAATAATCAAGATTGGAGCCATAGTGGGTAAATTGATGTGAGTGGAGGGGGTGGTGGACTTTAGATGTCTCTTTATCAAGAGCTAGAGGGAGAAGAAGAAGGCAGCAGAGGAGATGAGCGACCTCTCTAACAATAATATATATTTGGCTACTCAATCTTTTCTTAGTTTAGTATTATGAGTCTAGGAGGATCAGTTGCAACCACTATTGTTTCCCTCTATAATGCCTTTGGGTTTGATCCCTAAGGCAGCATGAATGACCCCAAGGCCTGTGAGATTGTAACGGCAGCAACTACCTGGACTGAAATCCTTTTTGATGCCAGAGCATAAAATGTTGTTATTAAATAGGAAGTTCAGTATCAGATGCTTGGGCTTACCATGATACATACTGACACCAAGCCCATTAAATTTTCAGTATCACTGACTTCACCGGGAGAGATTTAAGCACATGTTTAATACTCCAATTGCAAGCAATAAAGCATAAAATATTTTAAATTGGTTGAACCATGATATCTGGCATAAGTGACTTTTTAAAAACATGCAGTTTAATCTAACGGTTTATACATAATACAGTTATGCTGCACTTTGAATATACTATTCCACATCCTTTCCCCCCCTGAAATGAAACAGGTACCAGATTTCTTAATTCAATTACAGGTACTTAAGAGTGCAATCTTATACAAAAATAAATCCCACTGAACTTCCTTACCATGCCACATACACAGAAAATTAAAGGAAGCTTAATACTGAGTATCACCATTATTACTGGACAGGAAGACTCATGCAAATGAATAAGGAGCAAATAAGAGGATATAAGTGCTGCCAACATACATTAGAAGTTCATTAGCATTTTTTCCTGTCAGCTAAATACTTTTGAGAAAGCAGGTAGTGACCCTGTTGACCACTGGCTCATTCAGTTAATTTAAGTGTGGATCAAATTGATCTTAATATTTTATTCATTGATAAATTAATGAATAATGGAGTAATAGATGAATAAGCCTCATCTCTTGCTTTCTTAATGAAAAAAAAAATCTAATAGAAGGAAGTGGTTAAAAATATTTTCTCTGGCTCCTTCAAAAGATTCATTTAGTTGCTGGTAGGATTAGTAATTTTGCTGTTTGAATTGGAGAAAGAAATGATGTCCCTTCCCAATTCTACTTGTACATTATATATTAAAATTGTATCCCATTGACTCCTGACAGACTTGGGTGTTTATTCCATGTGGTTACAGAATTATATAGAACAAATAGAATTTCCACTATACAAAACTCATAATGTTTAAAAATAGCATCCAAATATCAATATTGATTACAATAAGTAGGAGTGTAATATAACAATTTAAAAAAGGCAGAACAGCCACAATGAACAATCTTTCTTCAGCAGCCATCCCAAAGAGTTCAGTTTTTACCACATGCTGGAAGGCCATTACTAAGGCTAGCCTTGTGGAGGGAAAGATTGTTCCAGAAAAAGGCAATACAATGGAAAAACATAATTTATGGTTTCAGTCCCCCTCATTTCACAGAACTGGAGCAATAATAGCAGCTTCTCCTGGGAGGATCTCCTTAGACAGCTTGACCCAGAATGGAGTGGGCCATAGAGACGATGTTCTCCAACATCCCAGAAGCAACAGGAAATTTTATGTGATTCAACAGAGATTTTTGATATTCAATATGCCATTAGAGTTTTGTGTAATTGATTTATTTTCATTTCCATTTTTACAATTTAATGCTTCCATAAACCACTTTGAGGGAACCAGAAATTATAAGTTTGATGGTAAAGTCAATCAGATTTCACAGACATTTTATTTCTGCTATCATAAAAGGTAGGAATTGAATTCTGTTATCATTATGGTCCTCTCTTGGGATACCATAACAAAACGGGCCAGCAGAATAAAATAGATGTATAGATAACTTAGTTTGGCCATCCCTGGAGATAAGAAAAAGAATGGGTAGCCAACAAGTTCCATTTCCTCGGACCATAAAAGAAATCTTCTATCTTTTAATCAGAGTGCCTTAGAAAACTTTGATGACATTAGTTATGTATGATAAATACTTTGTAGTAAAGCTTTGTTGGTAACAAGTTTCACTAATGCTTAAAACCTGTGTTTGGATGGAGGAAAAGAAAGGGTGTATAAGAGATAATGAAAACAGAGAGGTTACAGAGAGAAAATGAAGGATGAAAAACACTCTCTTGCAAGACACTTCCATTTAGTTTGTAGAACTTGTCCAAAATCTCGAAAGAACTCACCTCCACTGACTGACAGCTGAGCTGTTCCCTCAGAAACAGACATCAGTGGGCAAGGAAAAAAGTTGTCTACAGAAAAAAAAGGACAGTTAAACCTTCCTCAGCTGAGGCTGGTTCCAGATTTGTCTGTGAAGAGGGGAGGAAAAAACCAAAGGACATAAAATTCTTCTGCCAAGATGGCTTATCTTTTAAATTGGACTCTATAAATTGGTCTGATGGTTTGATTGAAACTTCAAGGAGCCTAGGTTTGTTTCAGAGATCTGTCTAAAACTCAGGTGTGAATGTATCAATCTATCACCCTACTCTGTTAGTTCGTCCTACATTTGCCTTCAGTTGCTTGACTACACTGCACATCTACAGAACAGATAACTGGCCCACTAATATTAGTTTTAGAAGTTGGATGCATAAATAGCTTGATTAAAGCCCTTCAAAGCCCTTCAATTCACCTCATGAATACAGGATTCCACAGGATATCAAATTATGGCAGCACGGGAGAAGGCGTAGTATTATAGCTGCTTCTTTTAGCACTAACCTCTTATTTAAATGAAGACTTTCTAAAGTTTGAGGCTTGAGGTTTATAAACCCCATCACAATTTAGTGTCTCATCAGTTTATCATGCACAGCATCATATTCATAGTGTTCACTTGAATATAGACTGAACAAATGAAATCATATTTTTGGCTTTTTACTCAACTTAAATTTTACTGTCTCAAATACTATATTTTTTAATATGGGGGGGGCGCTATGGTCCACGGGGTTGCAAAAAGTCGGACACAACAACAGCATACTATATTTTGATTCACAAAAGTAAATCTTTTGAATCTTTTAGTGCAATATAATGTATTTTGAAAGGGTATTTATATTTTATTTTTATCTACTCATTCAGCCAATCTGTATGGCCACCAATCTTGAAAATCTGACTCAGGAAAGCTGCCATAAGGTTAAAAACCTTCAATACAAACGAATAATAGCCGTATGAAATTCATAACTCTAATGAATGATTTGTGCAGGTTATCTTCTCTTTGGTGTCTGATTGGATAAATCATATGCCACTAAAGGTTAACTTTGTAATCCCAATGCTTCTGATAAATGCTCAAATCTGCACTTCCATTTAAATCACTCTTTTTGGAGTTGCAAGAGAAAAAGTCTTTGGTTACTGGAAATATAAGAGGCTGTACTCATTTCCCCTGTGATTAAGAGATTCCCTTTCTTTTCAAGACTGTGGGTGTAGAACAGCCTTCACACTGCTCCTACGTATTGTTAGCTGATTAGCTGAAGACTGAAGCAAACCTGCAGTTTTTTAAAAAACTATTTGCTTTTATTAAAAAAAAGTTTCTACAGCCTTCCTGACTCTATGACCCAAGGAAGCCACTCCTCTTTCATTCCCCTGCAAGCCATTAAAACACAAAGCGACCAATTGTGACCAATTCATTTTTTGTACATATCTAGGTACTACAAATGGAGTCACTGAAGCAGTTGGCATGAGCTTAAATGGACTATAGGGGATGGTAGAGGACAGGAAGGCCTGGAGGAACATTGTACATGGGGTAATGATGGGTCGGACATGACTTCGCAACTAAGAACAACAACACAATAGGGGTGGGGTGGGTTACAATAGGCCTTCTGTGGATGACTGTTCTAGAAGAGCAGATTTGGCATTGATGAAGTATTCGCTGATATTTTCTAAATGCCGTACTTTTTAGAGTTGTCTGTATAATAGCCAGCATTTTGAACTGTGTCTAGAAGCCAATGCAATGAATTTAATAGATGTATAATTTACTGGTAGGTTATTCCATCAGGATAGTGGCTGCCATATTTATCCCAGCAGCAGCTTCCAGGTTATCTCTGAAGGTAGCTTCACACAGAACAGATTCCAGAGGTCCAGTTGGTAAGATTAACTGACCAATAACCTTGTTTTTAGTTTCTGAATAGATATGCAGTTAGAACTGGGAATTCTGGACAAAGCAAATGTCAGATACCTAGATTATATTTGTCTGAAAGATTTGTGCCTCACCCATTCAGTGGCCACTTCAAAGCTTGATGCTAAGTTGCTTAACTACTTATCCCACAGTCCCTACCTCATTAAGGCTGTGGGGCTTTAAGATAGCCATAGAAGAGAAAGTGAAAGACTCACTTGCCTTCTGGGCTGCAAAAGCAGCTGGCTGGCCCCTCAAGAGTAGAATTTTAAGTGTTTTAATCAATTTCACATTTTATCTTGCAGCAGAAGCAAATGGGCTGCTTCAGTGATTTAAATGCTTCTGTCTCTGGGACAACCTAATCCAATTGAACTCTTTAAGTTTTCCTTTGTTGGTGTGCTTTGTTCCAGGCCAGGTAAGTAGATAAGACAAGCCATTACTAAAATCATTATGGGCTGGATCATTACCCAGAATACCATCTGCTGTTATTTTATCAAGCCTCCTCTTATTAAGCTGTCATTAAATTGCCTCAGATGCTCACTTATGGTTGATGAGATAAATCAGTCCACTTGACAGATATGTAGTAAGTCAGGTACCCCCTTTTAAATTGTCTCAGCTACAATCGGGTGTCACTCACAATCTATTAAATCAACAATAAGCCTTTAATTAAATATAATCACCAGAAATGAGCTCTATTGAAATGGCCTTGTTACCTTTTAAAACAGATTGTCTTACCAATGGCTGGAGAAGATGGGAGGAAAAGGACAATGAGAAAGAGGCCATGACAGCTGGTGAGAGTTGATATGTCTCTGACGATATAAATAATGAATGGCTATGTTGCCTGGACACATCAGTGCTGTCAGGAAGGGGAAAGAATCTTCTCATCATAGTACTCAAGTTTTCTACTCTGCTCCCATTCTAAATTGGTAATTCTACTTGTGGGCGTTGTATGAGAAGAGCTGTGTGATTTGATGGCTCTCCCAAATTAAATGAAGTCATGTGGTACCTTTTCAAACTAACACATTTTATTAAAAGTCATAAACTTTCATGACCTACAGTTCATCAGACAATGTCCACTGTTTGCTATTTGTTAGTCTGCTACCAAAGGTGCTACCAGAGGCTTGTAGAGATCCTCCAGCAGAAAATCTGTCACCGGTGGACACTGACTCAATTATCTTTTTGGCACCAGGCAAAGATGTTTTTGTTCTCCTGGGCCTTTTTATTCTTTATCACTAACTTTCCTGTGCTGCAGTGGCAGCTTCCAGGTCTACTGAGGCAGCATGTGTCAAAATGGTCGTCAGCAGGCACCACAGTAGGTTCAAAGTCCTGCCTCGTTGTACTTATGTCAACGTTATCATGTTTCAACTGCACTGCCACCATAACTGTCAAGTCATGTTTTTTGACCTCTGCCTCACAGATACTTCTTTTTAAAGTGTATCCTTCATTTATATTTATTTGGTCTAGACTATGAAGTGAATCTGCCCTGAGAAACAATAGTTCTGAAAGGTAACCTAGAAATATTTTAAATAAAATAAATTGCATTTTCAATGTAATTCATAACTCTGAAAGGTGACTATAGTAGGGGTTACCTGGATCTTGGGGAAGCACATTCCAGAAAGTCAGAACATTAATAAAGGAACATTAATTTTGGCTCCCATCTCACATCAGCAGCATATTGACTCACTCCAGATTAATGGCATCTCATAGACAATTCATTCAATGTTAAATGGACAAAAGGAATGAACCTTGCAACTTATTGCTCAGCAGACATGCATAAACCCAATGAGAATGCAGTCCTGTAGAGAAAGCAAAAGAGTCCCAGGGGTGCTTACGAACTTCTACATTTATTGTACATCTTTCCCAAAAGTCAGTCTTAATTGCCAGCTACAATATTTCCTCATTGTACAGGACAGTCTAGGCATAGAAATGCATAAACTCATAATCTCAAGGTTGACCTACAGCAATATTCTAATCTAGAAGCAGCAGTTAATGGAAAATCATATATCTAGACTGCTGAAAATGATTTTTTTAAAAATAAATATCTAATGGACACCAACTTTTTAGCAACTACATAGACAGACCTTTTCCAGGATGATCTATCCCAACTGGCCCTTCAAGTTTTCATTGGTGTATTCACCCCCTGTAATCAAGTCCATATGTCTTGCTGGTGATTATCTTCTTTTTCCATTCACTTTACCTATCATTATAGCCTTCTCTAGACAGTTAGGTCTTTGCATACTGCATGTATCTAAAGTATAATAATTTGAGCTTGGTCATTTGAGCAGCATGTTGTTATTGTTATGGTTCTGTTTGAAGTTTGTTAGTCACAATGAAAGCTCTACTCCTTTTCTATGTATGCCATGACATAACAAGTACACAAAAGGGACAGAGCTTGAGGAATAATGTTATGACATTACTTTCATCATTTTGATGAACATGACAAATTCCTATTACTGCTGTGTAGTTCTGTTTGTTTGTTTGATTGCATTCTTCTTTGGGATTAGTTTTAATATATTACATATTTTAAAACTATATTATTAGTTTTAATAAATCAGGGTAATAAAGGGAATGGATGAAGAACATTTATTTTGATATAAACTTCAATATTATATTGGATATAGTTGGACAACAAGCCCTATAATCCCAGTTAACATGACCTAGGCCACCTCAAAAATACCAGCGTAAGCAAGACTGATTTAAGGTGTAATTATATTTGTTACTCTTCATAGTTCCATAACCCCCTTTATTGTTTTCCCTGTAACACTTAATCATCTCAAAAGTCCCAGTGTCTACAATTCTTCCTTAATCAAATAACCATGAAATTGTAACTTAAATGTCATAATCTTAGTGCTTGTTCTAAAGAAAAATCTATTATAGGCATAATTTAAATATATTATTGTTACCATTTCCAACATTGAAATAGCATAAATTGATAAAACTATTTCTGTGTATAAAAATGAAAGTTTTCCTTCCTTCATTTTTTATTACTCTGCTATTTTCTTTCTTTGAAGTCTCTTTCATAATTTTTTGTACAATTTGTCTCAGTAATAGAAAAAGGAAATGGATATTTATATTATAAATATACATATATATTGCTACATCTTTTTCCATTCAAACTTCACTATCCAAACTTCTCCAAAATTGGACACAGATGACTGTAGTTCTGCTCCCCACCCTACCCCATGGCTTCTGGGGAGGGCTTATTTGCCAAATTGTCTGGTGGTGATCACATTATTAAAATTGCTTAAAGAACATTAGAAAACATAACTCTAGTATTAGGCTAAATAATAAAAATCAAAGTACTTTTGGAAAACATTTGAAGAAACACTGTTTTGATCTTTGCACATATTCACTTGTGTCATAAACAACATTTATTGTAGTCTGGTCTAAATTATATCCCAGAGATCAATAAATTAACCAAGGTCTGCAGTCTATATAATCACTATTTCTCAACTGATTTATTTTCATATTAACTTTCATTGAAAGAAAATATTCCCAAATCAGCAGCAGAAAAAGATACACATAAACCAGACTTCTCATTTACGATCACTTATGACTGGGCCTTATTACAGACTTTCACAGCAGCATGTGTAAGCCCAGGCCTCTGAGGATCTACTGACCAGAAAATGGGGTTGAATTTAGGGGGCCAGAACACAACAACAAAGAAAGATCCCAGTGCTTAATTCCCTGAGAATGACCCACTGTCAACCCTCCCAGATAAACCAGTGTGAGAAGTCCCCGCTCCTAGAAGAATGAAATATTTTGGGAAATATTAAAAAAGCAGAATATTACATTTCCCTGAAGGAGAAATGGAGAAACATGCTCTTAAAGGCAGAAAGTAGCCCACAGTCTTTCTTAATAGCCCACAGCAGATGCCAACACTTAAGAGATAAAGAGCTTATTGAAAGAGGAAGACAAGTATCTAGATAGCTCTATTCATAAGCAAAGCAAATACTGCAGGCAGAAATCCATTCAAGACAGGATATTTCAAAACTCCTTGGCCAAATGGTAGGATTAAAAAGCAGCCAAGATCCAACACAGGATGAAAGACAGCCACAATAGGAATTGTCCAACACCCTTTCAGAACATAAGCCCCTTCATTGCACCACCCCCAGAACAGTGAAAACATCAAACTCACAGAAACCTATAAAGATCCATCCACTCATTCAACCATTTGTTCAGCTGATTTAGAACTGCACACTGTCTTTGTGGTTCTGTTCAATAAACCAACTTTCTAATCAGCCTCCATGTTGTTTACAGCTTCGTTCTCCCAGCTTGGAACTGAACCACATAGATTTTTCTTCCAACACCAGCAAAAAATACTACTACAGGAACGAATTCTACTATACTGCTAGTTCGGCAGATCAGCGGATCAAATCTCACCGGCTCAAGGTTGACTCAGCCTTCCATTCTTCCGAGGGGGGTAAAATGAGGACTCAGATTGTTGGGGGCAATATGCTATTTATTATACTGTCTTTGGTGTAAGCCACCCAGAGACCTTGGAGAGTGGGCGGCATAGAAATATGACTAATAAATAAATAAATAAATACTGTAATGCAACAGAAACAGAATTTTGCAAATCTGAAGGCACAAACTTCCCACAGCCACTTTTAATTGTTTGATTAAACAGAGGCTTCCTAAGTTTCTTTCTCTGGGCCACTCTGGAATCCTTCCCCCCCAACCCATATGGTTGGCCCCCAAGATTACTACACCATCACAACAAATCACATAGAAGAGAGAGTAGTTACACCACCAGAGCACTTCTGCTCCTGCTTTTAGCACCTCCAGCAGAATAGGCAATGCCATCATACAACTCCCCAGCAGTATCCCCAGCCAGATGATCTCACTGGCTTGGCAGGAGTCGGTACTCAAATACCACAATAGTGGTCCAGACTCCACACAGAGCCTAAAATGGCAGGTTATATAACTTGACAATGACGTTTTTATTTTATTTTATTTATTTTAGATATTTGCATTTTCTTAAGGGAGGGGAGGAGAGCTGATTGGGCCATTTATAACCCAATCACCATTGAGAGAAAGGCTTTGCAATCTCCAGTTGGAGAGTCTGAATGATAGTGTGGCACTTCTCAGTTCCACTACTTCTGAATCCTTGAGGAAGGGAGAATCACTGTCTGCAGGGAGAAGGTCACTGGAATTAATGGCACCCTTCAAGAGAGCTATCATGAATATGGATTCTTTATGGTCAGTTGTATATATCCATAGCAGATTGAAAGAATGTTTATTTCAGCATGGCTAAGGAAAATGTGCCATACAAGTGTAAGAAGTTAGCACCCACCCTCTCCTAGGAAAATGAAATATTCTAGGAAATATTAAAAAGGCAGAATATTATATTTTCCTGGATGAGAAATGGAGAAACATGTTTTTAGGCAGGAAACAATAGCCCCCACTATCCTCAGTAGCGCACAGCAGATGTCCACACTTAAGAGATAAAGAGATAGCTAGGTCTATTCATAGGCAAATGCCCTCACCCAAGATCCAACAAAGGTAGGATTAGCCCTCTATCCATCTAGCAACAGAACTCTCCACATGGCACCTGGGGAGATTGCATCACCCAGCAAGGCTCAACCAAGCTTGGGACTCAGGACAGACTACAGAGTTGCCCCTGCATGGCCCCATGGGAGTCTGACAATCAATCAGAATACAAGCTGAAAATCAAAGCCCAACAGAGGGCATAAAACCAAGGCACTCTCAGCATCTCGGCCCCTTTTTTCTACTCAGGAACTCAAGTCCATGTGATCCTGTTCATCAATAAACCTTCTTTCCAAGCAACTTCCATGAATCCAGTGTCTTTTCCCACACTTGCAACTGAACCCAGAAGGATATTTCTTCCAACTCAAGAATATGTGATCTGTTAATTGACATGTTACAGCATGTTGTAGACAAAAGACATGATCTCTGGGATGGTTTGATCTCATAGTTTCAAACTTAAATCTTTTGTCTTTCCTGTTTATTACCGCATAAACATATTAACAGTTCTCCAAATAACATGGACAACAAAAAGGAGAGCAAGCCCAAGGGTTTTCTTCTTTTCTTTCTTCCTTTTCTTTTTTTGGCTCCTTAAAATGCAAAACTCTCACAAAGCAAAAACAAACAGACAAACTTAGAGCTGCCAATGAGCAGTAGCATCAGAAAGTTATTTGCAGATGTCTGGAAGCAAGTTTCTCTTACTGGCCATTTAAATATGGGAATAAACAAGTAACAGCTTATATCTATGAAAGCTTTCACAAGTCTTCAAAGCAAGAGGAAAACAGGACAAGCAGGAAGAAATTGTAGTGATTGACAGGTCCCTTAATTACCATGAAGAGTTTTGTGGGGACTCTCCAATCTATGAAGATAGATGCTGAGCTTTATATTACATTTTGATACATTCAGATTATGGGGGTTTGCAAATTATCTCAACTGGGTGGTAATATGAAGTCAAAGAAAGAAAGGATTTAGAACTTCGACCTAGACTTAGAATAATTTTATTGTCACTTTAAATGTACACTAATCGGCATACAATAAAATGAAATTTCGTTGCATACAGCTCTCAAAATAAATAAATAAATAACAACACAGACTGGTTTGGATGTATACATGTACATGGAGAGAAAAACGAATCTTGTGAGTTTACCAGCTGGATGGCATAGGGAACAAAGCTGTTACAGAATTGGGTAGTCCTGCTAGAAATACTTCAAAACTTCCTCCCAGAGCAGAGCAACATAAGCAGACGGCAAAGTGGGTGTGTGGGGTGTCTAACAATGCTTTGAGCTCTAAGCACATAGCGCTTATAAGCAGTATCCTGAATAATGGGAAGTGAGCTTCCTATAATCTCAGCTGTCCTTACCACTCTCTGTATGGACCTTCTATCTGAGGCACTGCTACCACAAAACCAAAGAGTGATGTAGTTTGTTAAAATGCTCTCAATTGTGCTTCTGTACCAGTTCTGTGGGCGTGACTTGGTGGGCATGGTATGGCTTGGTGGGTGTGGCAGGGGAAGGATCCTGCAAAATCTCCATTCCCGTTCCACTCCAGGGGAAGGATATTGCAAAATCTCCATTCCCACCCCACTCTGGGGCTAGCCAGAGGTGGTATTTGCTGGTTCTCTGAACTGCTCAAAATTTCTACCAGTTTTCCAGAACCTGCTGGATTTCAACCCTGAAGTACATCACTCTGTATTCAGTCCATGTGGGCACAATAGGTGAACAAAAGTTGTTAAAACAGGTACTGCTGCATTGAAAAAGCAACAGGGTGAGCTGGGGAGCCTGGTTAAGGCAGATGGTGTTGAGAGATTCCCATGAGCGTCAAAGGCAGAAACATCTTAGTACTGTGACTATCAGGTTATACGGTGTTTGCTTCCAAATATTGCTTCCCTGTGTAAACAAGGGCATTTTCACTGTAAGGAGACTTGACTGCATGGGGAATGTCAGCAGTGATTCTGCCTGTATCTAGGATCACAATGTTGTTTGCTGTTTCTACAAGTGTGTTATTTGGTAGTGACCTAAATGTTAATAGAGCTGAGAACCCTACTCCAGGTTTAAATACAAACCACAAATACCCTTGTGTAGCCTGAAGAGTCCTCTCTTCTTAGAGCCACTGAAATTTGTTATAAGGGTTGCGGCATCCATTTTAGGCCTGATACATGTGGCTAGGCATGCTTATGTGTACATATCTGTTACATATGTATTTGTGAATGCTTTTTTGGAGTGGAGTGCCCTATACACCATTCAGTAACTTTCATCTGAAAAAAGTCACTCACCTTTGTCATAGTTTCAGATCAATATTTCTGAAAGTAAAAGACGTATCCAGAAAATTAGCAACTTTTTAAAATACTGCATTATGGAACCAATTCTGTTTCCTTCTTTTTTCCCCCCTTAAGATTATGATCAGGCATTTCTATAAGCAGAGTATTCCATTTGTCTTCCTCTATGTTTCCTTTCTGTTCTTTTTCTCCAATGGACATGCTGTGATAGAGTGCCTTGTATGGATTATTTATCATAAATTTCTAAATATTTCATTAGATTAAATTACATAGCAGTGTTGTGGCTATGTATGATGATCCTGCTCCCAGCCTCATATTTAAGTGCACAGGCCATTTAATTCTGTTGTTTGGGATGTTTGCTCTAATCTCTCTCTTTTGAAGTGCAGGAAAGAGCAACTAAGATGGTTAAAGGCCTGGAGAATAAAACATATGAACAATGGTTGCAGGAACTGCAACCATTGTGGTAAATCTAGAAAAAAGAAGGACTGGGGTGACATGATAGCAATATGTCAGTATTTGAGAGGCTACCACAA
Organism: Ptyas mucosa; assembly: GCA_012654045.1. NCBI lineage: Eukaryota > Metazoa > Chordata > Lepidosauria > Squamata > Colubridae > Ptyas > Ptyas mucosa. Next base: position 57,824,711 of record WNWU01000001.1, on the reverse strand, counting down.
AGCGCTGTGGTAGTGCTTTATTTTCCAAACTGCTAGAAGGCAGGACAAGAAACAATGGATGGAAATGATCAAGGCAAGAAGCAACCTGGAATTAAGGAGAAACTTCCTAAGAGTGAGAACAATTAACCAGTGGGACAGCTTGCCTTCAGAAGTTGTGGGTGCTTCATCATTGGAGTTTTTAAAGAAAAGGCTGAACAGCCTCTTGTCTCAAATTGTACAAGGTGTCCTGTTTAAGCAGAGGGTTGGACTTGAAGATCTCCAAGGTCCCTTCCTGTTCTATTCTGATTGACTGACTGACTGATTGACTGACTGACTGATTGATTGATTGTTAAGTGTTCTCCTTTCAATTATAAATCTGGTGACCTAAAGCATCTGATTTTCTTATTACAGGAATGATGGAGGATTTACTTTCTTTCTAAAATAAACAAATAACCACTACATAGTAGTGGTGCAAGTGGAAAAAACACAAACACACCCAGCTTGCCAATTCTTCTTTCAGTGTCACTGAGCTGCTAAAAAGTCATATAGCAAGAAGCTAGGCAAATGCACCAGGAAAGAAAGAATCATATAGAGAAAATAAAATCTTTCTATTTCTAGGTGCCACAAGAAGTGAACCAAGTGAACCAATGCAAACAGACATGGACAGGTTAAGATATGCTTACTGCAGGAAACAAATGAGTGGATCTATGCAGTGTACAAAACCTTATTTTAAAATGTGAGAATCCCACTGCTACCTTCACCCCAAGGGACAAATAAAATATATCTTAAAAAGAAATTGATAAATTATATAATATTAAAAAAAAATTGGAGAGCTATCTAGGGAGGGAATAAATCATTTTTATTCACCACCAAAGTCTACAGCCCAGCCACATCACACCAGACTGTCTCATTCTTGAGCATTACTACTTTAAAGTAATTTCCATTCTCATTTTCATTTGATTTCAGCAGTGGAACTGTTTCTGAGAGTCTCCATTCACAAAAATATATACCAGTCCAATTCTTTCTGTTTCATAAATAATTGGCTGTCTTTCTGTTGTTGACGTATTTTATGGGATGCTATTTCTATGCAAGTTTTGGGTAAATATTTTGCTCTCTCCTTGTTCCTTCATACATTGTTTTTAATTAACCTTTTGGGCAGTGGCTCTGAATCTTCTGGGACCATTTTTGACTGTGAACTCAACAAAGCATTTCCTGTAACAACAGCATAGATTAGTGTTATTAATGGCCAATTGTATCATCTTGGGAATAAAATGAATAATGTGACGTTTTACAGAAATGTTTCTGACATTCAGAAAATGGAATGTGTTCATTACAGGTAACCATAGTAATTTGACCATTGGTTATTTCTTGTGTATGATAATTCCTGAATTCTGGTAATAATCAAAACAGTGGTCTTTGTGATAGAAATGCTTGATTATTCATCGAAGACACACCCATAGGGGAACATTCAGTGTCCTTACAACACTGCCCTGGATTTTTTTTCCCCAATCAAACTTGATGGGATTAACACTTGTTTCACAGAAGGTTGCATCATATTTTTAAAAGAATAAACATTTTTAAAATACAGCTGTTAAACAATTGTTCAAGTCTGAAAAATTCCTTTTTATTCATTTATTTATGTTTACCTTTCTACTACTCTAATTTCAGTCAAAAAAAAGAGGCCCACAATGCCTTCTGGAGCAGTCAAAAGACAAGATTGTGTAATGTAATCATGGGAAAAAGCAAACTGGCCTCCCATATAAGAGGCATTTAATTTTAAATCTACAAAGTTATTACAGAGCATAGTGCATATCTGAGATAGAAACAGGGCAGGTTTCCTTCTTCATTTCCTGATTTAAATAACAGCAACAGACATTGTGAAGTAAATATTTGACTGATGTGCATGAGGTGTCTTTAAAGGCTGAACCTTCCACTAGATATATTAACGAATTGATCAATTAATTTAGAAATATATTCTTTTTAAACTTTTATTTCTTAGTTTTCCATTTTAATGAAGTAGCTTCCATCTTAGAGGCAGAAGAAGCTGAACTCAGGTGGATCAAAAACTTCACAAACAAACCCCTACTTTCCAAGGTAAAAATTAAGGTTAGTTAGGGTTCGGGCTATGATTAGAGTTAAGGTTAAGGTTGGTTTGTCTTCCCTGAGAAATAAATCCTTTTTAGAAGGGGGACTTATTTTGTATTTTCTAGAGATCAGATTCTGTCCTTGTAATCTGTAAATAAATTGCCTATCTGGCTTACATGTGAAATAGGTTGCTAATGAAATATTTCTCTCTCTTTTTCATTGATCATCTTGAGTGAATAGGCTTTTTGGTTTTATTTGCTGGATTGCTGTTCAAGGTTCTGATAAGACCTCTGCACCTGTGGTGGGTTCCTCCCGGTTCCTCCCGGTTCCGCCGAACCGGTAGCAGTGATGATATGACGTCACAGAACCGGTTCTGCCCCCCCCACCCCCCATGTTATTCTTACCTTTTATTTGGTCCCACCCCCAATTTATTGCTGCCTCCTGAGTCCCAGCTGATGGGCTATAAGGAAAAAAACTGTTTAAACTCTTGTCGCGGGGCTACAAAGGGCTGCCCTACAGCTGATCAGTGGTAAAAGGCAATTTGGTGGTAGACTGGTGCCTCCAAAAACAAATGAGTAGACCGGTGTCTGCAAAAATACATGAGTAGACCAGTGCCCGCAAAAATAAATGGGTAGACCAGTGCCTGCAAAAATACATGAGTAGACCGGTACAGCTTTGCAAGCAGTTAAAAGCCTGGTAGAGCAGTACCTCTGCTAAATCCCAAAGAATTGTCACATGACCATCAAGCCACGCCCACAAAATAAGCCACGCCCACAGAACCGGTAGTAAAAAAATTTAGAACCCACCCCTGATCTGCACCCCGTTCTTTAATACATTAACACTAAACCTTATATTCAGCTCTGCCCCCCTGCCCTCTGCCCTATCACTCAGTTGCACCATCTACCTTCGACTTGCCATTATGTTCTTAAATGTCTTTGTAAATGCAAAAAAAACAAACAAACAACCTTTGTGTGAACACACTTCATATCCATAAATTCAAAAAAGTCTTTTGTAGTCTGAGAGCTGAAAAATATCTATTTAGAAACTAAGCACTTATGTGTTATATGTCCTGTATGCTGCGTTTCTTACTCTAAATTCAATAGCATCATACTAAACTTTGTATTATTTTTGTATAAAAGCAACTGTTTCCATAGGAACACAAGCTTTTTCCCCCTCTGGCAAGAATGAGATCATATTACACAAGGGGGATGCATAAAGGTCACACAATCCATTAAAAATATTAAGGAAAACTTGATAATACTTCAGCCTGTAATTGCCTGGTTACACTTAGTGGGGTGAGGCACCCCAAAATGAGGCCTGCACAAATGCAGAAACTATAATTATTTCATCTATTTAATCTAGAATTGAAAATCCTGTCTCTGGGCTGCCTTACCCAACCTGATAACTTTCAGATATGCTGGATTTAACCTACACTGGACCCCAGAACTGGTGGCTAGGGATTAAAAAACTTGATTTGAGGGATTAAAGGTCCCTCAAGTCAAGTCCATATATGGAGACTGAAATAAAGTTTTGTGCATATCTCTCTCTCCTTCCCTCCCTCCCTCCCTTTCTCTTTCTCCCTCTCTCTCCCTCTCCCTCTCCCTCCCTCCCTCCCTCCCTCTCCCTCTCCACACACACACACACACACAAGGGTGCATACACATAGACACTCAGAGGAGAGAGAGAGGGACAGAGAGAGATTACATATACAGTAAAAGCAGTAATATTGGTTGGTGCTGATTTTGTTGGAATGGGAAAAGAGCAAACAGCTTCTTTTGATGTTATCTGGAACTAGGGTGTGGCCTGAAAGGTGTATGAATTGTAGAAAAAATAACCCAAATATTGCAAAACATCATCAGACACCAATGTTTTTTCAGCACAAAAAACTAAGCCCAACAGAGATGCCATGCTGGAACATCTCATCATATAATACTCAATTCCTTTTACATTGCCTGAACTTATACTCATACCCACCAAGTGCAAGACCAGAATGGGAATATATTTCCCATGAAAATATTAATGGTACTCACATATATATGCAACCAACTGTCCACGACAGAAATCATCATCTCTCTCTCTCTCTCTCCCTCCCTCCCTCTCTCTCTCTCTCTCTCTCTCTCTCTCTCTCTCTCTGTGTGTGTGTTCTATGTAAAGGGGTGGGAGTGGGTGGGTCCTCAGGTTCAAATTCACAGGAATTTGAAAGGTCCATGGATGGACCTTTTCCAGGTTCCCCTCCCTCAGTTTAATCTGCCTCATAAGATTGTCATAAAACTGAACTGCAATAAACTCATCTAGGGTTCCCTGAGCTTCTTGGAGGAAAAGTAAGGTCAGATAGTAGTAAGGAGTAGTAAGGAAAAATTCACTGGGATCACAACAGGCAGCCTTGCATGGGTCTAGGTCTAGGACAACTTGGTGTGACCAGCTCGCATGGTCAGCTCACCACTGCCAGCTCACCACCACCACCAAGTCACCTCTTACAGGGTGGGAAAAGGAACTGCATGGATAGCAAAGGAACATTTCAATGTCTACCTTTGAATATATGTACATTGTGGTTAATAGCAGATGCAGCAGAATGCTGTTGGGGAAATTCCAGAACAATGGTGACTTTCACTATTGCTAATATTAATCCCAAGTCACCTCTGCCAAGGTGAGCTGACAATGATGTTAGCCCACTGCTGGGCAGGCATAGGCTAGATGTTTCTAAAATCAATGTATTTTAGAATGTATTGTATGCATGGCTAAACCAGTTACTACATTGTACCATTTGCCAGTCTTCTTAAATGATTTGCTTTTCATTGGCTGAAAGCAAATTTTTCTCACCATTTACTTATTTTAGCTATTCCAGATCATAAAATTATTTGGGGGAATTGAAAGTAGTATTCATAGAGTTACCGAATGGTTTCCAGAGCAACTATTGACCAAATTCTTACATGTTCAAACTCGGCAAGTTTGCCTGCTGAAAGATATCTCCAGATCAGTGGGACAACAATTCTACAGAAAGCTCAAGGAAAAATAGAAGTTTGTAATGACCCTTTGACTCTGGACACACAGAAACAACAGAGCACGTGCTTCTCTAATGCCTGTACTGCAAAGACATTCACATTAGCCTCATTTTATCATTACTGTAAAAATACCCAGGGGAACAGCACTCAAAATCCATGGGATGATGACCTGTGCCATAAAGTAGACTTAATGAGCACCTAATTTGCCATATTAGAGTGCACTGTAATTTGATATATTTTTTCCACATATTAACCTTTTATGCTTCCCTGCACCAATCTAATGTTCCCATCCTTTCTTTTAGATTTTTATAGACTTTTAGGTATACAGTATTTTCTATTTTATTATCTTGTAACTTCAGATAGAGAGATGATAGATAGATAGATAGATAGATAGATAGATAGATAGATAGATAGAT
>WNWU01000001.1:57772440-57807806 GCA_012654045.1 Ptyas mucosa | reverse complement strand
ATGAGTAGACCCATGCCTGAAAAAATAAATGGGTAGACCAGTGCCTGCAAAAATACATGAGTAGTCCAGTGCCTGCAAAAATAAATGGGTAGACCAGTGCCTGCAAAAATAAATTGGTAGATCGGTACAGCTCTGCAAGCAGTTACAAGCCTGGTAGACCAGTACCACTGCTAAATCCTAAAGAATTGTCACATGACCATCAAGCCATGTCCACAAAATAAGCCACGCCCACAGAACCAGTAGTAAAAAACCCAGGGCAGAAGTTGTAGGAGAAAATAGTATTTGCTATTTGATTCGGAAATATTTTGTAACAGAGAATTACAGAGAATATTCTTCTATAACAGAGAATACATCTACTACATGCACCATTAGAAACAGCGTCCTTTCACATTGTCCAGTTAATCAACATCTATCCCTGCTTTCCTTTTTCTCTCTTCATTTCTTCAAGGAAATGCTACTTCAGCAGCAACTGTCAAACAAGGCAAGTGCTAACAAAACACCTTCTCTTCCAATGCTTATAATGCAATGCCTTCTAGTTGACCTTGTCTGACCTTGGAAGGCAAGCAGCATTGGCTCTACTTAGTGCTTGGGTGCAGGGCTGACAGAAAGTTGAAGAAAAAAATTCACAGAAAATGGCAGTGGCAAACCACTTCTGTTACAGTGTCCAAAAAATGGAATGGATGAAGATACCAGAAACTAAGTTCAATTTAAGCTCAGCTTTATTGAAGCTTTATGCTAGTACTGGATCAATATATCACAGTTATGTATAAGCCACTCAACAAAGTGAACAGTGTATGTGTGAGAAATAGTAATAAAGAGAGGGGACAACACACATACAACACACTCTGTGACAACACATTTAAGAATGTGTATATGACAACACATTTAAAAATGCATCAGTTAACTATTTTTCAACTGCCTGAGTACAGAAATTACACATGCAGATGAGCACCAAGGCATTTGAATTTGAAGAAGGAGCCTTGAGCCTTGATCTATTTATTCCCATTCCTTTTTACACTAATATCACAACCATTGTGGGTTTGGATATAATACATCATATATTCAAAATTTGATCACACAAATTCTGGGTACTTACACTTTTAACTTGGAATTGGGTTGAACTGTGGAATGGTGTGATATTATCCAGGTTGGTTTTTTTATTTAGAGGACTGCAGAGAGTTTTAAAAGGATCTTACAAACTGGGCAAATGGGCTTTAAAATGGTAAATGCAGTTTAAGGTAAACAAGTTCAAAGGACTGTCCTTTAAAATAAAAAAAATAAAAAATGCCTTTGCAGGTAAACTATTGGACTCTGAGCCGGCAATGACTGACCATGAAACAAATTTTGACAGTGTGAGGGAGAGCTGAAAGAATATGTCATTCAAGTGTGTGCCAGCTGTCAAAAAAGCAAATTGCATGCTATGAATCATTATGAAAAGGACCAAAAGTATATAGCCAAATGCAACAATATCTTTCTATAAATGTATAATTTATCCAGATTTAAAATATGGCATATGTTCTGCCTGCTGCATCTCAAAAAGGGTTTGTGAAACTAAAATGTGTAGCAAAGGACTTTCAAAATTATCAGGGGATAGAACATCTGTAGCTTAGGAAAAAGATAAGTATGAATGAATATAAAATCCTTGAAGTATTTAAAGAATAGGCAGATTCCCCCCCACACACACAAACACACGCACACCCCTGTAACATTAAAACCTGATATCCATTAATTTCAAGATCAATAAAATACTTCTTTGCAAAAATAAATTATATCTATATAATTAAATAATAGAATTGATGCCACTCTGATTGGTGATGGGCACCAATTTATAGTTTTAAGGAGGAAAACTAGACAAATGCATATAGGATAGGAGTATCCATGACAGTTGATAGCTATTTACCTTTTGGGGAATCAAAGGCCATATATATTCAGAATTAGTTAGAAAGATGATTGCTACCTTCATGTCCTTGTCACTTTCCAGGATATATTTCACTGACTGTTTGAGCACATGGAATACTGAAATAGATAGACCTTTAGCCTACTCTAGTGGGGTTCGTATTTGTTCTTTTGGTATGTACCGGACTCTGAACTAGATTGCTAGTCATTCATATCAGACTTAAATGTAATGCTTAAACATGAATGACAATGAATAGAAAAGGGGTGAAGAAGGTTTGTACCCCTTATTAAAATCTCCATTTATACTGAACTTCAGGTCAGGTTGTACAATTTCTTTGAAAAAGGTCCATTTGGGGACTGAAGAGTTGCTGAATTTGTTTACGCTTGGTGTGATGAAGGTTGGAAATCACTTCTTTATATATTTCTTTTGGACCATAAGAAAGGCTGAGCGCCAAAGAATTGAGGCCTTTGAACTATGGTGCTGGAGAAGACTCCTGCATCTCCCTTGGACTGCAAGGTGATCAAACCGATCAGTCCTAGAGGAGATCAACCCTGACTGCTCTTTAGAAAACCTGATCCTGAAGATGAAACTCAAATACTTTGGCCACTTAATGAGAAGGAAGGACTCACTGGAGAAAAGCCTAATGCTGGGAAAGATTGAGGGCAAAAGAAGAAGGGGACGTCAGAGAATGAGGTGGCTGGATGGAGTCACTGAAGCAGTCAGCGTGAGCTTAAATGGACTCCAGAGAATGGAAGAGGACAGGAAGGCCTGGAAGAAAGTTGTCCATGGGGTCGCGATGGGTCGGACACGACTTTGCAACCAACAACAACAACAACAACAACAAATATATTTCTTTATTATATTCTCTTTTTCTCTTTTCTTGTACTTTTTTATTCTTTCTTTTCATTCTTGAGTTTAGTTTGTATGAGTTTTTACTATTGTAATTAATAAAAAATGCATTTAGAATCCTATGCCAAGCAGCTTTTTGAATAATTCAAGAAGTCATCTCTTCCTTGGCCTTTGGAAACTCCTGCCATTTTCTGGCTGTATATACTAAGGTGAATGTGGAAGCAGTGGGCACCAACTTCCAGAGCAGCCATTTGAGTTGGGAAAAAAGAAGGGGTTGCTTTAAATAATCTAAACAAAGTTACCAGGGAGGAGATGTGATTAGGTTTTCAGAATAGGATGTATCCCACATGAAAATGTGGGAAATGTAAGATGGGCTGGGTTCAGAAGATTCATTAGAACAAAAACAAGTACACACATGGCAAAAGATGTTGAGAAGCAGGTGGAGTTTTGTCACTGAGTTCATGAGAGCAGGATTAAGGATTAATTACCCCAGATTTTTTTTAGGTGAATCATAGTGGGTAATCAGGAAAAAAAATTCCTTTAGTGTAAGCTTTTCAAGCGGTTGAGCACAAGCTGATAGGACGCAGCAGAATTAAGCCAAGCTGCTATGCAAATACACAGTGTTCTCCTGGGAGAAGTGCCCTTGATTGAAGCTGGCACTGCCTACTCCTAAAACCTGAGGGCAGAAGAGATTATGTTTTGCTTAAAGTGGCTGTAGAAACAAGATATGAATAAACTTGAGCCTGATGTTGCAACTTCTGAAGCCTTTCTGGTGTTTTTTTTCCCAGCAAACATACTTTTGTGAACTTCTCCTCCTCCTCCTCCTCCTCCTCCTCTTCCCCCCCCTCCTCCTCCTCCTCCTCCTCCTTCTTAACTTTCTGTCTTCTGGATATAGCACTGTGCTCACTTAAAAAGGAAGACAAAAAACTTTTCACCAAGTTGCTACATATTTCTTTCCATTTAGGAATGACTTTAGAGAAGTAGAGGGATATATAATTAGTATACTGGTATCCACACTGATTCCAGTGGGTAATAAGAATTTTTTTTTGTTTTATTTCTATTTTTAATAAACATTTACCAAATGTGATCTGCTGTCCGTACATTTCATGCACCAATTCCTTGGCAATTAAAATGTTTTGTGAAAAGTGTATGCACTGCACTAAGGCAAAGTTGCATACAAAGTTACCATCCTTGTGTTCTTTCTTTTCATAATTAATACATATGGTGTTAAAAGCATGAAATGCAAGTTTATATCCAATGATCTGAGCATAGGTTGAACTGAAGCAGCTGAAGGCCACTACCCCATTATATTTCTTTCACTGAACTGCCAATCATTTGGAGCTTGGACTTACAACTGCTATTCTACACAGTGCTTAATGTCATTGCATGGACTCCTACATCAATCCTTTGGTGTTCAGCTTCTTCCGAGAAGCAAAAATGGACAAGGATTACTGTCCTAGGTTTGCAGTCTTAAATACAGATTACACATTAACAGAGTTGGAAGGGACCTTGTAGATCATCTAGTCCAACCCCCCCCCCACTTAAGCAGGAGACCCTACACCATTTCTGACAAATGGCAGTCTAATCTTTTCTTGAAAGTCTCAAATGATGAAGCTCCCACAACTTCCGAAGGCAAGCTGTTCCATTGGTTGATTGTTCTCAGTGTCAGAAAGTTCCTCCTCATTTCTAGGTTGAATCTCTCCTTGGTCAGTTTCTGTCCATTATTCCTTGTCTGGCCTTCAGGTGCTTTGGAAATCAGCTTGACCCCTTCCTCTCTGTGGCAGCCCCTCAAATATTGAAAGATGGCTATCATGTACAGTACATCCAGTTTGGTCCAATGAGATTCTTAGAATGTGTGGGTTTCACCCTTCAGTCAACCACTGAGCTTCAAATTGCTATTTCAGATAGATTGCATTCCTAATATTATATTTTGAGTAGGCTTCTAAAAACCAAGAGGAGATAGCAAGGATCTAAGCCAGGGGTGGATTCTACTTACCTTTACTACCGGTTTGCAATGGGGCCGCGTGTGTAGAAGCATTTTGATGTCGTCGGGGCTGGTGGGCGGAGCCTCCCGCCGGTTTTACTACCAGTTCTATAGAACCGGTGCAAACCGAGGTCAACCCACCACTGATCTAAGCAAACAGTCAAGCTAGAGGAGAGATGTAAATTGTACATTCCAGAACTGTAAATATACTGTATAACAGCAGCAACTGTGTTTATTAACATAGTAGTGAAATTCAGGGGATCTATTTCCAAGCAAAACCCATAAGATTGACATACAGGCCATTATAATTATAATATATAGCTGGTGCCATCGCTGGCTATTGGGGGCGAATCACTGGCCCCCACGGAGAGGGCTCGCAACTTAGGTGTCCTCCTGGATGCACGGCTGTCTTTAGAAGAGCACATGACGGCCGTGGCCAGGGGGGCTTTTTATCAGGTTCGCCTGATATGCCAGTTGCGCCCCTTTCTGGATCGGGACTCCCTACGCACGGTCACTCAAGCACTCATCACTTCCCGCCTGGACTACTGCAATGCTCTCTACATGGGGCTCCCCTTGGGGTGCACCCGGAGGCTGCAGTTAGTCCAGAATGCAGCCGTGCGGGGGATTATGGGAGCAATGGGGCGCTCCCATGTGACACCTCTCCTGCGCAAACTGCACTGGCTTCCTGTGGTCTTCCGGGTGCGCTTCAAGGTGTTGGTGACCACCTTTAAAGCGTTCCATGGCTTAGGGCTGGGGTACCTGCATGACCGCCTTCTGCCGCCAATAGCCTCCCACCGGCCAGTTCGCTCGCACAGAGAGAGCCTCCTCAGGGTGCCATCGGCCAGACAATGCCAGCTGGTGACACCCAGGGGGAGAGCCTTCTCCCCCTGTGGCAGCACCTGCCGTCTGGAATGACCTACCCCCTGAGATTTGCACGATACCAGACCTCTGGACTTTTCGTCGGGCCCTGAAAACGCATTTATTCCATCTAGCCGGGCTGGCTTGATCCCATCCTCTCAGTTTTAATTGATTTCGGCTTTAATTGGGTTGTTTTAAATTGTTGGGCCGAAATTGTTTAATGTCTTTTAAACTGTTTTTTAAATTTTATACGCTATGTTTTATCTCGGGTGTGCACCGCCCTGAGTCCTGCAGGAGAAGGGCGGTATAAAAATCAATCAAATAAATAAATAAATACATACATACATACATACATACATACATACATACATACATAAAATAGCAGAGACCCTGCAAGGCCTGTGCATGTTTATTAAAAGTAAGTTTGACCTTGAATTAAGCTTGTCTCCAAATAAATGTTCAGATATATACAAGTTATACATTATATATCGTTTCTTTTTTTTTCTATCTGGTCTTAAATATCTCATCTGGAAGTACTGTTGATACAGATGTAAATCCTACCTCACAATCTGGATATGCTTTGACAGGAGTTAATGTTTTTTTGCTAAAGTCAGCCCGGCTGCTGCTGGTTGGGGTAGTGCCCAGTACAACTAAAGGGAAGGAATTTTCTTATTCTCAATGAGGCACCAAGTGCAGCAAATTATATTGTTATCACCACCAAGACCACCAATAGAATCTTTTAATTCAAATATAAATAAATATCACTGTCAGTGTATAATTATATAATGAGAATCAGCTCTTGTTAAGATGTATAGAACCTCTGGGCTGTTTATAATGGGGCAGTAGCAGCAGAAGTTTTGTTTTGTTGATAATCATTTCCCAGAGGTCCTATATTTCAGACTACCGTACGTGCCGTGAAAGGAGGAAAACATGTGCTCGCAATGATGACATCTGAAGTCTTTGGAAAAGGGAATGAGAATGGAAGTCAAACATTTCTTGAGAAAGGCTAATGCAGAAGCAACCGAAATCATAAACTAGCTGTTCAAATATTAAGCTCTAAATTGATTATCCTTTTATACTAGGAAAATTTGACACGGAATATACTTAAATGAATGGAATACTTAAGGGACATATGCTGGAGAGCCTCCATTGACCATAAATCTCTGGTGCATGTAAATTTTATGTTTACAAAGGAACTATGCTTACATTTGTGTGCTATTTTATAATATCCTGATCTAAAAATAAGATAACTTCCATTATTGGCTTTTTCGTTTGATACATTCAGTTCAAACAAGTAATATCCAACAAGTAATATCACAAAACAATTTGTGATAAAGATCTAGACTTCAGCGGCATTCCAGTTTATCAAGCAACTGAAAAGTACTGATAGCGTCATTTTATTGCATTTATTTTTGGATTAACTGAATTTATGCCCTGCCTTTCTAACAAAGAAAGGTGTTCGAGGTAATATCTAGATAATTAGATTGTTCAGCCAGGGATGGTGAGATTATGGTTTAAATCTCTTAGACTCAAGGGTTGTTCTGAAACTATAAGATTTGGTTGCTCATTTATTTGATATGTATATTAGGAAGAAAAAAGTACAGTGCAGAAAAGGAGAAGGTCGGGGGGGGGGCAGCCTCTTATGGAATACCAAACCCCATCCAGATTTATGAACACTAAGACAACCCTGGCTGATAAACTATTTCGGCATCAGTGATAACAATGAAGCAGGCAGGCAATTTAGGCATTTGTACAAAGTCAAAGTAAATTCTATAAGTTTATCTGATTTATTAGTCATCAGCTGAAGGTGAAACAAGGGCAAGAAGCAGACTAGTAATCCTGTGGAAATTTACAGTGAATATGTCAGAGTAAAATCCCATAGATTTTACTATGGTGGCTTGCTTGCTTGACCATAGCTCCAACACTGAAGCCTTGACTGATACAGTTAAGTAAAAGTTAGCTGCTAAGGAAGTTTAACACTTAGAATTGACTTCAAAGAATTTTAAAAAGAAAAAATGGTAATCAAAGCAAAAACAGAGACATTGATTCCTCTAAAATTATGCTGTTCTGAGTCATACACATAGGTTTTTGCTATTTATTTGGATCATATTTCTTAGGAACTGACCTAAAGTATCATACAAATAAGACTGAAGCTTTGTTATGTTGGCTTTTGCAGAAATATGCATTTCTCTGGCTAACTGTATGCACCCAATCTTCTTATTCAACAGGAAAGCAAACCTAAACTGGAGGCACTCTCGTTGATCCTTTCATTTTTCTCGCTTTCTGGTGAATTTCCTCCAAAAAGTTAAATGCTTGAAGATCAGTGTGGCTTTTGCACAGATATCCCTAGTCTGTTGTTTCATTCCATTGTTGTGGATGTTGGATTGGAGGGCGACTTGCATCAGGCCATTTTACTGCATCTGTAATAGATCAGCAGTCAGCTGTGCTGACTGGATGCCAATCTAAAATGAATTCATTGTGTCAGTCACTGACACAATGACTGCACAGCAGCTTGATCCAAAGGCCTTTGAAGTCAATGGAAAGTCTACTTTCTGCTCCAATATCAACCTCTAAATCAACCACATATGAGGAGAAGACAAGATAGTATGATTCTAGTTCTCCTACTTTCCAAATACACAGGCCTTTTGACCTCATGAACTATCTGCTAACAAAAAATAAACACTTCATCCTCTGACAGGGCCAATCTCTTTACTTATATAGGGTACAATCAAGCTGCTTTAAATACTAAAGCCTGTTGATTAAGCAGGCACCCAGTTAAAGCAATCAGACTAAAAAGTACTTAAATTTAGCTGGAACATCCCTTGACTGAGTTAATAAAGCAGTTTGTTTCAACGTGTATTTATAGGTTGGTATTTTTTTTTTATTCCCAGTGGCCTGTCACATAAAAATTGAGCAGGTTAATCTTTTCCTGGCACAGAAGTGATGGGAAAGCTTCATGTGCTAAGTTTATGAGCCTAAAACTGCTGATAAAGGTGCAAGAATAGAGCTACTCACAAGATGTTAAACCTGCGGGAGCTTTGTAAAGTGTACCTATCGCCACAATTCACATGCCATGTAGATCTGTCACTGTTTCTTCCTTTATCTTTATTTTTATTTTAATAACTGCTTTTGCTATTACTATTATTTCAGGTACATTCTGGTTATAGGTCTATGTTCTCAAGGCTTTACAACAAGAATGGTGAGCCCATGGCTCTCTGGATGTTGCTGAACTAAAACTCCTATGAGTTTCAGCTGTAATAATATCAGAGGAATCATTCATCTGGAGAAAAGTATGACAAGTATGCTGATTAATCTAACTTATACTATACATTGCTACCCTAGGGTGGGGTGGGGTTGAAATCTTGACATGGTGCCTAGAGAACCTGGAGAAGTCAAAAGTATCTCTGATTAAGGTATAATCAGAGGTAAACATGCCTTTAAGAGTGAGAGAAATGGCTCTGTCCCATCTCCAGTTTTAGTTCTTGATGAAGTCACCAAACTCCTTAGGAGAAACTCCAAAATGTTCTTGGACCTCTTCCTATGTTTTTTTTTTCCTTAACTGCAACTGCCACACTAATTGTGGGCTACTCAATATGTCCTGACTTTAATGATGAATGCAATTGTTATCTCAAATTACTGTGAATAATTCTACATGGGGTGCCTTTGAAGAGAACACAAGCATTCCAAGTAGCTTGTCTGCTAACTAGCGAGCAGGTTTAGCAACACTAAAGGCATAGTAACCTATACTATGTCTTAATTAGGCTCCCAGCCCATGCCAAGTCAAGAGAATGGGAATCTAGCAACATGCTCCTAGACCCCATAACTATGGAACACCCCCAATATGGAATGACCCAAATCTTCTTGCTCTTCAGAAATTGCTTCATACCTGGTAACCTGTATATGAGGATATGAACAAGTCTTGGTATAGCCAAAGTATGAAGAGGTCTTTTAAATACGGGGTGGTTTTACAAGTGGGAGTAAAACACATCCTAGTTTCCCCTGACACAGCAACTGTTACCTTGAATCAGTTTTGCTTCGCCCAGTCATTTTAGTTTAATCTAAATAGCCTTTCCTTTGCACAAACTTTGCAGCAAGGTTCTGGGCTAAAAGAAGGAGAAAGAAGAAGAAGGTTGAGAACAGTTAGCAAGTGCAGAAGATCTTAGGAACAGATTCTTCTTTGGTCATTGGCCTTTGGAAATGTTAGCTTTGCCTGCCCTCTAGTGGGTCATAATGCATGTTGCCTTACCTTTTCTATTAGGATGTCATGCTATTTCTTTGATCAAATCTATCATGATAAATACGGTTTGGCTGGGTTTCATATCCACAAGGGAACTGCAATTCCACAAGAAAAGAAATACCAAACCAACTTATGCTATGGTTGCACAGGGCAGGATATATTTTCCCTTTGATGATCTGATGAACTAAGAAATATTTCCCCAGCACTTGTATTTCAGGATATATATTTTGCCCATTACCAATATTTCAATTTCCCATCCTAATATCTAATATGATTGAACTCTCTAGTCTTATATCACACTTTGAATGACTGTACGTCTTCCAGGCAAGATATATTACATTTTAGGGTACTGAAAGAACTTGCTTATGTGCTACCTTTGATAAATCCTTGGGAGATGGTGAAGTGCCAGATAACAAGATGGGATAACATTATTCCTGGTCTTCAAAAGGGAGGAAATAAAATTCTGTGAACAACAGACCAATACTTGAGAAGAATCTATGGCAGATAGTAAAGAAATCAATCCATAAGCACATCGAAAATAATGCAGTAGTTACCAAAAGTATGCACAGTTTTGTTAAATGAGAAAAATGTTGTCTTATTTTAAGACATTCTGATTAATTAATTAGTGTTAAGTAGGTGTGGTCTGAATGGTGTTTAAAATGTGGATGCAAATAGGACTAAAAACTCACACAGGGTTCTTTAATGATTAAAAGTTTTTAATGATTCTTCATTAAGCTGGAGGCTTTTAAAAATTTTTATTAATGGAGTTGATATACAAATAGAGTGATGCTTATCAGTTTTGCAGATGAGATAAATTTTGGTGAGATAGCTAATACTATACAAAATAGAAATAAAATTCAAATAAACTTATTACATTAGAGAAGCAAGTTGAAAATAACTAAATGGCCTTTATCATAGAGAAACACAACATAATTCACTTAGGAAAAACATGAGATATGACAGTATATCTATTCAACTAAATGGAATTTTAAAAAAAACACTGGATTCATTATTGGAGACAATATGTAACTATCATAACAAGTAACTACTGATTTCTTTTTATCCATACATTTGTCTTTGAACTTTAAATCCATTCAAGTAAGCATGAGTTTTTGTAAGATAACCTTTATTGTCATTGTCACAGAGAAGGGGGAGAGCCTTCTCTGTGGGGTCACCTGCCCTCTGGAATGAACTGCCCCCGGAGATTTGCATGATCCCCGTCCTACATACCTTGCACTGTGCCCTTAAGACTCTTATGTTTCAACAGGCTGGGCTGGCTTAGAAAATGAATTTTAATTGAGTGTTTGTAGTTTTTAATATAAGGGCCACATTTTAATATATTTTAAATTGTTTTTAATTTTATGGATATATGTTTGTTTTAATATGGCTGTACACCGCCCTGAGTCTTTCGGAAGAAGGGCGGTATAAAAATTTAATAAATAAATAAATAAATAAATAAAAATTTTGTTTTGTGGGCACTCTGGCACACATTACAAATGAAATTCTGCTGCTTGCTCTCAAAAGTGTACACATGCCTAACACACATATCGATATGCTATATACATACTTATGTATATACCTATATCAGGGGTGAGATCTACTTACCTTTACTTCCGGTTCGCAATGGGGCATGTGCAGATCATCATTTATGATGTCCGGGTGGGTAGGCAGAGCCTCCCGCCGATTTTACTACCGGTTCTACCGGTTCTATAGAGCCGGAAAGCACCAGGAGCAACCCACCACTGACCTACACCCTAACCAGGGGTGGGTTCCACTTACCTTTGTTACCAGTTCACAATGGGAGCTCACATGCTGCACTTCTGCGCATACACAGAGCATCTGTGATGACGTCTGGCCGGGTGGGTGGAGCCTCCTGCCGTCATTACTACTGGTTTGCAAGATCCAGACCGAACTGGTAGCAACCCACCACTGACCCTAACATACAAATACATATAAATATTAATCACTGTCCATCTTGAATACATAGTGGAAATAAGAAGCTTGAGAGTTCACAAGGTTGATGCTATATGGAACAAAACTGTGGCTGAATCTGGATGTTCTGCTTTGGATACCATGAAGCCTCCTCCCAGAAGGTAACAAGGAAAACAGGTCATGAAGAAGATGTGTAGCATCCCAGACAATCCTCCAGACTCTGCTCAAGCAATGCTTATATGCTATGTTCTAGATAGAACTGCCAATAATCTTTTCTGCCATTCTCACCACTCTCTGCACTGCCTTTCTGTCTGAAGCAGTAATGCTTCCAAACCAGACTGTAAGATTGTAGAGAGGGGCCTGGTAGAGTAGTTAAAGTATTGACTGTTCTAAACCAGAAAGATTTAGAATCATTTTGGACCACTCTTTTTTTCTTAGCCTAACCTACTGTACAAGGTTGTTATGAAAATAAAATAGCAATAGCAATAGCACTTAGACTTATATACCACTTCATAGTGATTTTACAGCCCTCTCTAAGCAGTTTACAGAGTTAGCATTTTGCCCCCAACAATCTGGGTCCTCATTTTACAAACCTCGGAAGGATGGACGGCTGAGTCAACCTTGAGCCAGTGAGATTTGAACTGCTGAACTGCAGCTAGCAGTCAGCTGAAGTAGCCTGCAGTGCTGCACTCTAACCACTGTGCCATCTCGGCTCTAAAATGAAGGATGTTTTCCATAGAAGCTGCCTTCTGTTCCCTGAAAACAGCCACTCACAACTAAAAAAGCTAGATTGTCAGTCTGATGAAAAAAAGGATTACGGGTGACATGATAGTAATCTTCCAATACTTGAGGAGCTGCCACAAAGAGCCTTGGATAGTACAGTGGTCTAAAGCACCCTGTTATTAACACAGCTGCCTGCAATTATTGCAGGTTCGAATCTCACCAAGGCTCAAGGTTGACTCAGCCTTCCATCCTTTCTAAGGTAGGTAAATTGAGGACCCAGTTTGTGGGGGCAATAAGCTGACTTTGTATAAATATACAAAAAGTATGAAGGCTATTGCTTAGCACATTGTAAGCCGCCCTGAGTCTCCGGAGAAGGGCGGCATATAAATCAAATTAAAAAAAAAAAGAAGAGAGAGTCAACCTATTCTCCAAAGCACTTGAAAGCAAAACAAGATGCAATGGATGGAAACTAATCAAGGAAAGAACCAGCTTAGAAATAAGGGGAAATGAACTGATAGTAAAAACAATTCTTTGACCCTCTTGCTGACTATCTTTTGAAGCAGTAAGAGGTGTGGCAGCTCAGTGACTTAATGATGCTGGAGAAGGTCTATACGCCAGCAACTCAGAGTCTTAACACCATGTGATGAAGTGAGTTCCTATCACTTGCCTCAGTTTCTTGCAATTTAGCAGTTAAAAGCATTTACATACAAGTAGATAAATCAGTATCACTTAGGTGAGGGGAAAAAAATGGCACTTTGAACGGCAGTAGCAATTCAACTGGTGCTGGACCTGCCTGAATGTGAAGTGACATTGCACCAATGCAAAGTGACATTGGTGGAGGAAAAAGTCTGGATGATGCTGCAGAATCCCATCAAGCTTCTTCACGTGGAGCCAGTTCATCCCCTATGGTGGACTCTGGATAGCATACGAGCATCAACTGAATGGATTAGCAATTGTCAGCAGCCAAACAACTACTTTTGTATTAATACTCTTGGCTAAAGTAACATTGCCATGCATTAATAAATGATACGTAATCTTAAAACAGCGGGGAGGTTGCCACTCGATTCTATGATGTTGGAGGAATGCATTTTAGCCATGTATTTAGCCAGATATTTTAGCCATGTAACATTTTGCAGACCACCAACTCCTTTCTCTGAGAGATCCATTAAAATGTAGGATGTGCATCATCATCATCATTGACATTATTGGGCTTTTAAAGTTGTCGCTCAAACTAAGAAAGGAGCCAAAATCTACCTTTAAAACTTTCCACTTGATCAACTATAACAAATACTAATTTAATGATTGCCTTTTTGTAACAACAAGAAGTAGCAACACTTTTAGCAAAAGGATTGGAATGAGAGAAATTGCCTAATCAGCCTCTCTTTACGCAGTTCTCTGTGAGAGCGATTATTGAATTTTTGGTCTCTGCAGAATTTTAATGAAGCTCTGTCTTCTATAAAATCCAGCCCTTTGCCAATAAAGTTCAATAACTCAACCACCCATGTAATAAGATGTACTGGCCTGAAATCTTTCATTTGCCCCAAAGATGAAGTCCTGCCAGAAGCTCCCTGGGAACATAGAGGCACCTTCAGATGTATTGCCTGAAGGAAATAGAAGACCTACAAGTCTCTCTTCTATATTTTAATTCATTGCTGTATTTTCTTTGTGTATAAAATACTTTGCCAAAGGGTGATGGGTGAAGCTTTATGAAAATCCTTATC
This sequence comes from Ptyas mucosa, assembly GCA_012654045.1. Lineage (NCBI taxonomy): Eukaryota > Metazoa > Chordata > Lepidosauria > Squamata > Colubridae > Ptyas > Ptyas mucosa. The sequence continues at coordinate 57,793,605 of WNWU01000001.1, read as the reverse complement.
TTTTGAATTTTCATCAATCAACATCATCATAAAGATTCACTTTGCACAAAGAAGACAGGTGCAGTGCCTACTCTTTTTTCCACGAATTTGTCAACCTTTGTATAGTTCATATTCAAGTCATCCATAAAGATGAGTTTATGTTTTATTTGTTTCTTTTTTGTTGTTTGTTTAATGTAAATTGATTTACCTGTGTATTCTGCACTGCACTGAATGATGGTGGCCTTCCACAGTTTCAGATAAAAGTTTTCCTAACTTTTTGGGGGGGAAACACAAGGGCATGCTGACATTAATAGTTAATATTTCTCATTCAAAAGTTCAGGTGTCTGTTTAAGGCCTGAATTGCTACAGCACATCTCAGAAGTGTTATTACTTTCTGCAATGAATAATTTGCTCTTCAGGCAGCACACTCACTTTTCTCTATGGATCTATTGACCATAACAGCTCCTCTTGAATGCATACGGTATTTGCATGAGTAAGTGGACAATTTTTTTTATAGGAAAAGGTAAATTTAGATATTAACAGCATCCCTAATGATATAGTATGGGTTTTCAAGAAGGTAGTCATTCCCTGAGGTCTTAACACCACAAAGTTTAATGATCTTAAACCACAAATTAATAAGTGTGTGCACATGCTCCTCTGGTTTAGTATCTATTTCTACCCTTAGGCTTTTTCTCGGTGTAATATGACACTATTAGTAATCTCAGAAAATATACATGTATTTGCAATTTTAATTTTTACAAGTTACGCTGAGGGAAAAAATGGTCTGAATTTTTACTGAGAGGAAAAAAGAAAGAGACCGTTAGTTTATGTTGGTCAGAAGATTTCAAACTAACCTTTTGATTTTCTCCAACACCTGCTCCACACTTGCTCTACCAAACTACTCAGGTGTACAATCTTAATAGGAAGATCTTAATAGTGTCAAAGATTTCCTCTCATGCAATATAAAGATGTTGAGTTCCAAGAAAGCTGACAGGAGACAGCCTTTGTTGATGAAGAGGCTAGGAGTAGTTTCAAGTGCCAGCCAAGAGCCTGGATTATTCACTAAGTGCTGGCACTCATCAAGGCAGACATTACACATGTTCACGCCCAACCTCTTTCTGCACTTGCCAATACAACTGTGGCATACAGTGGAAAATGCAAATTTTTATCATGTCATTCTCCTTTACTGCCAGATGACAATGTCTGTGTTGTTAATTAGTATTATGAATCACAACTCTAGAAAAGTGCATGTGGTGTAATGTTGTTCCATTTCATGATAATTACAAATAATAATAATAATTAATAATTCTTGGTTCCTTGGTTAGGGCTTGAATTATTTAGTTTCCAATCATCTTACACTGTGAATGTAATTGTAGATTAGACAACACCATTTATAATTTATTTAGAGACATCCAGAGATTTGTGCAAAGATCAATGGCACAGTGGAAGACACAGTTGTGGGTCAATGATGATGACTGGCAAAGATTAATATCAAGAGAGAAATATTTCAAGGAGACTTACTATCACCAATACTATTTGTCATTGCACTGATTCATCTGTTAACAATACTGAACAAGTCAGGCCATGGTTATCAAACATCAAAAATATCTGCCAGACAATCTTATTTCTTTACATGGACAATCTGAAGCTGGGTGGGAAAACACCATCTGAAATAAAATTACTGCTCAACACTATAATATAATATACAGCTGACATATTGCATTGGAGTTTGGATTAGACAAGTTTAAGTTAGTGTACATAAGATATGATTAAGGGGATATGATTAAGGGAACATATGGAATAATCTCCATATATCTAAAGGATTGTATCATAAGAGAGGGAATGGACTTTTCTATTGTTGTAGAACCAATGAGCTTAAGCTGCAAGGAAATCAGTTTGGTCAAGTGGTTAAGGTACAAGGCTAGAAACCAGGAGACTCTGAATTCTAATACAACCTTAAGCATAAAAGGCAGTCACTCTCTCTCAGCCCAACTCACTTCACAGGATTGTTGTTGTGAGGAAAATAGGAGGAAGAAATATTGGATATGTTCACTGCCTTGAGTTATGCATAAAAATAATAAAGGAATAGTTCACCCTAGATGTCAATAAACTTCTTGTTTATGTAATTTAGATAAAAGGCTGTTACTTGAAGTGATAAGTTTTCTTTCATTAGGGATCTTCAAACAGAAGCCAGATGTTCCAGTGGATCTTGTGTTGAGCAAGGGCTGGGCCTAGATGACTTATAAGGTATCTTTCAAATATACGAAACTGTGACAAATTGACTGGTATTACTAAGGGATGAACATTAGAAGCAGATTGTAGTCTTCCTATTGTTCTTTCTGGAAACATTTCATGTACCATTGTTGGGAATCGGTTGTTGTAACATGGATTATGGAAAATTGTTGAACTCCCATCATATGACATGAATGTTCCAGGCAGGAATGTACACATGATACCTAATATTTCACTAAGCATACTGAATGTTTCTACTTCCTTTAAAAATATTTTTACAGTTTCATCTGACCATTTAAATTTTCATTATATGCCATTGTAAGAAATTAATAGGATTATTAGACTCAACATTGTTTAGAAAACTGTCATCATAGTCAGTGGTAAAATTCAATTTTTTTTTACTACTGGTTCTGTGGGCGTGGCTTGGTGGGCATGGTATGGCTTGGTGGGCATGGCAGGGGAAGGATACTGCAAAATCCCCATTCCCACCCCATTCTGGGACCAGCCAGACGTGGTATTTGCCAGTTCTCCAAACTACTCAAAATTTCTGCTACTGGGCTTCCAGTGGGACTGCCGACATCGCTAGACACTTCTTTTTGAAGCGCCAACCCAGGAGTCCGTAGAAGCAAGAACAGCGACAATCAGCTGTCTTGCGGTTTGGAAACTTTCCCCCCAGTAAGAGGGAGGAAAGTGAGTAGACGAGTGGGGTAGAGCTCCCTAAGACCACTGGATTTTATTTATAATCCGGTGCTCGAAGATGAGAGCTCCCCGCTAAGCCTGTCAGCACTCCGGACCCTGGATGTCTCTGCCTATGCAGAGCCAGAAGTTGCGGCCATCCCAGCAACCAACTTTAAATAAATATCTTTGACTCAAGCTGGCGGAGCACAAGCAGCAAGAATAAAAACAGCAAGTATTTTTTTTTCTTAACTCCAAGGATTTACCTTCTCCTAAAAATTTTTCTTTATGGGGAGAAAGAGAAAGCAAGATGGCATTTGAGTTTCAACGGGGCGTGAAGAAGTGAAAGTTAAAAGTAATTATTGATAAAGTCCCTATTTGAAACCCAAGACTCTATTTTGAAAAGCGGATTAATCAAGAAAGAAATAATTGTAGTAATTGAAGCAGCAATATAAACTACAAACTGCAAGGGTCTTTTTTCTTTCTTTCTGATATTCTTTTTTCTTTTTTTCTTTTTCCTGTCCTTTTGGAAGGGAAAGAAGAAGAGGGGCAAGATGGCTGGTTTTTTTGAAAGCAAGGAAGGGTTAATTAACCCTCATATATGGTCTGATTTTGAAGAAGCCCTGAACTCAATTACCTCTGCTCTACTGGAAAAAATTGATACTTTTTTTCAAGCTTTTCAAGCTGGAAACAATGAAACAGATGTAAATACTGAGTTGCAATCCAGTAGTGAGGTGTTGAATGAAGAGCTGGGAGAAAAAAAATAGAACAGCCTACAGTGTTTTTGGAAAGTAAAATGGAGGCTTTGCAGAATAAGGAGCAATAATTTTTGAGAGCTGTTGAGATTTTGGCTACACGAATTTTTTTTTATAAAGTTCTACCTGCAGTTAAAGAGCTGTTTTCAGAGGAAGCTACAGTTTTGCAAAAATTTTGTAGTATACAACAACTTCAAAAAATTCAAGATTATATTGGAGTTAAAAAAGGCAGAGGAATTAGAGTGAAGAAAAGAGCTCGTAAAAAAGTTAGGAAGAGAGACTGGAGATGAGGAAAATAACCCTCCTTGGTGAGATGATGGTCCTTAAAAAGTATTGTTTAAGTGTTTAAAGACTTTGAATCTTTGGAAGAAAACATCCAACAGTTTAATGCCAGCTATCTAAGCGATGAGCGATGATGAGAGGCAATCTATAGTTGTAATGGAATATTTTGAGAAGAATAAACAGATCACTGCAATGCTGGTATTTTGGGTTGTGAAGCAAGCCTTGGCCTGAGTGATTTGAAACATTCTATTAAAGACTGTAACAAAATTGGACTTAATTGTAATTGTAGAAGTCTTATTGAATATAGCAAATTGGAGCTTTCTGTTTGAAGGTAATAGTCACAAGGCAAAAGGACTATGGGCCTAAGGCAATTGCAGCTGACCTGGTGGTTTCCCTAATACGGCTGATGAACTCAATAATCTAGTTTTTGGCTGGATTTGACAGATATTATTTGGTATACAAATATAAAGTCACTCGGGGGGGGGTTATATAAAGAAGTATCTTTTATCTAGATGGGTAGATGCAAATGAAGACATCTTAAATACTGTTGGAAGATGTGAACTATCAAGAAGATCAAGAACTGGTTTAATCTAGTATGAAGAAGGTTTAAATGCTTGATATAGCTATTAAATAATGTTCTTAGATGATTTGTTAATATGTACTGTTAAACTAATAAGAGGTTTGATTATTGTTTTTTAGTTAGAAAATGTTTTCTTTAAAGTGTTTTAATTATAACTGGACCTTAATGGTTTAAAAGTGGAGGACGGAAGGGTTTATATAATATCTTACTTTAAATTTAGGGATTTATAAAATATTTTGTTAAATTGTATGGAGTTAATAACTTGCTAAGTATGCATTGGTTAAATTGAGTAACGATAGGTTGGATTATGTAATATTGAACTGTTTTACTAATTGCTTCAGTTATAAATGGATATTAATTGTGTAGAATTAGATGGAAAAAGAAGAAAGAAGATTTGCTTTCTTTTCATGTAATTGTTTTATGATTATGAGATTATGAGAAGTGTGAGATGGAGCTGAATTTATAGATAGTTTTCTTAGCTGTTTTTATTAAGTTGTATTTTATATCCTGTATTTGCTCTGGGAAGTCGGGGGGGGGGGGGTTGGGGGGGGGGGGGGGAATTGTTGTAAAACTTTTAAAAACTTTTTCAATAAAAAAAAAGAAAAAAAGAAAAAATTCCGCTACTGGTTCTCCAGAACTTGTCAGAACCTGCTGGATTTCTCCCCTGATCATAGTCAAGTATAATAACAGGATCATTGAGAGGGGAGAAGGACCACTTGGGAAACCTTTAACCATTAATACCTCAAAGCTAGAGTTATCCCATTGACCCCTTGCAGAAATTTGTGTGAATATTTGCTTAAAGCCCATTTAAGTGACAAATCATTGAGTTCTGTCTGTTTTAAAGCAGTTATACCAATGGAAGGTATTTAGAGACTTGAAAGACCTCATGTATTATGTTCTTTAAAAATTGTCATATGGTGCTAATATTAATAATGTTCTCTTATTTCATTATTAAGGGTCAGTTTGGTGTGATGTTTAACTGACTGAGCAAGAAATCAGGAAACTGAGTTTTAGTTCAACCTTAGGCATAAAACCAGTTGGATGATTTTGGACCAGTCACCTTTTCTCAACCTAGAAAGAAGGCGGTAACAAATCACTTCCAAAATATGGCCAAGAAAATTGCAGGGATTAGTCTAGGTATACACACAAAAATTTGTCAAATTAGTCTGCTGAAATATGACAGCATCTGCATTAAAGATTACAGACTATAATCAACCATGCTGGTCCATTGTGGGTTGGTAGATATTTTTCAAACCTCTAGGACTGAAAGACCCCCACTTTTTATGATCTTACACAGTGGTTCTCAACCTGTGGGTCGGGACCCCTTTGGGGGTCGAACGACCCTTTCATAGGGGTCACCTAAGACTATCCGAAAACACATATTTTCAATGGTTTTAGGAATAATTTTATAGTTGGGGGTCACCACAACATGAGGAATTGTATTAAAGGGTCGCAGCATTAGGAAGGTTGAGACCCACTGATCTAAGAGATGGATAGAATCTTCGTGTCCCTGCTCATATTCCAGCATTAGCACTACACCAAACTGACACTTCTACATACAGAAAATCACCCCCTTAATTACTTAAGTAAGAAGGGAATTTCCTACAATTAAGCTATACAATTAAGTGATAATCACAATCATCCACTTACAGTTCCATGAACAACAATTTAACCTAGTAGATAAAGACAGAAAAAAAGTTTTTAAAATCAAATATTGAAGGAGAAAGAGAAAAAGTGGAAATTTACCGGTAGTTCATGGAGTCATAATTTGGTAACTTGTCATGCATGTCACTAGATGCAAATCACCAATTAAACCAAAACTACTACAGCAACAACAAAAATGGAATAAAAATTATTTCTCCTTGTCTGTATTATCGGTCCAAAGTATTTTGGTATTTTGGTAATTTGTTAGGTTTACTTTTTTCTTTTTTCATGTAACTTGATTTTCTTGGAATTCATATGAAAATTTCATTTAAACACTTACTATTATATCTTCTCCTTCCCCTCCTCCTCCTCCTCCTCCTCCTCCTCCTCCTCTTCCTTCTCTATTTGAGATTTATATTTAATATGATAAAAGTAAAATGGAATTGGAATGTGGAATGGTTCTGTACATCTGGGTGAGAAGTGGTTAAAATTGTCATTATTGGGAAAGTCCCAGTGCTAAAAGGATAATTCTCCCTTAAAAAGAAAAAAAGAAAGAAAAAATAAATCCAGATTCTGATTCTCAATATGATATGGAAGAATAAATTAAATTTCCCTATAAATGTTGAACAGGAAGAACTCAAGTATCATAAGACAGCCAGTCAGTTGAGATGTCTTGCCCCTTACAAGTTGTGACAAGCAGTACATAAATATTTTAAACAAACACAAATAAACTATGTAACTCCATTTTCAAAAAGAGATGTTATCTTATTTTGAAATTTCCATGAACAATGTATATATGCAACATACATTACACACAGAGAGATATACACACACACGGAGAGAGAAAGACCATGCAGTAGAATTTTTGTATAACTTTAACTTTATTGTGGAAGAAGTTCTACAGGGAAAGAGGAACATTATTATAGAAAAAAATAAGTTGAATTTTTTTTTAAAAAAGAGAATTCAGTAAGTTTTGTGGACTTGTTAATAGTTGGCAGCTGTGTTTAGCAATTTCAGGGCTTGCTAATGGTTGGTTGCTATTTTTATAAGGTCTTAATAGGCTTGCCGTCATTTAGTAAAGAATGGAAAAGATAGTGTTGAAAAGTCTCTGTCTTGATTCCATCAAAAATAAAAAATTCAGTTGAACATTTTTGTTGACTAAGAGCTGTTAGTAAATTATAGGAGTCTGAGAAGCGACAAATTATCACTGCATAACTTCTAGATATGCATGGAAGAGAGTTTCTTTATTCTTTACAACTTCAAATAGGACCCCCTTTCTTGTCTCCCATTATCCAGAAATAGAGTACAACACTTGCATTGCTGCACTTCAGATTAAATTAGAACCAACACTCTAGATGCTTGTGATGAAGCAAATGGCAGGATTCTCAAAATCTTACCTCTAGAATGGAGAGTATTAATAATGGTTGGGCTCAATTTCTAAAAGGCAGAAAGAGCAACAGAAATGGGATAAATCATCTTCAGACTAAAAAGATGAAAGGTCCCTTCTAACTTGAAAAACATAGCAATACCAGAGAGATTGTCCTCTCCTCTTCATTAATCACATTGGCACTGGGAGAACAACAGTTTAATTTTTTGTCAAGAGTAGGAAATGCTCACATTGTTTTAGACTCCTGGCCTGATTCATACATCATGCTAAATCAAAATGTAGTTTGATATGTTTGGTTTAGTGTATTGTGTGGTTCCAGCCATTTGTGGCTTCCTCTAAATCTGATTGTGTTCATCTAGTCATGCAGCCTTCTGGACATTAACTGATATTAATAGTCAGTGATATTCCATAGAGACCTTTGCAACTGTCAGGCACAAAAATCAAGAAGCAAGGTGGTTCAAATATCTATGGAAATTATCAGTCATCTAGGTCATGGTTGTCCCAGGGTGCTTTTTCAAGAGGCAACTGGACTTCCTTGTTTTTCTTTGAAGACATTTTGCTTTCTCATCCAAGAAACTTCAACTCTGACTGAATGGTGGGGAATGGAAGGATTTATATTCCTTGTAGACAGCTGGTCATTTGCATTCTTTTAGAGAGTTGTTGAGGCCACTTAGAGTTTATCTGTGTCCTCAGGGTGACCTGAGTCATGCAAATGGGTCAGAGCTGAAGAAGCTTGTTGGATGAGAAGCAAAATGTCTTTAAAGAAAAACAAGAAAATCCAGTTGCTTCTTGAAAAAGCACTTCATGACCTGGATGACTGAGAATCTCCATAGATATTTGAACGAGAATCTGAATTATTAATTGTCAAAGCAAATTAGTGGTGAATCAGAATCAATGGAATTCAAGGTGGGCTGGAATTAGATCGCTTGTTGGGCGTGAAGGGACTTGAGACTGATGATGCACTTGATTCCCCCCTTGGGCTCAGCCTGGTCATCTACAGCAACCATCCAACTGGTCTTTTTTCTAGTCTTTTTTCTCTAACTTCAACTGACATTGTTACGTGTTCATCCACCACGCTATGGTTTTGGTTCAAACCATTCTACAATATCTTTTATCAATTTGGCACAAGTACAGAATTCAGTTTTCAGTAATCTCAACAATGGGGTTGAAGATTTTTGGGAGTTGAATCGCCTGCATCTGGAAGTTGTCAAAGTTGGGACACACTGCCTTAGACAGAAATAAAGAAATTAAAAATTATAGATTCTCTGATTAAAGATTGACATACATTTGACAAATTTTTGCATGCACAAAAATGTATCTGCTAGGATCAAATGAAATGTAGCACTGTAAAGCCTTCCTGTTAAGTTATACAGGCTTTGTTCCCACAGCAGCACGGGAACAAGAAGGCAGTTTTGATGTGACTGAATAAATATAAAATCCATTTGTCAACCATTCAATAAAGTGAATGGTGGAGATATTTAACAATTTGCTTTGAAGGTGGTGTACATTTTCTAATTTATTGGATGCTTGCTTTTTTTCATAGAAGTAAATTATGTATCATTAATCTTCCTGTGAGGCTGATGTCCTAGAGTTAATTTAATGATTATTTTCTAAGATAATTTACCTGCTTGGAAAGAACTGCTTAATCAATATAGGAAAGTCAGCTAGGTTATGAATGAATTTAAAACATATGTACACCCTTGCTTCACTCCATAATATTTATTCCCAGTGAAAGGGGAATGGGTTTTTTTTCTACCTCTTTTGCAAAAAGGTAAAACCAATCCCACAGAGTGGGGGAGGAAATAAGTCACCCTAAATTATCCAGTATTTCTTTTATAAAAATGCCCCTTGTATGCATTTGCACATGCCCATCTCTTTTAATTAGTAAAAGATCAGCAGATCATGTAATTTTCAGGTGATATGTTAACCACTGTGGTGGCACAGTGGTTAGAATGCAGTATTGCAGGCTAATTCTACTTACTGCCAGGAGTTCATTTCTCAAGGTTGATTTAGCCTTCCATCCTTCCAAAATCAATAAAATGAGGACCCAGATTGTTGGGAGCAATATGCTGACTCTGTAAACTGCCCAGAGAGGGCTGTAAAGCACTATGAAGCAGTATATAAGTCTAAGTCTTAAGTGCTAGTGCTAAGTGCTACTTTATTAAGAAAGGGGTGAAAATATTATACAGCAAAGTATTTTGATTTCCCCATTTTCCGCCGACATCCTGAATAGCACTAGTAGTAGCACTTAGACTTACATACTGCCAGGGGTGAAATCCAGCAGGTTCTGACAGGTTCTGGAGAACCGGTAGCAGAAATTCTGAGTAGTTTGGAGAACCGATAAATACCACCTGTGGCTGGCCCCAGAGCGGGGAAGGAATGGGGATTTTGCAGTATTCTTCCCCTGAAGTGGGGTGGGAATGGAGATTTTGCAGTATCTTTCCCCTGCCATGCCCACCAAGCCACACCACCCTCACCAAGCCATGCCCATAGAACCAGTAGTAAAAAAAAATTGAATTTCACCACTGCATACTGTCCCATAGTGCTTTGAAGCACTCTATGGGCAGTTTACAGAATCAGCATATTGCTCCCAACAATCTGGGTCCTCATTTTACTAACCTCAGAAGGATGGAAGTCTGAGTCAACCTATTAGGCTCTGGTTGGAATTCTGGCTCCCTTCTTTTCCCATTTACTCACTTAACTTCTATTCTTCTGTTTTCATGAACTGACCAGTTCAAACACCCAGCACACCAGTAATATTAACTATTCTCTTCAATGAATCATTATAGATTACAACATACAGAAGATATAAGAATAAAAATGTTGCTGAATCACAATAGCTTGATGTGACCACTATTTCTAATAGTGGACAATCTGGTAATTTTAGAAACCCTACAAACCAGACACAAGAAGACCAACTTTAAAGTTCAATATTCAGAAGTTTCTACATTCAGGTTTTATTTTATTTTTACACTTTATTTCATTCTGTCAAATGTCCTCTGGCTTTTACAAGTGACAATTTGGGAGACTTCAGTGCAACACACAATGCTTAATTAAGGCAAATTCCATTGCCTTGATAAAGAGAATTGTATTATCTCCATAGCACATAAGTTTTCATCAAGGTGAATCTAAATTACTTCAGACAGTCCTATTTATTTTTTTAGCAGCTGTTAAAATAAATATAGTAAAACACTTAAAGGCAATTGATACACCTACATTTATGAAGTGGTGTTGAAAATATGAAAATAAATATTATTTGCATAATTAACTCATTTGTTAGAGCTCAAAAGAACCTCAAAAGAATTGAAAAGATTTTTTAATGTTTATTTTTATTAATAGTAGCAAATTACAGTATATATTTCAGGGATAAGCTCTAAATATTTTTTGCATGTATGTTATAATTATAAAACTGTTCTACTGTTCTACTTTTTAATGTTATATTTTTAAAAATCAGTTTAAAAATGTAACAATATATTACTATACAAAGGAAAAGGTAGCAACAGAGAATGCAAAAACCACAACACAATTAACTGGGAAGGTATTGAAGGAATATTGTCCCAGGCTGCATTAACAGAGAGATAGAATCAAGATCATGTGAAGTGTTAATAACACTGTATAATGCCCTTGTAAAACCACACTTGGAATACTGCATCCAGTTTTGGTCACCACAAGGTGAAAAAAAGATTATAAGACTCTAGAAAGAGTACAGAGAAAAGCAACAAAGTTAATTAGGGACTGGAGGCTAAAACATATAAAGAACAGTTGCTGGAATTGGGTATGTTGAGTTTAATGAAAAGAAGAACTAGGGTAACATGATAGCAGTGTTCCAATATCTAAGAGGCTACCACAAAGAAGAGAGGATCAACCTACCATATTTTTCGGATTATAAGACACACCGTACTATAAGGTATACCTAGATTTACAGGAGGAAAATAAGAAAAAAAAGTTCTTGGCCTCTGCGCGTATGTTTTTGCCTCCCTCCCCCACCCCCGGCCCTCAGAGGCACTCTGCAGTGCTCTGTACATCTGGGTTTTGCCAAAAACAAGCCCATTTTCACAAAAAATGCACCTGTTTTTGGCCTGTAGAGTGCTTCGGGGGCACCGGGGAGGGCGAAAACGTGACACGTTCAGGAGCCCAAAAGTGGGCCATGATTGGCAAAAACCGGATGTGCAGAAAACTGCAGAAAATTTATTGCATATTTATTGATGTTATGAAAGAATACAATAATGAATAGGCTTGCATTGTGGGATGTACTATGTACATACAGAGAAAACATTCAATCATTGATAATGGAAAGAACGGTTAATGACAGAAATAAAACATATTTGAGATTAAATGTGATGCTTATCAATAGTTTAATTTCAAACAAGAATTAAAACAATGATATATAATATATCCTTGCCTTCTCATTGGATAAATGTAAGAGGAATGCTTGTGATGATGTCAGATAAATATATGAAGGAAGAGTGAATGGATCAAAAGAAAGAGGAAGATGGACAATCTCATGGTTGGATTAAGCTAATGGGAATCTCACAAAGAGAGAGGTGACAATTTGAGGAACAAAATGCAATGGTTCTGATTATAATGAAAGCAAAGATAGAATGGTTCACAGTGTTATAGTGAATGATATAAACCATAATTGACTAAAATTTCTGTTTCTTTTATGCCATGCCTTTAGTTTATTTTCTTACTTTTTGTGCTTTACATAATATAATTTATCACAAAAATATCAGGAAATGTATATAGAGAGTCTGGATTATGCTTTATTAAATTTTTATTTGAATTAAATTTGTTCTTTATATTTGTTCTCCTTGTCTTACACAAGTAAATGGTAAGACATTTATCTTAAAACCAAGGAAAGCAGAATTAAAGTAGTTTGATTATAGATTTATTTTTTAAATGAAAGTATCTCAAATACAACCGTATATATACAGTCAAAATATAGACCTTTGTGAAAATGTTTGAATGAGGAACAAGATAGTGGATTTGAATCATTATTACTCTGAATGGTGGGGCCTCTTTTTGTCTTCCCCTGAAAATCATGGCAGAGAGTTTGCTGTCATGATTAGTTGTTGTTATTGATTTTTCCCATTCATTAAAAATTATACATGTTTGTGACATTTGTTATAATCAATTCAATAGGTTAATGTAATGAAATACTATTCTGTTTTGTAATTTCTGAATCTATTGCCAATCAATTTCACTGAGTGATGACAAGTTCTAATATAAGAAGGAGGAGGAGAAAAATATCTTTCTATCCATATGCTCCAACACATGTGGCTTTAATTAAATATTACCAAGAATTACATCCACTTCTGGTTGCATGCAAGAAAAAAGCTTGTCAAGTAATTAAATCTTATGAGTATATTCTCTATAAACTTTAGCATCAAAGATGAGTGGAATTCAGCATTGGCCATATCTTAGTCTTGCTTAACCAGAGTCCAAAGAAAATAGTGTGTCATAGCCACAGTCTGTATGGCTGGAATAAATTTTGACTTAATTAGTTGGATTATGATTCTAGAATAGCGCCATGGTTTTCTTTTTCATTTCAATGGAAACAACTCAATGTACATTGCTTGATGCATCAAAATCAACTGCTTCTATTGAAATTAGAGAAGCCAAAACACAAAGGAACTTCGTTTATACAGCAGACTACATTTCTGAGAAATGTGTTTGAATCAAGTATAATTAGATTATCCCAAAGCTTTCAGCAGCTAACTATGGACTCTATGGTCACTACTCATTGGACTAAGACAAAAAACATGGTAACTGTTGAGTTATTCATCAAATCCTTCCAAATAACGTCAGAAGCAGTACCTCTGTTCTTTGATTCAGAAGCTGATAATAAAAATAAGCACATCAAGTCAAAAGTCACAGTATTGTAAGGGTCCAGATGTCTAAAAACCATCCTGCTTCTGTAGACCCACACAGTAACAGAACCTATTTGTTTATGCAGACATCTCCACTCCAAGATTTCTGTGTGCTATGGCAGGAAAACCTCTACCCTTTCAATAATTGATGATCATTGTCTACAGCCCTTGTTTTTTTTTTACAAGTCAACTAGCAATGAAAATTTGGCCTTCTTCTTTTTTTTATTGAAAAAGTTTTAAAAGTTTTACATACATTTTCTCCCCCCTCCCCAACCACCCCCCCGACTTCCCAGAGCAAATACAAGATAAAATACAGCTCAAATTCTCTAAATTAAACTCCATTTCACACTTATCATAATCATAATCATTAAACAAGTAGATAAAAGGAAAGCAAGTCTTCTTTCTTCTTATTCCATCTAATTCAACAGAATTAATCTCCATTTATAATTACAGCAGTTAATAAAACAATTAAGTATTACCTAATCAAACCTATCATTACTCAATATAACAAGATATTTTATAACTTCTTTCATTTAAAACAAAGAAAAAAAACCCAACAACAACAACAAAAAAAGAAACCCTCATTCAAAAAAACCCCAAATTTAAAATAAAATACTGTATAAAGTCTTCCGTCCTCCACTTTTAAACCATCAAGGTCCAGTTATAGTTAAAACACTTAATAAAAAAAATAATAATAAATTTTTTAATTAAAAAAATATATAACAATCAAACCTGTTATTAATTTATCAATACAGATAAAGCGTCATTTAATAACTATATCAAACATTTAAATTCTTCATACTAGATTAAACCAGTTGCTAATCTTCTTGTCTTCACATCTTCCAACAGCATATAAAATATCTTCATTTGCGTCTACCCACCTAAATAAAAAATTGCTTCTTTATAAAAAAAAAAACCCCGAGTGACTTTATAATTATATTTGAAATAGTATCCATCAAATCCAGTCAAAAATTAGATTAGTAAATGAAAATTTGGCCTTCTTTGTTTGTTTTACAAATTCCCCAAGAAAATAATGCAATGGACCTAACTTTATTGTTGTTGTTTTGTTTTACTTTATCCAGGTAAAATAGACAAGAAACCTGTTACTTTCCCTTTTAGCAGAAGTGCCAGGAAAAAACAAAACAAAATTGTTCTGTTCTTTCCCTTTTTATTGATCCAAGAAAAATCAGAAAAGAGTCAGTACCCATAGTAAATATGGTCCAGATAAAACATCAGGCTATCACTCTGCCCAAAGCATGGAAAGCAATTGAAATCCACAAAGAGATTTCTTAATCCATCTTCATTTCCAATTGGACTCCTGAGCTTAATGGTATATTGTGGGAAAGCCCTAAGTAGAGTCAAGGGCAGTCTAAGCAGTACAAAGCATAATGGGATTGTTATCTCCTATAATCTGGATATCGTGTTTCTTTTAATATGCCCTCAGTTTTCACTGGTCTTTTTAGCTGCTGCTTACTCATGTTTAGTTGGTGGTATATTAGCATTCCCAAACTCTTCTCAGACACACTGTTACCAAGTCTGAACTCCTTAGTCCTCGATCCAGGCATTGTCAGATTCTTTAGCAGAAGCCTGAATCAAAAGTGATATATTTCCAGTAAAATTCTCACAGAGGTAACTTTACCAAGGTGCATTGAGATGAAAAGAGCAGAAGTCCAAGAATTTGAGCAACTTAACTATTTTCAGCTGAGAACCAATATATTTATGCCTTCTGCCGCTGATAGCCTCCCACCGGCCAGTACGCTCCCACAGAGAGGGACTCCTCAGGGTGCTGTCAGCCAGGCAATGTCGGCTGGTGACCCCCAGGGTGAGGGCCTTCTCTGTGGCAGCACCTGCCCTCTGGAATGATTTGTCCCCGGAGATACGCATGATAACAGATCTCCGGGCTTTTCGCCGTGCCTGAAAAACATTTCTTTTCCATCAAGCAGGGCTGACGCAACCCCCCCCCCCACACTTTTTTGAGATGTTAGATTTTTAATTGTCTATGGGTTTTAGTTGGGATGTTTTAAATTTTGGGCCAAAGTTGTGTAATTCTTTTAAAATTTTTAAATTTTGTATTGGAATGTTTTTTTTTATTTTTGGCTGTGCACCGCCCTGAATCCAGCAAGGGCGGTATACAAATTTAATAAAATAAAATAAATAAAATAAATATTGATGTATGAATGTGAGTTTTAGTGGGGCCTCAATGTTATGCATTGTTTATTATTTTAGATGGTTTTTTTCATGTATTGTTGTTGTTGTTGTTGGCCACCCAGATTTTCTTGTGATAGATGTATTGCTACATACATTTGTTAAATAAATAAGAAATTAAGAAAGAAAGAAAGAAAGAAAGAAAGAAAGAAAGAAAGAAAGAAAGAAAGAAAGAAAGATCAAGCATTTCTAGTTCTTTTTCTCACAGCCTTCCAAAGAACTGGCAAGGAGGATGGTTTCTTCACCAACAACCTGTTCATGCAGTTTATTGTTTATATAATGATTTAATGATTAACTCTGCCATTGCCGGTCCCAAGCTTGGATGAAAAAGGAAGAAGATAGACATCAGACTTTGTGCAAAGATTTCAATGTTGCATCATTATGCATCAAAGCAATGGTGAAATCTAAAATTTGTTACTACGGCTCTGTGGGCATGGCTTGGGGGGGTAATGTGACTGGGTGGGCGTGGCCAATTTTTTTTCCCTTTTAAAACCATTTTTTCTACAACCTCTTCGGCAAAGACGTTGTAAAAAATGCTTTCAAAAGGCTCTGATGATCCCAGCTGAGTTGTCTGATCAGCAGAGGCCTTTTTTCTTTTAAAAGAAAAAAAGCCTCTGCTGATTAGGCAACTCAGCTTGGATCATCAGCTGATGATCCCTTTGACGATCCCAGCTGAGCCTTGCGATCATAAGAGGCTTTTAAAAAAACTTTTAAAAGCATTTTTTTGGCCGAAGGGATTGTAGAAAAAATGCTTTTAAAAATTAAAAGAAAAAACCTCTGATGATTGTGCAGCTCAGCTGGGTGGGGGGGATAGGGATTTTTGCTACTAGTTCTCCGAACCAACCGCCTCCATTGCTACCAGATCAGGCAATCCAGTCCGAACCGGGAGCATTTCAACTCTGCATCAAACCCAAACACTTGAGATGCAGCTGGGATGTCCCCTTAAGGCAGCGGTTCTCAACCTGGGGTTGCGACCCCTTTGGGGGTCAAATGGCCATTTCACAGGGGTTGCCAAAGCCCTCTCTCACCCTCCCCCGCCACGCCTTCATCCTCTGCCTTTTGTTGGATCACCGGTCACTTACCCTGCCCACTCCCAGTCTATTGCTGCCTCCTGAGTCCCAGCTGATGGCTAGAGGGGAAAAAACTATTTAAATTCTTGCCGCCAAGCTTCAAAGGGCCGCCCTACAGCTGATCAGTGTTAAAAGAAAACAAATGAGTAGACCGGTGCCTGCAAAAAGAGAAAAAACAGCCCCTTATAGCTTCAGCATAGGTTAATTAGCACAAGTTGATTTGATCAGCCTCCCGTCTCTCAGCTGATTTGCTCTCAGCTGTTTTGGGGAGGCTCTGTTGCTAGCTAGCTGCAAAGAGGTAAATTGCTGGAGCAGATTTTTTTCCCCCTAGCTATGAAAAAGTGAAACTGAAAGTAAAGCAGGGTCTTTGCTGCAACGTGACAAATGAGGCAGAGAGAGATTTCTTTTTCTTTTTCCTCACCAAAAAAGGTAGGTGCAAAACTGTAAACAATGGGAAATTTAGGGCAAAAGAGGAGGTTCAAGATTTTAAAACACAAAAGAAAAAAAGCTCTATTTAACTACGGAATTGTAATAATTGAGATACTATTAATTGTATATTATGTTGAAAGCAGAAATGGTTAAGTTGTGGTTTGGAAGAATATATGGGAAAATTATTTGGTTTATTATTATTGGTAAATATAATTAATTGATTTGTAAGAAATTGGATTGCATGGAAATAATTGGAATATTCATGTTCATATTGATTAATATACAAAAAAGATAGTTATATAACTAATTGATTTATATTAAAATGTTGAATTTGTATTATTTATTTATTTATTATATTTCTATACCACCTTTCTCCCGTAGGTCTCAAGGCGGTGTACAACCAAGAAGTATATAGACATACAAACATCGTAAAATTGCTAATTAAAATTATTACTTAGTTTGGTCAATTAAATAAAACCCAGAGTTAGATAACATTTTAAAAGATCATTCACATGTTCATATGTTTAGCCCTGCCTGTTGGAACAATAGGGTCTTGAGGGCACGGCAGAAAGCACAGAGATCAGGGATATTCCGTATCTCTGGGGGCAGTTCATTCCAAAGGTTTGGAGCCCTCACGGAGAAGGCCCTCCCCCTGGGAGTCACCAGTCAGCATGATTTGACTGACGGTATCCTGAGTAGTCCCTCCCTGTGAGAACGAACTGGTTGGTGGGAGGCTATTGGTGGCAAAAGACGGTCTCGTAGGTACCCAAGTCCTAAGCCAAGGAGCGCTTTAAAGGTGATGACTAACACCTTGAATTGCACCCAGAAGACCACCGGGAGCCAGTACAGCTCGCGCAGGAGAGGTGTTACATGGGTGTAACAAGTACCAGCTGACTATACCGGGATGCCGGAAGCCACAGCCACTCGGTCTTGGAGGGGTTGAGTCTGAGTTTGTTCCTCCCCATCCAGATCTGCAGGGCCTCCAGGCAATGGGACATCACAGTAAGGGCATCATTGGGGTGGTCCGGGGTGGAGATGTATAGCTGTGTGTCATCAGCATACTGATGAACACTCACCCTGAAACCATGGATGATCTCACCTAGCGTTTTACATAAATGTTGAACAGAAGGGGTGAGAGGACTGACCCTTGCGGCACCCCAGAAATAAGGTGCCTCGAGGTCGACCTCTGCCCCCCGCCAACACAAACTGCGAACGGTCAGAGACAAAGGAGGAGAACCACCAAAGCACGGTGCCCCCTATTCCTAACCTCTCCAGCCGGTGCAGTGAGATACCATGGTCGATGGTATCAAAAGCTGCTGAGAAATCTAATAGGACCAGGCCAGAGGTTGAGCCCTCCAGAGGTTGAGCCCTCCAGAGTATTACAACTATATTACATAATTACATAATTAACCAATGTGTGGATGGATATAAAAATAGATGACAATGGGAAGGGTATAATATAGAATAGAAGGGAAAAATTGAAATTGGTTAAGATTAGAGATGAGGATGAAGGATAATATTGGTTTTTTAAACAAATAGATGAGGAATAAATATGGCAAAAAGGAAATATAGAAATTGTAAATTTAATTGAAATGACTAAACACTGTTTAAATTTGTGAACTGGCCAAATACTCTGTTCAAAGAAAATACATTGTATGTTTGTATGTGTGTTTCTAATTATTGCTATTTATTCATATTTTTTCTCTTTTATTCTTTAAAGTTTAACAATTCATTCTTTATCTTAATATCTTTATATTTGTTTGGGGTTGGTTTTCTTCCCTTTCATCTTTTTTATTGTACAGCAATCTTTCTCCTCAAACCTACCACCTCTCTCTTTTCTTTCCATCTTACTTTCTCTTCCCCCACTCTTCTTCTCCTCCCTACTTTCTCTTCCTTTCTCCTTCTCCTCCTCTTTTCCTCCCTCTCTTACCCTCACTCCTACTCTAATTTCCCTTCCCTTCCTTCATTCCTCTCTATTGCTGTATCCTTTTATGCATATGGACTACTCAGAGGGCTGAAAAAGTTATTTTTGACTGGTCCTCGCACTTTTGACCAGTCCTCGAATTTACGACTGTCCTCACATTTTACGTTTTTTGCCCTATCTTATCACCATGGTGAAGAGAAGCAGTTGTGAAATGAGTGACATGGTTGTTAAGAATGCTGCACGGGCATAAATGTGAGGATGGTCATAAGTGTGAGGACCAGTCAAAAGTGCAAGGACTTGTCAGAAATGACTTTTTTCAGCCCTCTGAGTAGTCCCTATACACATAGCCATGGCCACCCGGTCACATGACCAGCTAGCTATGCCCACCCAGTCACATGACCTCCAAGCTACACCCACAAAATAAGTCACGCCCACAGAACTGGTAGTAAAAAAATTTAGAACCCACCCCTGGTTGGGGGTCACCACAACATGAGGAACTGTATTAAAGGGTCACGGCATTAGAAAGGTTGAGAACCACTGCCTTAAGGCAATGTGCCCTGACTCTAGTCAACCGAGATGACAAATAGTTGAGGGCTATTTGCTCGTGGCTGGGACAAGCTAAAGAAGAAATGGACTGCCTGCATGAAGACAGGCGAGTCATAAGGGTATGCCCCATTGATGCTGCAGACCAGACAAAGTGGTGTGTGAAATGCAAAGCTGTGAATCCTGCAGGAATAATTCAAAGAACAAGAAGGCTGTTTATATAATGATTTCTTAAATCCTTATAGTCTGGGAACCAATTTGTACAGTATTTAATATTTTCTATCCAGTTGCATTTGCTAGTACTTCTTATGGCTAAACATCATCTTATTGGATTTGGGGCAGTGTGCAAACATTTTTAATGGTGATTTTGACCTCTAAAAAAACTACAGTTTCCCCCAAAATAAGACATCCCCTGATAATAAGCTCAATCGAGCTTTTGAGTTCATGGCAATAAGGCCAAGCGTTTATTTCAGTGTTCAAAAAAATATAAGATAGGGTCTTATTTTCGGGGAATCACGGTAGTCAATCATCTTAGCTTGATGTCATCTGCAATTCTAAATCTATTTCTAGGTCATTTATCAGGTTGAATAATCTTGAGCTGAGAACTCCATTTAATATTTCTTCCAGAGTGATGCAGAACCATTTATGAGCATTAACCAATTATAAATTCAACTGCGGTACTGCATAGCCTACATTTATTTACTTTGGTCACAAAGATTACAAACCTTACCATAAACACAAGCACAACATTTGCAT
Organism: Ptyas mucosa; assembly: GCA_012654045.1. NCBI lineage: Eukaryota > Metazoa > Chordata > Lepidosauria > Squamata > Colubridae > Ptyas > Ptyas mucosa. Next base: position 57,773,274 of record WNWU01000001.1, on the reverse strand, counting down.
GGCCAACTAAATAAGTTGCTCTGTCACAAAATCAGCTGAGGTTAGTCTGGGTCTTATTCCGAGTCTTATTCTTGACAAATCCATGTTAGTGTTTCATTCAAATAGCATTTTGCTGGTATACTGCATATAGTTTAATAATTTTTGAGCTTCTTGTCTGATAAAGACATTAAGCTAACTAATCCATTGGGGGGTTTGTTTTTTGTTTTTCGTCTTCTTTCTTCCTCTTTTTGAACATTGGAACTATGTTGGCCATTCTCCAATTTTCTGGCACTTCATCAGTTCTTCAGGAGTTTCTAAAGATTAGAGTCTGTAGCTCTGAGATTACTTCTGCCAACTGTTTCAACATCCTAGGATGTAATTTAGCTCTGGAGCATTGAACTGATTTAGGGTAGGAAGCTGGGTTCTTATTATCCCTTCATCAGTCCTGGGCAATATCCCTATCCCAGAGCCTCAATTATGTTAAGAAGGGATCTATTAGAGAAAACTGATATATATAAGCTATCAAAAAGTCTTACGTTCTCTCAGTTCACTTATTGGGCTATATCCCCCAAACCCTTCTTAGTATATTTTGTGTTCATCATCATCTTTATCTCATTCTGAGCTTAAAACTTCTTGGCTCTTTATCATTCAAAGTGTAGTTTGTATTTCCTTTTGGTTATTTCCTCTGTTTTCATTTTCTAAACACTATTTTGCTTCTCAGTTTCCTTATGAACATTATATTCATCCATACTTTTAAAAACTTTTAAAAACTTTTCCTGATTTTCTTTCTTATGGGGGACATTTTATGTCTTTCTTTCTTTCTTTCTTTCTTTCTTTCTTTCTTTCTTTCTTTCT
>WNWU01000001.1:57753898-57772430 GCA_012654045.1 Ptyas mucosa | reverse complement strand
TCTTTCTTTCTTTCTTTCTTTCTTTCTTTCTTTCTTTCTTTCTTTCTTTCTTTCTCTTATCTATCTATCATCTATCTTTCTATCTATCTATCTATCATCTAACTATCTTAGGCTTCCATTTATTTTCAATTTATTAAGATTACAAGCCATAGTATGTTACCTAGCTTTCATATGACAACTGATTTCTGAGGCCAGATTTTGTTTTGGAAATACTGTGATATTGGAGGTAATATTGGAAGTAAATATTGGAGGTAAAGATTTTTAAAAATAATTTGCCCAGAGTCATCTTGTGATGGTGATGGGTGGCATATAAATTTAACAAATAAACAATAAATAAAATACTGGAGCCACACCACAGATATTCTGGAACATTTATATGGTTTTGGAGGATGTTGTATAATAACTACAGAAAATAGAGGTATTTTGTCTTCAGTTCAGGGGTGGTATTCACTAACCTTAACAACCAGTTTGCAAAGTGAGCACACAGGGCCTTCCGCGCACACACAGAGCGACAAAAACATGATGTGATAACATCTGGGCAGGTGGGTGGAGCCTCCTGCAGCCGCCGCTACCAGTTCACCTGAACCAGATAGAACCAGCTGAATACCATCACTGGTTCAGTTGTAACATGTGAGAAGAAGAGCTCAAAAAATAAACCTGAAATGTAATATGGGAAAGTGAGATTATGCAGACTCGTACTCAACATGTTGATCAATGTTGGTAGAATCACAGAATGAGTTGGAATAGACTTTACTGAACATCTCATTCAATTCTTTACTCTCTGCAGTAAGCCACTAAATCAGGGCCATGCTAACTGGGAATTGACGTCTACAAGTCTGAAAGTTTCCAAGGTTGGGCTCCTCTGCACTAAATCATGCTTGAGACAATTGTACTCATATGCTATAAAAAAAGATCAAGGAAAGAAACATGGCAGTCCATGTTCACAATAGTTTTAATCTTGGGAGGAAGCTCTATGAAAAGTCATGTAGATCTCTTGCTTCTGAAGATCCTTCCTTCTTCCTTCTTCCTTCCCTCCCTCCCTCCCTTCCTCCCTCCTTCTTTTGCAATATTACTCTAAGACTGTAATGGCAAACCTATGGCACACATGCCACAGGTGGCACACAGTGCCCTCTCTGTGGGCACATGACCCATCCCCTCAGTTCAGATCTGCCATGCATGTAGACATGCCTCCCACTGCCCAGCTGGTTGTCGGGTCTCTGCTGTGCATGCGCAGGGGGCAGGGTGCATGCGGGAAGCGCACATGCATCTGCGGAGGGATGGGGCATGTGCGGGGGGCTGTGTGCACATACATGAGGGTGCATGCAGGGGCTATGCATGCATGCACAGGGGTAGGGCACACGAGGCATGCATGCATGCACATATGCATGTATGGGGCATGCACATGCTTAGGTGCCACACATGCATTGCATTTTGGGGGTTCAAGCGCTTTGGGCACTTGGTCCAGAAAAGGTTAGCCATCACTGCCCTGAGTGATTCCTCTCTGTTTTCTAAAACATCAACTCCATATAAATGGCCAATTTTCAGAATCTTACATATGTAATTGAATTCATTCCAGGGAAACAAATTCCCTAATGTGTTGAAATATGCCCTATCTTCAAATAATCACAGCTTTAGGGACCGAGATTCACTATAGTTCTGCAAATGCTAGCAATAATATGATATGTTTTTAAGTATGTTATAGAATTGCACTGACTCAGCTTACTGTCTGTTTACAAGTCACTTTTCTTTTCCTTTTCCTAATGATGTTTCCCAAGAACATTAAAAATGATTTGATAGCAATCATTTTGGTTGTTTTGTTTCAATATAAGAATAAAACTACTTTGTCTTTAATAAACTCCTACAGTTCATACTAAAATTCAAATTAAAACATAACAGATGACAATTCATCCTCTGTCTGAATTTTTTTTTCATTTTAATGACCCTGTAATCCCTTGCATCGGAAGGGAGTTGGGGCAACTGAATAGAGCTGAGGGTTTACTGGCCAGATTCCCTTCCTGACACCTATGCGTAGCTCACAGCAGATATTTTCTCTTTGCACCCAGAAGGAGAAATATCTGCTGCTACCTAGGATAAAACTCACAACCTCTTGATTGTGAAGTGAGAGCTCCAACTCTAGACCACTACACTGTTCTATCCTCTGTCTGAATACACCTAAAAGGAAACCCATTCCTTTTCAGATAATTGGTTTCCATTTCAAACCACTTTTTACATTACATTATTATTCCTATCATTCAACCAGAACCAGAATTTCCTATAAATTGAGACCATTATCCCAGATTCTGCCCTTTGGGCAATAGAGTACACAGCTTTCTTCTGTGTGAACTTCTGTTGAGTTTTTAAACATGTCTTGATCCTTCAATCTTTCCTTGTAAGACTTAGTTTCCCCTTAAGCTTGCCTTAGTTTCCCCTTAAGCTTGCCTTAGTAAGATTCCCCTGATCATTGTTGTTGCTCTTTGTGTCTAAGAAGAATTCAAACAAACTGAACTAAAGTAAGATATCTAGAATGGGGTTCTGCATTCACAGGGGGGTCTGAGCAATGCAATTTCATTTTCAGATATGCCAGAACCACCACTCACATCTTGTAATGAAACATTTGTATTTGCAAAGATCTACAGGTACTTTGTTTCAACAAGAGTCAGATACTACATTTGAGAAAATTAGACATGTATAATTCTGTTTTTTTCCAGACTGTGTCTTTTGGTTTATTGGCAATGGTATTGAAAACAGCTGCACAATGCATTTGTAATTTCATCACAGGGCCTAACATAATCTATAGGGCACATCAAACTTCCACACAAATGTAGTCCATTAAATCAATTTCTGCTACTTTGTAAAGTATCAATTTCCTTTGCCAACAGTAATTGTGAAAAGACTACCACATAGCACTTTTCATAACACCTGTTATATATTTTCCTGTTCATGTGGATTGTATGCATACAATATGTCACAGAAGTGAGTACATCCCCTCATATTTTGTAAATATTTAAGTATATCTTTTCATATGACAACACTGAAGAAATGACACTTGGCTACAATGTAAAGTAGTGAGTATACAGCTTGAATAACAGTGTAACTGTCCCCTCAAAATAACGCAACACACAGCCATTGATGTCTAAATTGCTGGCTTGTATTAAATCCATCTAGCCAGAAGCTCCTTCACAAAGACCTCAGGTAGAAGGCTGAAGAGATTCCTGTTAGACACCTTTTGATGAGGTGATGGCTTAGTGGGTGTCCCAGGATATACGACTGTATTAGACAACATACTGGGCAGCTCCAGCATGGAAGTAAGCTCCATCTCTGTCCTCATCGAAGCTAGCCATTCTGAAACCTACTTGCTCAGCGATGCTGCCACACAACCTGGGAAGTCCTTTAGCATGTACCAATGTCAGGCTGGAGAGCTTCAGCATTTGCCGCTGAACTCTTACAACTACTCATTAGATAGTAAATTCAAGACAGTAAATGGTTGAGACCTTTTTCATACTGCTTGCTTTTCTCAGTGCTAGTGGTTGGTAGAATGCAAGCAGTGCAAAAGAATTGCCCACTGTCCAAGTCAGAGATGCTCTGCCTGAAAAGTTTTTCCATGTACTGAAGGATTTTTGGGCTCATTGCCTCCAGAATGTGCTACAGAATGCCTGCTATCTGTGTTGCAGCTGCTCAGCCTGGGAAAATCTCTGGCCTTGCCAAGGTGGCTTTGGCTGGTGGTTTTGACACGTGTTACTGGACTCTGAACAATTCATCAACATGGTTTGGAGAGCCAAGTGGCATGAAAGGATGTTTTGTGCATTACTACTGTCTTGTCAACAGAAAAAAGACAAGTAGATCAAAGATTGCTCACTATTTGTGCTACAGCCATTCAACCTGGCACTCGCCAAGGGATAATCAGGATTGGGCAGCTAGGGTGTGAACACTGGGTTGTGCTGCTTTGCACATCACAAATATTGGACCTCAATTCCTTTGGCACATGCCATAGAATCTTCCTAGCTGAGTGGATTCAGTGTGGATGGAGGGCAATTTTCTTGAGACTGAAAGCAACCAAAGAAATTAGCAGTCATGTCATACCAATCAAAAACCCCCAAATGGTTGCCAGCTCAGAAGAATTTGAGGAAGACCATTAGGATGGCATTAGAAGGAAGAGAACAGCCCCTAGGGGCAGAAAGTGTTTATTCATGAAACACTTCATAAGAAAGCTGAGAAGACATGACAAATGATTGTTTTTTTTTTACAACACTCATCCAAGTGCTTCCAGGCTCTTCAGGAAATCCTGCAGAAATGTCTAAGCTGTTCGGCATGGGAACAATTTGGATAGCAGTGGGGGAGAAAGCAGATAAAATGTTTGTTCATCAATGCTTCTCAGAAGAGTTTTGAGACCACCTGAATTCCTCAATCACTGAAAGATGTCAGGTCATCTCCAAAATCAAATTCACTTCATCAAAGCCAATTTACCAGCTAATGTACATGAAGAGATTTGCACTTTGAAAGCTATATAGCGTATGACTATTGTGAGTAGACAATTTTAACGAATATAAGAATTGTTGCCCTAACATAGTTTTTGCCTAAATAGCTTTTGAATTCACTAGTTTCAGCATAATTGCAACCACAGTACTACTAAAGAGAAACTGTGTGAAGTCTGGAAAGGAGTCTACAGATTACTTTTGTTAACAAAAGTAATTATTCACTACAGAATATTGGGAAAGAATGGGGGTGGAGTAATTAGGCCCTAGATTTTGCCATCTATCCGTATTTAACATCTACATGGAACTATAGTGCCAAAAAATCTGGATGAGGCAGTAGTCCTCTAGGCAGAATTGGTGCACAATTTGAGACTCCTCCTGGATTTTGGTCCTGTTTGAATGCTCAAATGAGACTGTCCGCTTATAAGCTGCAACTGGTCCAGAAGACAGCAGAATTAGGCCATTTACTTTGTAAGCCACACTAATTCTGTTATGTGTCAGGGTGTGATTCAAATGGCTAGTTGTCACTTGGCATAAGTGGCATAAGGATTGGGAGCTGCCCAGAGTTGCTTATAAAATGGGCAACTTATAAAAATATACAAATAAAGCCAGGTTATTCATGAGGTCATTTATTGTGGGGACACTTGTCATCTATTAATTCTGCCCAAAATATTAGACCTGTGCTGCAGTGGCAGGTTAACTCACTGCTCACTCCAGGAATTCAATTCTTACTGGCTCAAGGTTGACTCAGCTTTCCATACTTCCAGTAAAAAGAGGACCCAGATTATTGGGGTCAAAATGCTGACTCTGTAAACTGCTTAGAGAGTGTTATAAAGCACACAGTGCTATATAAGTGCTATGGCTATCTTTCCTTAATTTATTGTTTCATACTCCTTCTCTAAGCTCTCTATAACAATATAACAAGTGCTTACCTGAAAAGGCAAGTACATGACAAGTACTTGTATGTACTTCAAAATGTTTATCATATACTTTTGCTCTTACAGTCAGTGTAAACAAACTACAACATTGGAAAAGGTTTTATTCATGTTAACCATGCATAGACAGTCTTCAAAGAGAATGTAGAGCAACAGGAAGATAATATGAAATGGACAGCTGTTTTTATTCTTTTGACTGTAAACTGCTTAGAGAAGGCTGTAAAGCACTATTCAGTCCTGAGTTTCAAACATTCTTCTCTATTTCTGCAACTTCTGTTTTGAGATTGATGTTTTTAATCTTGGTTTTTAAATTTGTTGTCTGCTACCCAAAGTTCATTGAATTGGGTGTCTATATGGAAGGAAGGGAGGCAGGGAGGGAGGGACGGAGGGACGGAGGGGAGGAAAGGAAAGGAAAGGAAAGGGGAAAGGGGAAAAAGGGGGAAAAGGGGAGAAAGGGGAAAGGGAAAGGAGAAAGGAGAAAGGAAGGTGAAGGGACGTTAAATAGGATTAGGATTCCATGAAGCATATCCTCTCCAGGCCTGATGCTACTAGGTAATTAAGCAATATCAATTTGATGATGGAAGTACCAGTACCATGAAAGCCCTATGGCTAGATTTCTATTCTCAAAGCAAGGACCAAACCATAACAATTCCAGAACTTGCTATGAATTTTAAATGTTAATGTGACTTAGAGGTAAAAATGATTAAATACATGGAGAGTATTAATTGTAGTATTTAATTAACTGATATTTCATTGTACTTAAATCAAATTTAACTTTTGTTTGGACCTTTCTACAGCTTCTGTCATGCCACTCAAAGGCCAAATGCAAGGGTTGGCCTTAAAAAAAATGGTCAAATGGAAGATTTGGCTTTCAAAAAATTCTGCATATCTAACCTAATCCTATGCAGGTTTGTGGCTATAGCTACAGCTGAATTATGGACTGGCCATCACACAGTTTTATTGTGCTATACTAGTCCTCAATCTAGTAAATTTGGACATTCAAGATAAATTTTTAGGCAGATTCCTGCTGAGAGTTTGTTCATTTCTGTTTCCTGACCAGGCATGGTCCAGGTCAAAACTCAAAGCAGCTCCCAGACTTTCCTACCTTTGAAATCATGAGCAAGTTCCTACGGGTTGTACATCCTAGTGTAACACTTTTTATACCCCTTTTTACTCTTTTAATCTTTAGTAAACTTGACTGCAGACATCAACTGCAAGAGGAAAAAAAAATTCTGGCAAAGAATGTTAACATTTCTTTTTCCAGAGCATGAAACAAGGTTACATCAGCTTCACATCTATATAGTAACTTTCCACAAGCAAATCCGCAATGAAATAACAGTTGTTCAACCAAGTGTTTAATATCTTCTCCCTATGGAGCAATTATAGCTGTCAATTATTTTGGCAATAGCAGAATCTAAAAATACTATTTTCCATTTCTATTATATTTCCAGAAAGTAAAAACTGGGTTTAGATTGTACTGAGTAGTTCTTGTAATTCATGCTTCCTTGTCCCAAATCTGCTCCTTTTGTCCAGGACCCAGTCACATAATGGTCATCCCTGTTACATTTTGTAATTATTTTCGTGATCATTTTTAAAAACTGTAAAATGAGCCAGTGGATAAAGTTTTTCAATGCCCCACAAATTTCCTCTCTCCTTCAAGTATAACCTTGCTAAATGCTCATGTGCTTTGCTGAAATGTTGAACTCCTATTTTTCAACTGTTCCCTGGACCGCAATTTGCTACCAACACTCAGTTTGAACACCAGGCAAAATTCAGTGTTTGGCCTTTGATACAGCTAAAGCAACCCTGCAATCTCCTGTGTAAACTTATCCTGTGTAAACTTCAGTCTCTTTTGCTCCTCAAATCTCTTCATTTGTTCTTCATTGCTTTTGACCTTAACGTAGATGGCCAGTGTTGTGATTCCTGGAGGACCTGCCATTGGTCTGAATCACTCTGCTCATCAACCATTGTTCTCTGCTTCATTGCTCCTTTGAGACTGCCGCCTTCTAGTTTAGCTTTCTGGGGATTTGCTGACAGGGTAGCCACTGACACAGCCAATAGGGGAGGAGGCTACAACTTAGTTTTTCAGCACTAATTCTTCATTCAAGAGCTGTCAAGTTCAATCCATGGAATCTGCAGCTAAATTGGAAAAAAAACCTGTAACTTCAGAAACTGGCTGTCATTTGGATTGAACAATGCTGGTATTCTGTTCCTATCCCCACCTTCTAATGCTTATGTGTCAGTAGATTATCACTATCTTGTTATAATAAAAGTCCCCAACAGAATATGCCTCTGTTAGATTCTGTTCAAAATTTTGGGAATCTTTGTTGGAAGACTATAGAAGTGATTGAAGGGAATAGTTGTATGTCATGGTTGAACTGTGAAGCTCTTGGTGCTTTCTGAGCTTGGTGGTATTCTTTCAAACGTTTCATTACCTAAGTTGATAAAGAAATGTCTGTCAGAAAACCACCAAGCTCAGAGAGCATCAAGGATTATAAAAGAGAGAAATTGTAATTTGTCTCTTCTTTATTGTTCTAGGAAGCCCAGGATTGCTTCAAATGGAAGGGGAAGGGAGGGGAGGGGGGAGGGGAAGGAAGGAAGGATACGTGAAGTTGAAGACAATAACTGCTGCATATAGTTATTATAGAGATCAGCAATTCCAGCAATTGGGAGAAGCACCAGAGATAAAATTTGAGAAAATCCATTCCAGCAATAGGTGAATAGAAAGGACCATCAAATTCCTATTCCACCTGACTCTCATGTAACATAATTTTAAGGAAGATAGGTGGTTCAGAAATTTGAATTACAAATAAATAAGTAAACAAACAATTTAGCTTGCTTGTTATGTGCTTGTTTGTATTCTTATCCTCTTTGATTCTTGTAAGGGAGACTTCACGTTGTAATATGCCTACAGTGTTACAAAATTATGTTGTTGTATAGGATTGAATAAAAAGCGATGATTTCAGTTGTGAAATCCAATTTTTTTTTTACTGCTGGTTCTGTGGGCATGGCTTGATGGCCATGGTTTGGCTTGGTGGGCATGGCAGGGGAAGGATACTGCAAAATCTCCATTCCCACCCCACTCTGGGACCAGCCAGAGGTGGTATTTGCTAGTTCTCTGACCTACTCAAAATTTCTGCTACCGGTTCTCCAGAACCTGTCAGAACCTGCTGGATTTCACCCCTGGATGATTCCATCCTGTAACTTTAGTTTAAAAGCAATCTTTTAATAAATAAAGGAAGAAAATAGCCTGAGTGGCATAGGAGGCTAATGCCTCCTACTAAGGCAGCATTTAACATCCAGCTGCCTGCAATTACTGTGAGTTCAATTCTCACCAGGCTCAAGGTTCACTCAGCCTTCCATCCTTTCTAAAGTGGGTAAAATGAGGACCCAGTTTGTGGGGGCAATAAGCTGACTTTGTATAAAATATACAAAAGTATGAAGGCTATTGCTTAATGCATTGTAAGCCACCTGACAAGGAGAATTGAGACAGGGTAGGTCCACAGACCTGTCAGTGGCAGTTAGCTAGTCGGGGTTTTGGTGGGGCTCATCAGAGCATCACCATTTCCCTGACTGCATCCCCACAACGCCAAACCGGAAGTCTCCCACCAATTGTTCTTAGTCAGTTCATCAACCTTTCCCATCTGAAATTCATTGTGTTGATATCACCGGTCATCAACTTTGTTCTTGATCACACAAATCAGCTCTTCCCAGTTCACAGTTTTAATATTTCTTGGCCTAATGATACACAGCCATCACCATAAACAACCTGCATTTGGTGGTGAATTTCAATTAGAAGGATTCCTTCAGCAGTTAAAAATTCAACTGTGGCACAGTGCTTAATGCACACTAATGAATATTCACTGGAATCTTCCATTTTACAAACAATAACAACACAACCTTTTTATACAGCAACCATGTGTCATTGTAATAAAGGAACCAATGCTAGAAAACATCACAGCATAAGTATTTCCATCTGTTGGCAACTTATAATGTAACATTGAATATATTCCTTTTAATTTAACCCTCGTATATCTATCTATACTGCCATTAAATTCTCAGAGTGTGAACAATTTGATCTTAGAATAAAAGGATTTATTTGTTCTTACAAGGTGTTATTTCTTAGCTTTTCCGACAACCACTAAAGATATGTATTTGATTCTTTCTGCTTGTTTGATTTTTCAAACTATTGTATAGCAGAGAACTGTACAAAAGAAAAGATCCAGGGCTAAACACACCAGATTAGGGTTAATGTCTTTGTTTCATAGGTGATATATTTCAATTTTTGTTTAAATTGCCTTAGGCATCAATGTCCTGCAGTGGAGCAATGATCTTTGGGCTCAATAATGCATTTCCCACAAAGGCAATGTTTCAGAAATAAGACACATCATGACTGTAATGTGCACAATTGTTCAGCATTATGTCCTGAAGGAAAGTTTCTCAGAAGATACAGTAACCAAGTCTTTGCTCTCAATTGTGCAGGCTGACAATTCTTTTAATTTCTTCTTGGCAAATACAGCATCTTTTGCAGGATCAGTGAGCTGTCACTTCCTCAAAATTCTGTTAAGGTAGATTTCTCAAACATTCCCATTATTTTATTCCCTTTTGGAATAAACAGTGTTTCACAATGAGAGTAAGAAGCCATAAATCAAACAAGTAAGGCATGAGGTAATAATAAACAACAAAATATTGTTAAATATAGAGTAGCTATACTATCTGCATGCACCACACTTGTTCATAATTTTCTATCTTTGCTTACCATCTTTGCTTCCACCATATCCATACCTTACTTCATCCATTGTTCTCTGCTTCATTTTTTAGGATCAACCCCAACATTGTCAATCTTATTCACCCACTCAACTTCTTTATATTTCCTTCATATATTTGTTTTGCAATCCAGTTCTAATTTCATTCTTCCTGTATGATCAAGCTGTCTCAGGGTACTGTACTGTATTTCTCTATTAGTCACTTACATTTGTATTAAATTATCATTCACCCAGCACTTATTCATTCTTTATCCTGTTTCTTCTTGTTTTATCAATACATTTAAAAGTATCCCATCCCCATTGCATTCAATTTACTTTTACATTTCTCTTTTACATGCCCAACTTCCATAGAACAAACTGAGCATGAATGACTTTTTTTTGTAAAATAATTTTTTGCCACAAACTAAATCCTACCTACATTTCTAATGCAATTTGAACTTCCTTAATTTTTTTCATACTTTTTTTAATTTTTAAATAGCTCACATTAATATTTTACATAGTGAGACCAGTTTTACCATTTGCACCTGCAACTTTACCATTTGTATTATTCTTATTAAATATATTACTTTATTTTTTTTATCATGGGGGAATGCTAACATTTGTTATTTTCAATATTTATGTTAGTGCATTATATAAAAAGGAATCAGAAGAAAAAGAAAAACTACAATGATATACAAATCTGTCTTTTCCCCCCACTCTGTCTCTTTCTCCAATCAAGCAAAACTAAATAGAAAAGAACATCAGAACACAAACACAAGCACATCTATATATAAACACAGCAGTGAATTAAAGTTAGTGTGGAATTAAATGAATCAGGTTTTTCATTATGTCAACAAAGAACTATTTCAAGTCTGAGAGCAAGATATTTCTTAAATCCAGGATTTTAAAGCTGGAATGGTAATTTCTTTCCAACAATGCAACATTACCTTAAGCGTAGGATAAAGTCTTCTTACCCTCTCAACCACCTCCAAATAGCAAAGCCAACTTTTAATACCCTTCTGGAAGACTGAAAGGTTGGGAGCAGTTCTCACCTTCAGTGGGAGTTTTTTCCCAGGGTTGGGGCCACAGAAGAAAAGGCGCCACTCGGCCGAATTCCGTAGAGACAGAAGTCTCTTCTGGAACAGTGGGGCAGGCTAGTAAGGCCCACATTTTAATATGGAAGTCACAATTTTGAAAACTGGAATCTAAGGTCTAATTGGAAGTGTATTGGATTTATTCCAGTTAATTGAATAACCTGATAATTTATCGAACTCTTTTATAATATCCATAAATTTAATGGGGAATTCAGGTTATGTGGCCTAGCTATTCAACGTATAAAAATAATTATTATAAATAGATCTGGCAATTGAATGAACTTCTCAATGTGATTTTTTTGGAGGAGGGGGATAACTGCTGTCCTGTAGATTAAGTTAAATAGTGTGTTATTTTGTTGCTTTCTTTTTTTTTTCCTGTCGGTTTTTAATTTTTGCTAGACTCGCAGGGCTGATGAGAGGCTATAGAACATTATAAATAATATAATATATATATTCTACTTTTAAGGCAAGAAGATGAGCAAAACATTGTTTAAAACTTCTAGTTCAGGGATCCCCAACCCCCGGGCCATGGCCTATTTGGAACCGGGTCACGTGACCAACGGGCCAGTAGGCTGGTATGTATGCAGCTCAACTTGCATCAGTGGTGAGCCAGCACGCACACTCACACACGTGCAGCTGAACTTGGACAAATCAAACTGCACAGTATGTGCCAGCTCCCTTTTCACACAAGTTGCGCTACATACATGTGTGTGCTGGCCTATCGTGTACGTGAACCAAGCAGTGTGCATACATGTGCTGGGTCACCAATCACCCGGCCCAGTTCCCCTCTCCCCCAAGCCACAAAGGTTGGGGACCACTGTTCTCATTTATCCTTAACTGGACCATAATATTTAATAAAAGCTCAACAGCTTTTAAAAAAAGCTGTTGAGCTTTTATTTAAAAAAATCCTTCAGTGTCAGATAAAAAAATCTTTCAGTGTCAGATATTTCTTTTTTCATAACTAAATTAGAAAACCTATTAAGCAAACTATTACTCTCATGGCCAATTTTGACTTATCATAGATAGTTAAATGACTTGTCTATGGAGATTCTCAGTTATCCAGATCATGGTTGTTTCAAAGGTGCTTTTTCAAAAGGCAACTGGATTTTCTTTGTTTTTCCTTGAAGTCATTTCGCTTTTCAGCCAAGAAGCTTCTTCAGTTCTGACTGAATGGTGGAAAATGGAAGGATATTGGAAGTCAAATTGCAAGGAATATAAAAAAGCACTTTTGTATTTTTGAAAAAGCATCTTTGGTATTTATCTGACTTGCATTCATTTCCATGAAAAGCAATCCTTCTCATTAGGAAGTATCTTGTAAAAGAAATGGTCTACATATTTTAGATTAAATTAGAGGGAAATTTTAACATTCCATGACAATTAAATATGGCATATTATAAATATAAAAACTACTTATTACCTATTGGGTTTTTTCAATTCCACCCTTAACTTGTGCTTTCAGAACAGGATATGAAGTGACAACTTGTAATGACCAGCACTTACCTAATTTTTATTTTTGATTGTGAAAATTATGAACGAGTAATTTTCAAAATTAGAAATAGAAATATTTCTATTAGAATAGAAATACTGAGGGTCAGGGCCATGGAGAAGGAAACAGAAGAGGGTCAAAGGGTAATTTCTAGGTGCAAAACCAAATAAAATACAGTGCATACTGTGTTTTATACTAAAATTCTTTGTATAATTTTGGAAAGGAGACCTTTGGTTATTAATTGTGGTCCAGCAAGTGAAACCTAATACAAAACTGTGGGATAGATCAAGTCATGAAGGAAACTTTATGTTATGCACCTCATATAAGTACTGTTCATCTCCTTTCCAGCTCTAACTACTTGTTTTTAGTCTCCTCAGAAACATCATTTCTATTACTCAGTCTGCATCTAGCCTTTAGGAAAACAGCTACATTTGCTGTCAGATTGAAATAAGTTCCATTAAAACAGGAATAAATTGTAGCAATCTACTTCTAACTCTTTTTTCTAAGAAGAGAAATGACATCTTGAATTTCTTACTTGCGTAAGGAAAATGATTCACTTTCCCATTTATAATACTAAAAATCAATGCATGACAGTAATGAGGCATTCATTTCATTTAGGTTTAGTTTTCTTGTTTGCTGTTTTTCAAAGTAAGATCAGTTTATAATGTTGAGGGTTCTCTTAGTTACTTTTACCCTTGCATTAAAATATGACTGTAAGACTTAAACTTGTTGATAAAGTTTATTCAACATAAGCACAAAAATGGCTAAAGGAAGCTTGCAAGTAGACTAGTATTTCAGGGAAAGATGAGGCTCGGTTAAGTTTGTTTGTTTGTTGTCATTAAACTTCTTCCCTAATTTTTCAAACTAGCAGGATATTGGTGATAAATTGTTCCTCTTATCTGTCTGGAAATGTTAGTTATAATGGTCCAAAGGATTCCTCCACCATCCAGTCAGAGCTGAAAATGTTTCTTGGATGAAAAGTGAAACGTCTTCAAAGAAAAACAAGGAAGTCCACTTACCTATTTAAGATTTAAAAAGGACCTTTGGAACAACCACAGACTATGAGAATCGCCATAGACATTGGTTGTAATGTACATAGGAAGCTGCTTTCCATCAAGTCAGATCATTGGTTGCTCTAATCAACGTTATTATTAAGCACCTTGTAGCATATTCCCAGTTTTTCACAGAGAAGTTCAAATCTAAGTCTACTGCTAGCATTGGTCATCAAACATGAGGTTTGCAAACCATTTTTTTTTTGTTATCTTGAGCACTTAATACATGAGAACTGGGCTCTGGTGATATATATCCTCAGAATCTCTAGTGATAGTGAAAAATTTAGGTAGATGACAGGCTGCACCTTTATGATTGAAAGGACTTCTAAGTGAACAATTAACCAGCCATGAGGAATTCTGGAAGTTGAAATCCACACATCTTAGAGTTGCCAGGGTTTAGAAATGCCGCCTTAGACATATAAATGACCCTATTGTTTGAGTCCACTTGGTCACACCACTTAACCAGAGCAATTTAGGATATATCAAAGAAAATTAAAGAAGCAATATGGCAGTATGTCCAATTTTTTTTTAAACTAAAGGAAAGAGAAGGAATTGCTCATAAAGGAGCAAAATAAACAAGGAAGGGGAAAAGAGACAGCGTTGTAGGGGACACAAGCAAGATAGGATGTTTAAAGCAACGGCATCACTTCCTTGGACTGGTCTTAGCAGATGCCATTGTGAATTAGGATCTGTCCTTCCTTTATCAATCATTTTATTATTATTCCAAGAAAGCTAAGAGTCTTTAGAATGCATTTCTTCCTCTCCAGCAATTACGGTTGATGTAAAAGAGCAGAACTCTTTTCAGTCATGAAAGAGTAGCCCTTCCCTCTTCCAAAAACTTTAGCTTTTACCAATGAAGATATGGCTGTTCTGTACATGGGATATGGAATGTATATAATCAGTACCCAGATCATATCTTTGAAGTCTTCAGAGTTACAGGATAAAGCTTTAAGTACAGAGGACAGTATTTTCCTTCATTCAATCTCAGTATCCATTTAAAACAGGAACCCATACTTTCCTTTTCAATGTTACCATAGATCCCAAACCTCCCAACACAGGTCTCTTTCGGGTGAAAATGTCCAAATGCTGATTCTGTCCTTAAGGCCAGAGTTTTCATCCTTACGCTGAACTGATCGTGCAAGGCTTTGTTCTTTTCTATTTCTGTCACTATTGTTCCTACCTGCTGCTCAATCTGCATTTCCCCATTGTTCTAAGCTTATTATTGACTACTAATTATATCTAAAATTACAGTTTCCTTCACAGATCTAACAAAAAAATATGTTACTTGTGTAAGTTGCAGCAGATTTGCCTTGAATTCCCTGCTAGGTGAAAGTCTAAATCATAGCTTTGAAAAAAAAAAAGAATATTAAGCTTTTAAATGAAAAAAAAAAGAGAATACTATATGAGTATTGCTGAAGAAAACATTTTTTAGGAAATATTAGATCTACATTCATTTGTAAGCCAGAGACAAAAGATTGAGTTATGTTTGGGGATATAAATTATTAAAAGTTACTGTTGCACTCCTTGTACAGATTTTACAGCCACAGAAAGCATTCTTATTATAAGGGGAATGGCAAAAGGAAAATATGCTTTATTCATGTAAAAACAAGGGACTTGGATAGCATGATCATGGCTACCATCTTGATTGTTTTGATCTGTTTCTGCAGACACTGTTGATGGAAGTACTAATATTTTACTGAAGGCCCTTCTGATAATCTCAAGCAGTCTCTGGAAATCCAAGTTGAAAATCATTGTCCTAAAAGCTGTAATTCTTTTGGAAGAGACCCAGAAGTTCACAGGAAATGAGAATTCTAATCCTCCGAATGGGATCACGTACCTGAACAGTGAGTGATTTATACCCAAATCCTTCTGGTTTGCTTTAAGAAACTTAGATATAATATTATTTTACAAATATGATTCATAGAATGAAAAGAGAGCTCCCCTTCAGGTGATTCAAGCCATACTATGGTGCCTGCGTTATAATCTAAGCACAGTACACAAAATTATCTGCTATAACGTCTTATCTGTCAACAACCTCTTCAGCTTCAATCTCAATAATACACAGGCCAACAATTGGTGCAAACTCAAAGTAAACCGCTTTAAACTCGATTGCAGAAAATACGACGTTCAGCAACAGAGTGGTCTACCTGAGTCTGTTGTTACATCCTCTAACCCACACAGCTTCAACCTTAAACTGTCTACCCCATTCCTAAAATGTCCATAAAGGGGGCGTGCATAAGCGCACCAGCGTGCCTACCATCCCTGTCCTATTGTCCCCATTTATTTGTATTCATTTTCTTCGTTCATATCCATGCTTATATTTATACCTGCTATCTTGTACATGTTTGACAAACTAATAAATACTAAATACTAAGTGCTTCACTCCCAGTAATGAAGAATGAGGAAAACCTTGATGAGCTTATGCACACTAATAAATCCAAGACAGAGAAGAAGGAGCAATGGTTTCTTCCAAATTCCAATGGTTTAGATAGAACCATTAGGAATTACTTAAGAAGAACCATTTTAATTAATGATTCTGCTCCAGTTCATTTCTAAACATACAGACAATATATTTCAAAAGTTTGAAAACTGGGATAGGTAGAATTCATCGAGATCTTAAAATGCTGAACATTCAAAATTTTAAGTTTAGCATTTATGAGAACTATTGTTATTTCTCATGAAACCAGAATTAAGGCCTTAGAAGGAAAGGTTTAAATCTCACAATAAATTCAATATGAATCTCTACTGAAGGGATGCTTCACATTACATATCAGAAATGACTTAAAAATAACGTCTATGGAGATTCTCAGTAATCCAGGTCATGGTTGTCCCAAAAGTGCTTTTTTCAAGAGGCAACTGGACTTTCTGGTTTTTCTTTGAAGAAAAAAACTTTTCATTCCCCATCATCCAGTCAGAGCTGAAGAAGCTTCTTGGATGAGAAACAAAACATCTTCAAAGAAAAACCAGAAAGTCCAGTTGCCTCTTGAAAAAAAAGCACTTTTGGGACAACTTAAAAAGGAAGTCACCTGCATTTGGATATTGAGCTACAAAAGCATTTGTTAGACTTCATGAAAAAATGCCTTCAGGAAATCTTCTCATTGCCAGTCAGTTTTAAGCTTAATATAACAGATGCCTCCTCTATTAATTATCAGTTTTATTATTTTTATACTGAGTTATATAAATTAGGGACGTTTGTAACTGAATAGCAATGCATGCATTTCCTGAAAAATATTGAAATAGATTTTCTATAAAAATATAAACTAGCACAACCATTGACATTAGAAGAAATTGCAGGGACAAGTCAATCTATGAGATCCAGAAAAGCCCCTGGATCAGATGGACTTCCAGTTGAATGGGATAACTTTCCACATACCTGCTGGCATCTACTGTATATTGTTTGAGCTTGAAGATCAATCATTTAATGTCTCTATATTTCTTTTTTTTTCATTTTGTAAGAGTTATATTACATGAATATTAAAGTTTGGGGAATGACATACTATTTATTTATTTATTTATTTATGGATTTCTATATCGCCCTTCTCCCTGGGGACTCAGGGCGGTGTACAGCCAAATAAAAAACACACAATATAAACGATTAAGAACAGTTTAAAAAGAATATTTAAATTGGCCCAAATTTAAAAAACACCCCAATTTAAAATCATTTAAAAGGCTTTGCTTAGGCCAGCCCGGCTTGTTGGAAAAAAAAATGTTTTAAGGGCACGGAGGAAGGCACGGAGGTCATGGATTCTCCTTATCTCTGGGGGCAACTGATTCCAGAGGGTAGGGGCCCCCACAGAGAAGGCCCTCCCCCTGGGGGTCACCAGCCTACATTGCTTGGCTGATGGCACCCCGAGGAGGCCCTCTCTGTGGGAGCACATGGGTTGATGGGAGGTCGTCGGTGGCAGAAGGCGGTCTCGAAGATAACTAGGCCCTATGCCATGGAGCGCTTTAAAGGTGGTAACCAACACCTTGAAGCACACCCGGAAGACCACTGGGAGCCAGTGCAGCTCGTGCAGGAGCGGTGTTATGTGGGAGCGCCATGTAGCTCCCGTAATTACCCGCGCGGCCGCATTCTGGACCAGTTGGAGCCTCCGGGTGCTCCTCAAGGGGAGCCCCATGTAGAGAGCATATACTAGATGCATAAGTTACTGTATTTTTCGGAGTATAAGACGCACTGGAATATAAGATGCAGCTTAGCTTTTGGGAAGGAAAATAGAAAAAAAAAAATCTGCCTACCAGGTATTCATCTGGCTAGCGTCCTTAGTCTGGTCAGCTTCAGCACATTAGTTTGCTGGTTTTGAGCACGCACGTGTGCTTTGTATCCCCTGCTTGGGGATAAAAAACAGCTTCCACAGCTGATCTTTGGAGAGAGAAGCTATGAGAAAAGCAGGCAAACCACGGAGATCCCATCCCGCACTAGCACTTTGTTAGGGCTGAAAAAAAGCTTCACAGCTGAGAGTTGGAGGAGCGGGGGAAGATTGCTTCACTGAAAAAAAAAAGCTTCTAAAGCACAGCTGAGTGTCAGAGGTAGATTTAGCACCTCCTTAGGGCTGAAAAAAAGCTTCAAAAAAGCTACATTCAGAGTATAAGACAGACCCAAATTTTCAGCCTCTTTTAGAGGGAAAAAAGTGTGTCTTGTACTCCGAAAAATATGGTATATTCCAGTACCTTTGCTCAACTATAGCCAAGATACAGAATAGAGTAGAATAGAATGGAATGGAATGGAATGGAATGGAATGGAATGGAAT
>WNWU01000001.1:57661457-57753888 GCA_012654045.1 Ptyas mucosa | reverse complement strand
GAATAGAATAGAATAGAATAGAATAGAATAGAATAGAATAGAATAGAATAGAATAGAATAGAATAGAATAGAATAGAATAGAACAGAACAGAACAGAATACCATCTATAATACAGCCACCTTATTCTGAACTTATATATAATAATACATGCCTGGTGATTGGTATTATACATGATGAAAAAGTTGTTGATATGGTTCAAATAAAATTTATGAATTGATTTTATGCCACCCAGAGTCACTATATAGGGGTGGCATAAAAATTAATAAGTAAAAATAAATAAATAGAAAATGAAATGTATTTCAACCATGTTTTAGTTGCTGGATTTCAACAAGATATCATAACCCAATGGTTTAACTCAGTGGTTTGAGTTAGTACAAATAGATTAATCTATCAAGTTATATTATGGCATCCATTGCTTGCTTGCTTTCATGTCAGAAGCACCAAGGCACTTCCGGGGTGAAAGGATTAGTCAGTGACATCATCATTGCCAAGGGGATGCCCGGTTGGGGGATCCTTTCATGTCCCTGTTAAGTTACCCACTGAAGTGATACTTGCAGTTGCCCACTTTTGAACTGCTGGGTTGGCAGGAGCTGGAGTAAAAGACAGGAGCTTGCCCCATCACACAATAGCACTCGAGTCTCAAATGCGAGCTTGCTGATTATCAACCTAGCTTTCCAGCCACGTGAGCCACCATGCTCCTCATGGCACATCAAGCACCTTAGTTCCATTAATCTTTGATTTGTTTCTTGGACCATTGGCTTCTATTTGATAGCCTCAAGCCATTATGGGTGTAAGGTACCTGGTTTTCAATATAATTTGATCTTATTTGCTGATAGATATTTTGGATAATTATGCAATATAATTACCAAAAGTTATTGAAGTTGTGCAGCAATATGGTTCATGCAAGAATAGTCCTCACTTGGTGATCAGAATTGGGATTGACAACTCACTTGTTAAGTAAAGTGGTTGGTGAGTGAACATGTGACTGGGCTTAGGTGCTTGCTTCAGTTTTCCTTTGCAAAAGTTTAGAGTTATGCAGTGGTGGTTGTCCCCAGTTCGACCGGTTCGCAAGAACCGGTAGTAAAACCAGCAGGAGGCTCCGCCCACTGACCTGGATGTCATCAGAAGTGATCTGCGCATGTACAGAATCTACACTCATGGGCACAATGCGAACCGGTAGTAAAGGTAAGTAGTTATGCAACTACCTGGAGTTATGCAAGGACTGAGATTAGGATTTACAATTTACACAGCCTCTGTAAAAGATTGATTTTATACCTTTCCCAAAATATATCAGAATATGTTGAATTAAGTATGTCTAAATGGATAGATGCAATTTCAGTTGGCATAATTCAATGGTTAAAATTTTCATTAAGGCTCCGGGGTAAGATTAATGTTATTAACATGAATATTACATCAAGATTAATGCATATTTTAAGAGGGATTCCAATGTTAATCCTTATTAGATACACTTTATACAGACAGATAAGTTAATGAGAACATTTTAATGGCAGGTTAAAGCCACTCAAATATCCTTGGTCAAACTGATGTTACCTTATGATGATGGCAGCTTTAACCTTACTAGGTTTGCAATTATATAATTGGGCTTTTCCTTTAGCCTCTATGGCTTTTGGGGAATGAGAACTTCTATGAAATTACTCTCTTTGCAGGGGCGGTGCGGTATGAGTAATATAACACATTTGAAATCATTGCATGTTTTAGGATATATTAAGCAGGGGTCTTTGTTTCCAATCTTGAAAGCTGCCAGGCACATTTGGTTATATGTGAATTGCATGAGAAATTGATGTTGTATAATAACCCACATTTGAAAATAAGCAGAAAGAAATGGGCAAGAATCCATGATCCTTTGAATCACTTGATTTCTCATGGTTGTTTTCAAGACTTCTTGATATTAAATTTTGAATATGACTTATATAGATTTACTTGGCAACATATGCTCATATAATTGAAACATATATTGACTTATAGAGGGGAGAAAAAAATCTGACCTGAAAGATAGCTTGGTTTAGTAAAATGGTTTCTACTTGCTAAAGAGCATTGACCTATTGCAAAAAAGCACAAATATAGGTACATCTTATGCAGCTTGGTAAAGCACAAATGAAAGGAACAGTTGTGAAAACAGGGAAGTCATCCCTCAACCTACAAACGTTTGTTGGATTAAGGCTATTAATAAAAAAGGGAAATCAGGTTGCTAGGAAATGGGATTTAGTTGCTATGAAGTGCTACCCTGGCTCATATAAACAGGATCACTATATAAGCTTTTGCCTTCCACTTCATTATTGGACAGAACCTTGTATTCTCCTCAGCACAGTTCCATTGAACTTGACTCAAAGCAGTATGATTACGTATTTGCTGAATTTATGAGTGACTGTCACCCTTTGGCAAAACACAGTCCTTGCATAGCTCTAACTCTTTGCAAAGGAAAGCTGAAGCAAGGCTGTGAGTTGTTTCTTTAGCTTCCCAGCCTAGGGCAAGCCACAAGCTTTTGACCAGTAGTTCAGATTTAAAGGAGGTGTAGTATGGTAAGTACATGTTTACACACTGGCTGCAAAAGTATGTGAATGATTTAAACTGGCCGGGATAGTTAGAAAGTTGAATATTCTGCTCAGGATGGATGGTTGAAGTTTTCTTTGAGTGGATCCTTTGACTCTGAACCACGTACAACCCTAAAACAATGTTGTTGTTGTTTTTTAAATGTGGATGTTGAGTTTCTGTTTTTCCTTTTTTTTGTGCTGTGTAAGAAATTTGAAAGTTTTTTAATTCATACAATCTGGTCTGGTGATATTATAGACTCACGCTGGGTTCAGAACATTACCTAAGTTAATACACTTTGGGGGAAAAATATTTATTTATTTATACGATTTTTATGAACAGCCATTTTTGAACACAATCCTATTATAGTTAGGGACCTAAGCAGGGGTGAAATGGTACTGGTTTGCTCCAGTTCTAGGGAACTGTAAGTAAAAAAAAGCTTCTGCTTCCTCTGAAGCTGTGCAGCGGAGTTTAGATTTGCTAGAAAGCAGGAAATCCTGATTTCTAGCAAAGCTAAATTGTGCACCACAGCTGATCCCCCCCCCCCCCTACTTACCTTCCCAAGCCTCCTTTTGGTGTGTACTGCGCATGCGCGGCCAGCAAACCTTTAGCAAACCGGTTTGGATTTCACCATTGGACCTAAGTGATATCAAACTGTATTCCTCAAATGTGGACTTCTCATTTATAAGGGAAAGATTCAGAATATGATTCTGTTAAACTATTTTTGAAAAGTGTCTGATTTTTAAATAATAAGATGAAGCAAAATGTTTATGTATGCTTAATATGGAATGATGAGCTTATCGACTTAGTCAATATATAAGACTTATATAATTGTTCTTTTTTTGCTGCCTGCCATTTAGTCTACTTTAATCACCATCCTGTGTCTTTTTTTCCTATTGACATGCAAACTTTCTTTGTATTTCACTATTAAATAAGAAAATAATAATAAATTATATGAAAAATATTTTTTCCTTATGCTGCTTTTTCACACACACACACACACACACACACACACACACACACTATACATCTGAAAATATGTCTTGGCAAATGGACAAGAGAAATTATCCTGGGGTTTGGCTTGGGCTGGTAAATTCTGAGATCTATATCCAATATTTTTTTTCAGAACTGCTGCCAAGCTGTATTACTCCATACATGTGCATTTGATTTCTGTTTTCTAAATTAAGAACTTTTCATTTGTCTCTATTACATTTCAATTTGCTTTCCCCCCCCAAGCTCATCTACACAAGGGGTTGAGGCAGGAATGCTCGTTTTTCAGATGAAAAGAACTGGAGTTATCTTTTATTTTTTTAAAAAAATACATTCGTGTTTCATGCCTATGTGAGGTCTTACACTATAGTTTTTGTTTTTTCCTACTATTAAGTACTTTTAAAGCCACCAACTGTCAAGTGCCAAGGAGATCAGGAGTTTCAGGCAATTCAAATGGGTATAAAGATATATTGCAAGCTTAAGCTCTCTACAAGAATCTGACCAACCAACAGTCAAGAGGAAATGAGCGGGAGTTAAGAAAGGCATTCAAAATCTCTTGCAGGCACACAGGGACTTGTGATTTATGATGTGTTTGATCGTCCCTCGGGCTCAGCCTGGTCATCTCCTACACCGACTTCTAACAAACCTGCTACTAAAATTAAGTGGCAACTTCAGAGAGAAATCTGAAAAATTGCCCAGAGCAAACTAACGTTGCCTATATCATTTCTACTTTGTGGTTACCTCTTTCTCCCAATTTTCATGATAAAAAGTAGGCATGAATGATGAGAGGCAGGGATGCTACCTGCCTGTTATTCTGCTAGGGATCCTAATCATGCAAGCCTCTTTGATGGCAAAACTGTCTGTGTCACACAGCATGTATACACCCTCTATATTAGCTTTCTGCTCTCAAATGCAGTAGAAAATGCTGTTGAAAAAGCTAGTTTGTATTTATAAATGGAACAGAGGATGCTATTTTGTTTGTTGGGTCATTCCAAGATGGAAGACTCCACAGAAAGCTTTCAAAGCAAAGTTGTGTATATGAAGACTCTAGATGCAGTTCTTAGGATCTGCAAGTTGTGTAGGAAAGGCTGCTGTCTGAGACCTTGATGCTAGTTCAGGGGTCTGCAACCTTAAACAGTCAAAGAGCCACTTGGGCCCATTTTCCACAGAAAACAAAACACTGGGAGCCACAAAACCTGGGTGGGCATGGCTAATTCGACATCACTCACTCCCACCCAGTCACATGACACACCCAGCCAAGCCTACCCAGGTTTTGTGGCTCCAGGTATTTTCTTTTAAACAGGTCTCTCTCTCCCACCCCCCTCTCTCATCTCTCTCCCTCTCCCTCTTTCTCATTTCTCTTTCTCCCTCTCTCTTTCTTTTCCCCTCCATCTCTCTCTCATCTCTCTTTTCCTCCCTCTCTCCCTCCCTCTCTCACCTCTTTCTCTCTCTTTCTCATCTTTCTTCCTCATTTTTCTCTCAACTTTCTCCTTTTCCCTCTTTCTCTCTCTCATCTTTCTCCCTCTCCCTTTCTTTCTCATCTCCCTCCCTCCCTCCCTCCCTCTCATCTGTCTTTTTCTTTACCCCCTCTCTCTTTCTCCCCCTCTCTCTCTTGTGTGTGCGTGTGCCCTGTTGAACCATTTCCAAAAACAGGCAAGGGTTGGGGTTTTTTTTTCCTGATGTTGTTCTTTCTTCTTCTTTGGGTGCTTTTTGCCATATGATTTAATTTTAAATCAAGAGTCATTTCAGGTTCCCAGATAAATGAAGCTCTTTTGTCCCCCTGCTGTGGCTCCCTGTTGGCTGGCTGACCCCCCCCCCCCGCCCCTAAGCCTCCCCTCCAAGAAGGGCCAGAAAAAGAAGCAAGTAGAGAGGTGCTTCGCTCCTGCTCTGGAATACGGAGCCAGTCTCCATCAACCACAGTCGCCCTTCTCTTCTCCGGGCAGGAGAGGTGTGAGGGGAAGGGGAGGGGCCACCCAGTGGTGGGATCATCCGACAGGGAGCCTCAAGAGAGGACCCAAAGAGCCAAATCCAGTTCTAGAGCCGCACGTTGCCAACCCCCATGCTAGTCCATGCAGCAGTTTGTTTGTAAACCCAATGGTTTAGTTTTTATAAAGCTTTACTTGGTATAAGATAGCTTCCAAGCTTCCCTATACATTTCTCCACTTTTCTTGCTCTTGTTGTGGGAAAGAAAATATATATATATATATATATATATATATATATATATATATATATATATATATATACTCCTGTTGAGCATTTCAGAATGTGACATTGCTAGACACGGAGCATTTCCCATGCAAATCAAAAGAAAAATGTTTGCTGCAGAAACCGGTATGTGCACCACTGGTGTGATGTTTCTCGTGTAACAGCTTGTGTTGTTCTTATTAAAGGTATAACAGCACCAAGCATTGTGTTGGGGCTGTGAAGTAGAAACTAATTATCTCTTAACAATTCTGCCTGCCTATTTCTCGCATGGACAGTCAGCATCTTCAGCAGGGCTGCCTTCAGAGCCAAGTTCAGGCTTAAGGAAGTTCAATTGGCCCAGGGATGTTTTGTTATAGGCTATATAAATAAAGATACAAAGAAAAAAAGAGCGCTTCTACATTTTATATTGCTGCATCTGCATTTTAGAGTTAATTATTTGGTAGATAACTTCTAGGTAAAGAGTCTGGAAAATATAAACTTCAGCTAACCAAACAAGTAAGCCACACGAAACAATTGCTACTTACTAGGAACTTATGAAACTGTCAATCTGGTTTATTTTTATTTCTCATTTTTCTGATCAAGAATTCATTCTGTCCTATTTCCTTACGACTGAAAAATCTGCATTTAGATTCATATGTATTTTTGCACACATTTCTCTTAATAGTTGTGTCTGAATAAATTTCATGAGCTATTTTACACTATTATAATATATGTTATGCATATATATATATATATATATATATATATATATATATATATATATATATTCTATCCCTGTGGTATGAAATTTTATGGAGATAAACCTGTGTAGTTGAAATATTTTAAATGACTCTGTTTGCATTTTGATTTTACAAATTAGAATGTTGTATGTTAATTTAAAAATGTAAATGGAATAAAATTCACCCCCTCCTGAACTGTAGTCTAGTAAAATAAGTGTATATCTATTTTATTGCTAACTGATATAAAAGTAGATTTCTAGAGACAGCTTTAAACAGTCCTTCTCTGTAAAACTAGTTATTTATATTATATTTAGATAGTTTTGTAAATTTTGTACGTGACAGTGGACTGGATTTGGCAAATTCTTTAGGTTCTTTGGCATTTTATTTTATTTTTTACATTGTTCCCTAAACATTCTGGATTAAGAGGTCAAATACAGTAGGTTCTATTAGAATACAATAGAATACAAGAGATTGTTTAGACTTTGGTGTATTTGATACTATAATGATGACCTACTTCAGAAGTTCCCAACCTTCTTGATTTGGTGAACATATTTAAATTTTTGCGTCAATAAAAATAATGTATCAAACTTGTATACCACGCAGCTCTCAATGATGCTGGTCATCTCATAGCAATCAAACAAATAATGTTCAATAAAATCTATTAAAAATAAAGAGAACAGATGCTAAGTGTGATGAAACAAGGAGTCTCAGTCTCTCTCTCCTCAAAGGACTTGGTGAAAAGCCAAGTCTTCACTATTCTTCTAAATAATAGCTGAGTGGGGCCCATTTGAATCTTGGGGGGAATCTCATTCTTGAGAACAGGTGCTGCTACAGAGAAGGTGCACTTCCAGGATCCCAGTAGATGATATTGTTTAATTGAAATAACCTGGATTGTGCCAACCCTGCAGAATCAAATTGACCAAGACAATATTATGGAAGACAGCTAGTCCCCCAAGTAACCAGATACTATAACTGAGCCAGGATTATGGTCATAAATCATTATAGTCAGAAATAAAAATTAAATAAGCAAGAAAATGGTTACCTATCTGATCTTGATGAATATAAATCATCGAGACCTGATGGATTATACCCCAGAGTTCTGAAGAAGTTGGCAGATGTTATCTCAGAACCATTGAACCATATCTTTCAAAAATCCTGGAACCTAAGGATTGGAAAAGAGCTGATGTGATTCCCATCTTCAAAAAAGGAAAAAAACCAGACCCGGGAAACTACAGACCAATTGGCTTAACATTAATAACTGAGAAGATACTGGAAAAGGTAATGAAAAAACAGATCTGTGAATATCTAGAAACCAATAAAATTTTAACTAAAAGCCAGCATGGGTTTGTTAAAAACAGATCATGCCAAACTGATCTTAGTTTATTTTTTGACAAAGTGACTAAATTAGTAGACAAGTGAAATGCTGTGGACATAGTATACTTAGACTTCAGCAAGGCATTTGACAAAGTAGACCACAAATTACTTCTTGGTAAGCTAGAAAAATGTGGGATAGACACCATCAGATGGATTTGTAACTGGCTGACAAATCCTACTCAACAAGTAGTCCTTAATGGTCTACATCAGGGGTGTCAAACTGGCAGCCCACAGACTAGATGTGTCACATGCAGGCCATGCCCTCCTCAAATGTGAAAAATGTCATGAAATGTCACTTGATGGCAACATGATGCCACAAGTTTGACACCTGTGGCCCAGGGGTGGTTCTACTTACCTTTACTACCGGTTTGCAACGGGGCCACATGCGCAGGCTTGCTTCGTTTGTGCACATGCACGCTCTTCTGCGCATGCGGAGAAGCATTTTCATGACGTCAGGGTCAGTGGATGGTGACCGGTGCAAACTGGGGGCAACCCACCACTACTGTGGTCTACATCAACATGGAGGGAAGTAAACAGTGGATTACTACAAGGCTCAGTACTCAGTACATCTTAGGCTCAGTACTCTTCAATATCTTCATAAATGACTTAGATGAGAGAATAGAAAGGGAACTCATCAAATTTGCAGATTTCACTAAGCTGGCAGGAATAGCCAACACCCCAGAAGAAAAGCTCAGGATCTAAAAAGATCTTGACAGACTTGAACAATGGGCCATATCCAACAACATGAAATTTAATGTGGAGAAAAGCACATGAGCAGAAAAAACCAAAGGTACAAGTACAGATTAGGTGAAACCTGGCTCAAAAAGAGTAACTATGAAAGGGACCTTGAAGTCCTAGTGGACAATCACTTAAATATGAGCCAGCAGTGTCTTGCATCAACCAAAAAAGCTAATACATGCCTTGGTTATATAAACAGAGGCATAGAATCAAAATCACATGAAGTATTTATAAAGCCTTAGTAAGGCCACACCTGAAATACTGCATCAAGTTTTGGTTACCACATTACAAAAAAGATGTTGAGACTTTGGAAAAAGTGCAAAGAAGAGCAACTAAGATGATTAAAGGCCTGTAAACAAAAACATATGAAGAATGGTTGCAGGATTTGGGTTTGGCTGGTCTAGAGAAAAGAAAGACTAGGGGGGGACGTGATAGCAGTATTCCAGTAGTTGAGAGGTTGCCAAAAAGAAGAAGGGGTCAACTTATTTTTCAAAGCACCAGAGGGCAGAACAAGAAACAATGGATGGAAATCAAGGAGAGAAGCAACCTGGAATTAAGGAGAAACTTCCTAAAAGTGAGAACAATTAACCAGTGGACCAGCTTGTTGAGAGAAGTAGTGGATACATCATCACTGGAGGTTTTTAAGAAGAGATTGGACAGCCACTTTTCTGAAATGGCATGGGGTGTCCTGCTTGAGCAGGGGGTTGGACTAGAAGTCCTCAAAGGTCCCTTCCAGCTCTATTCTGGTTGATTAATAGTCAGAAGTTGAGGAACCCACATTACCAGAAGTGAATTTTTCCACCCTTTTCCCCATTGTTCTTAAGCAAATGCTGTAATTGTTCAGTGAATATATTCATTTAATGGGCATTTTTTTCTAGAAACTGACAAAAAAATGCAGAAACCAACAAAAACGATTGTGAATTATGGTCACATGACTACAGAACTGCCAGGTTCCAAATACCAAGAAAGACACATTGAGACTCTTCTAAGCAGTTTCCTTTATTGTTCCTCATCTACAGACAAAAATCTTGCCAAACTATAACAGACTACTTGCATCATAAAATATATACTTTAGGAACTATGAGGAAGGAGCTGTTGTCTTAACTCTCTTTCTCCCAAACAAACTATCTAAACTGCTCCTCTGGGATGTACAGTATGCCTTTCCTTCTGGGAATCTGGACAACATTCCATCACAGGAATATCACAACCCATTGTAAAGCTGTCTCACTCAACAGGCGACCACATGACCAATGACTGTGAGGGTGTATAGCAAACCATTTATGATGTCCAGGGTGCTATAAGGGCTACCATAAAATGAAAGCCATTAATTGAGGGCTACCTGTTTTATAGGTAACATCTAGCCCCTTGAATCACCTTGAGTATATAAACTACACTAGTTCTCACAAGGTGGCTGCTCTGGTGCTGCAACCACTGAGTAAATTTCTTACCAGCTCTTTTTTAAACTCTTCAGTTGTGCTTTACCATCTCAGTCTACATTTGTGTATTTCTGAGCAGGGCACACATGTCCAACAGTATAGCCATTAACTCTTTTATTCTCTAAAAATGTCTCTAAATCTCTAAGTGGCACACCACTTGGTTGTGGGCATGCTCAGTTTTACACTAGTAAAACAGTCTAGTTTCCTGCAGATAATCACCCAGCCGCCCTGTTCAGGATGACCTGCTCCCTTCTCCATCTGGGAGCGTGGGAAGACCCCTTGCAGGGCAGGGCTGAGGATTTTGTGCAATATCTGCATGACAAAATTGCTCAGATTCGGGAGGGTTTGGACTCTGACTGGATAGATCCAGATGGGGTGATGGAGGTGGGTCTTGAGAATGTTAGCTGGGAGGAGTTTGACCTTGTGACTCCCGAGGATGTGGACAGGGTTCTGGGTAGGTTGAACGCGGCCACATGTTTATTGGACCCATGTCCCCCCTGGTTGGTGCTGGCTTCCTGAGAAGTTACACGAGGCTGGCTCCAGGAGATTGTCAACACTTCTTTGAGTGAGGGTTTCTTTCCCACTGCTTTGAAAGAGGCGGTGGTGAGGCCTCTCCTCAAGAAGTCTTCTCTGGACCTGGCTATTTTATCAAACTATCGTCCAGTCTCCAACCTTCGCTTTGTGGTGAAGGTTTTGAGAGTGCGGTGGCACAACAGCTTCCCCAGTACCTGGATGAAGCGGACTATCTGGATCCATTCTAGTTGGGCTTCAGGCCTGGGTATAGCACGGAAATGGCATTGGTCACATTGGTTGATGATCTCTGGGGGGCTCAGGACAGGGGTTGTTCCTCTGTCCTGGTCCTATTAGATCTCTCAGCGGCTTTTGATACCATCGACCATGGTATCATGCAGTACTGGTTGGAGGGGTTAGGGGTGGGGGGCACCGTGTTATGGTGGTTCTCCTCCTTCCTTTCTGACCGTATGCAGTCTGTGTTGGCAGGGGGTCAGAGGTAAACCCCGAGGTGCCTAGTTTGTGGGGTGCCACAGGGGTCAGTCCTCTCACCCCTCCTGTTCAACATTTATGTGAAGCTGCTGGGTGAGATCATCTGTGGCTTCGGGTTGGATTTCCATCAGTACGCTGATGATACTCAGCTGTACATTTCCACCCCGGGCCACCCCAATGATGCCCTTGAAGTGATGACCCAGTGCCTGGAGGCCGTAAGGATCTGGATGGGGAGAAACAAGCTCAGACTCAACCCATCCAAGACCGAGTGGCTGTGGTTTCTGGCGTCCCATCATAGTCAGTTGGTTCCATCACTGACTATAGGGGGTGAGATCTTGGCCCCCTCAGAGAGGGTTCGCAACTTGGGTGTCCTCCTGGACTCACAGCTGTCTTTAGAAGACCATCTGACAGCTGTGGCCAGGGGGGCTTTTTATCAGGTCCGCCTGATCCATCAGTTGCGTCCCTTTCTGGACTGGGATGCCTTGCGCACGGTCACTCACACCCTCATCACTTCCTGTCTGGACTACTGTAACACTCTCTACATGGGGCTCCCCTTTGAAGAGCACCCGGAGGCTCCAGCTGGTCCAGAATGCGGCCGCGCAGGTGATTATGGGGACGACTCAATGCTCCCATGTAACACTGTTCCTGCGCGAGCTTCACTGGCTCCCAGTGCTCTTTCGGGTGTGATTCAAGGTGTTGGTTGCCACCTTTAAAGCGCTCCATGGCATAGGACCTGGGTACTTACGAGACCACCTTCTGCTGCCGATAGCCTCCCATTGACCATGGGAGTACGTTCCCACAGAGGGGGTCTCTTCAGTGTGCCATCGGTTAGACAGTGTCGACTGGCGACCCCCAGAGGGACAGCCTTCTCTGTGGGGGCACCTGCCCTCTGGATAAGCTGCCCCCGGAGATTCGTCGGATTCCTGACCTACGTACCTTTTGCCGCGCCTTTAAAACACTAATATTCCATCAACCAGGGCTGGCCTAAAATATTACTTTAATGAGTTATTTTATTTTGTGTTATTTTATTTTAGATTATTGGCCAAACTATTTAATAATTTTAAATTGTTTTTAACTTTTATATTGTTGTTTTTTTAACTTGGCTGTACACCGCCCTGAGTCCTTCGGGAGAAGGGCAGTATAAAAATTTAATAAAATAAAATAATAATAATAATAATTCATGTAAAATAATATTTAAAATTCAGGTGACCAGGAACAGGTGAGGCGAAAAGAGATGTTTCTGATGACAACTGGTACATAGTGTTGGAAGAAATGTCCATCTGGGTTCAGTTCCAAGCGGGGAAAAAAGACACTGGAAACATGGAGGCTGCTTGGAAAGATGGTTTAATGGTGGACAGGAATCACATGGATTGAGCTCCTGAGCAGAATCACATGGCTTGAGTTCCTGAGTAGAAAACAAAGAAGTCCCAGATGCTGGGAGTGCCTTGGTTTTATGCCTTCTGTTGGGCCCCACCTCTGAGTTTCTTGTTCCTGTATAAGAAATGTATCCTGATTGATTGTCAAACTCCCAGGTGGTCTAGGGGTCTTAGCTAACTTTGTAGGTTGTCTCTCAAGCTTGCTTGAGTCTTGCCATGTGGTGAGTTTCTGTTGCTAGATGGGTTCTATTGTGTTGCAGATGATAGCCCATTAACAAAAGTGGGGGGAAATGAGTGAGCTTGGCTGAGGACTTAATGGCCCATTGATGAAGGTGTAAGGGGGGGGTGGGGAAGCAGGAAGCTGCTTTATCTTTAAAACATGTTTCTCCATTTCTCATCCAGGGAAATATAATATTCTGCCTTTTTAAATATTTCCTAAAATATTTCATTCTTCTAGGAGAAGGGCGGGTGCTAACTTTCTACAATAGTAGAGAACATGTTACTGATCCAGTCCTATAATAGCAGCACACTTTGGTTGAGTCATTGGTTAGATTATTTTTTTTAATCTTTCCCAATTTCGCTTTAGAATAATTTACAGCTTTTTTCATTTGAAATTTATTTTAATTTTTTTTTAATTTGATTTATATGCCGCCCTGCTCCGGAGACTCAGGGCGGCTTACAATGCATTAAGCAATAGCCTTCATACTTTTGTATATTTATACAAAGTCAGCTTATTGCCCCACAATCTGGGTACTCATTTCACCTACCTTAGAAAGGATGGAAGGCTGAGTCAACCTTGAGCCTGGTGAGATTAGAATTTGCAGTAATTGCAGGCAGCTGAATGTTAATCAGTGCCTTAGTCTACTGCGCCACTCAGGCCTTTGTTCAACTATATGCGACTGGAAATTCAAAATTTGCCAATGATTGTTATCTTATATCTTCTAACTTGTGGAAGAGATGTTGTATTTGGAAGGATCTAAAATAAACTGGGAGTTAAAAATAGAGATTACTAAATGGCCTGGATAAATTTAAACAGTAATTTACATAACTGTTTTGTTAATCTTTTTGAGTGCAGTTGGACTAGATAATGGTGCTAGTGTCTTTAATATAATTTTGCATCCATTAATGGAATAAGATTTCAGTAAAAAAGAGAGACTTGTCTGAGATAGAATTTCTTCATGTTTACATTTGGAGATTTAATTTGGTGGACGTATGGTGATGGTTTAAACTAAATAAGCAAGGATATATACTTTTATATCTATCCCATATGGCATATGCTATGTGCTCATGACTGGATTTTTTTTCAAAAAATGGCTAGATTAATGGCTAATTTAATCGATCGGTGTAATGTGGGATCAGTCCCAATTTCTGTTCACATATCCATAGCAATGTCAGTGTTTTGCAAAAAATATGAAAAAACAAAATCCAGGCATTAAGAGGTGGTATTTTAATACTCTATTCCTGGATGACTCTTGGTTTGTTAAAGAACAAAAAGAAGATATAGAGGGTTGGGTTTTTTTTTTTTTACAAATTAACAAAGTTAACTAAAATTGAAGATCATCTGAGATAATCATAGTAGGATAATAGTTTATGCCTCTTAAAGGAAATGTGTGAATTACACACAACAGTTACAAGCAAAAGAAGAGTTAAATGCTTTTGCCAGATCTCATGGTTTGGAAACATATCAAACATTTAGATCAATTAAGCTGGATTTTGATCAATTTAATGCATCAGATACTGAATGCTCACATATGCTAACAAATATACTGGGAACAGAAACAAAATGTGGGAAATTATTGACTTCTTGCTCAAATAATTGAAACAAACTAGTAAAATATATTCAATAAACAATTCAACAAGGATAATTCATAGCAAATATAATGAAATTAGCTCTCAATTTATGAGATCAATCTATTCAGCAAATGCATAATTATTTAACAATGAGACATTGTTGAATAAAGTAAAAGTTCTTCGAATTTTGGTCGCTCAATTTGGAATTCAACTTCACTATCAGTGTTACTGGAAATCTATGCATATATTGATATTATGTAATCTGGAGAAACAGATGTTACTTGGAAAATAGATAAAATAATCATAGACTGATATAAGAAATTAAAGGTGAACATATATTGCTAATAATACATGAAATATTATATGTGAAATAGAATATATATGAAATAGAGATCCTGCCAGCTTCATACATTGAAAGTGATAGAACAGTTATTTTCTAACGTGGCAAAGATTCTATAAAATATCCTACTTATAACGCATTAGCTTTGTTAAATGTGGATGCTAACATTTTAATAGATTACTTGGTAAGAAAATTACAAAGATATTACCTTCAATAATTCATCTGTCACAATTGGTTTTCATGAGTTACTGTCAGATAATATTAGACATTTAATAAATGTATTAGGTTTCTATCCTGATATACATGCTTTGTTTCCCTGAAAATAAGACCCTGTCTTATATTTTTTTGAACCCTGAAATAAGTACTTGGCCTTATTGCCATGCACTCAAAAGCCCGATTGGGCTTATTATCAGGGGATGTCTTATTTTGGGGGAAACAGAGTAATACAATTGTTTGTGGCATCGTAAGGTGCAGATGAAGCCTTCCATAAGGTGGAAATCAAATTTCTGGGACAAATGATAAAATAGTTTGGGTTTCTTGCAGAATATATTTCTTGGAGAGAAAAAATCTTGTGTAACTAAAAATGGGATTATTGTTCTTCCAATAAAAATACGCAGAATGCCCTTCCTCTCTTAATATTTAACTTAGTGCTGGAACCTGGATATGCAGAATCTGGTAAATTGAATATAACTCAAACTAGGGTACCGCCAAAAAATAATATGCTACTAAATCTGGGAAATGCATGGACCTGAAATGTAAGTAAAGTTGTTACTGAATCAAACATTTGGATAATTTTACTTGATAATTATGATCAAAGAACTTTATCTTAATTAATTGAAATTGTACAATGAGATGGAAAATATTCCAGATAGATAATGAACTGAAATGGCAATAAAGTTCCTGAGGATCAAAATAAAGATTTCTGGTTTGCCCACAATCTATCAAATACTGACGGTTGGAATTCCTAAGAATATATTCTGCTTCATGAATAGAAATATTTATATTTATATAAACAAACATAAATATGTCTAAATTTAAGAGAGAGAGAAAGGGGGGGAATGAATTCCAGTGTTAATTCAACTAAGATATTTTAAGCAAATAGAGAAAAGTTTTATGGAAGGAATAGTAGATTTCCTTTTTAAAATTTGGTTTTTATATGATAAAGGTGGCTTTAATTTTCCTGATTTTAAAGACTATCATTGGGCATATTTGTTAATATGGATATATTGGAGTGAACAGGGCATTGATTACTCATCATTGTGAGCTCAATTAAACAGTTACTATTTGATACCCTTAATAGTTTGGCAAGTCCTTTTTATTAAATTTTTTATTATTATTTTTTTATTAATCATATTTCTATGCCGTCCACTCTCCAAGGACTCTGGGCGGTTTACACCAAAGACAGTATACTAAATAGCATATTGCCCCCAACAATCTGGGTCTTCATTTTACCCACCTCGGAAGGATGGAAGGCTGAGTCAACCTTGAGACGGTGAGATTTGATCTGCTGATCTGCTGAACTAGCAGTCAGCTGAAGTAGCTGCAGT
Organism: Ptyas mucosa; assembly: GCA_012654045.1. Lineage (NCBI taxonomy): Eukaryota > Metazoa > Chordata > Lepidosauria > Squamata > Colubridae > Ptyas > Ptyas mucosa. The sequence continues at coordinate 57,737,817 of WNWU01000001.1, read as the reverse complement.
ACAGCACTCTAACCACTGCGCCACCTCGGCTCTTTCCAGTACTGATAGCAGTTTGACACATTTGGATCCTATTTAAAATCTACTTCAACTCTCATGAGAAATGTATGGTGCAGACCAATCCCTATTTAAGAATGTCTGTGAAAGAAAAGGATATATTTTGGAAAATTTGGCCTGAAAATGTAATTAATACTTTAAAAATGCAATAAGTACATTTGACACTTCTGAACCATTACAAAGAATGCTTTAAAAGAAATGTAATTTACCTAATATGGATGAATGGCAATTTATACAGTTGTGGAAGCCACTAGCATGTCAGAACCAAAGATGAAATTAGCAATTGTTTTGCTAGGTCAGTATTTGGCTTTATCAGCCCTCCCAGGTAAAGCAGGAAACACAACCAGATAAACCAAATCTATTTTATTATAAGGCTACATACAGAAGGTCACGTGTCTGAAGGTACAAATCTCCCACCATTTCTTTTTATAACCTGCTTAGCGTAGGACTTTTCTAAGTTTCTTTCTCTGACCGTTAAGCAACTGCAGGCTCCTCCTCCGCCTGTCTGATCATTCCTAGGCAGCATCTTTTCTCCTTATCCTTCAAAGTCATTCCCATCAGTGGTGGAATTCAATTTTTTTAAAACTACCGGTTCTGTGGGCATGGCTTGGTGGGCATGGTGTGGCCTGGTGGGCGGGAAGGATATTGCAAAATCTCCATTCCCACCCCACTCTGAGGCCAGCCAGAGGGGGTATTTGCCGGTTCTCTGAACTACTCAAAATTTCTGCTACTGGTTCTCCAGAATTGTCAGAACCTGCTGAATTTCACCCCTGATTCCATACATCAGTACAGGCTCTAGAGGCTGTCAAGATTCCAGAAAAATCAGTACTGGAAATTTAGAATATCAGAGAAGGCATTCCATGAGCCAATAATTTATTATTTATTTATTTTTATAAAAAAAGGCAAACACCTCACAATAAATATTATACAAGATGATATACAAAAAATATGGGGTGGAGAGTTGGAACATCCTATCAATGGTTTCAATTTTTTTTTTAAAAAAAACCCTGCTAGGTATGTTTTTTTAAATAATTAAGAAGTAATTTAATTAATAGCAATAGCAATAGCTTTTAGACTTATATACTGTCCCATAGTGTTTTATAGCACTCTCTGGGTGGCTTACAAGATAGAAGCATTATTTGTGTATTACCACAATGATTTGAGTCCTTATTTTACCAGCCTCTGAAGGATGGAAGGCTGAATCAACCTTAAACTCCATCCAATGGTGGGCTGCTGCAGTTCGGACCGGATTGGGCGAACCGGTAGTTCCGATAATCAGCTGGCTCCGCCCACCTGCCCCTGCCCTATCCTGTCCTATATTTCCCATATTGGCTCAGCTGATTCATGTGGCACAGCTGATTTCCATGCCTCCTCTGTTCTACTTACCGGGGCTGCCTTAGAAGGTAAGCAACTGAGCTTCAAATTGCTGTATTTTGAACTCTGTGAGCATGTTAGGCATGTGTGAACCAGGGGTGCTATTCAGCAGGTTCTGACAGGTTCTGGAGAACCGGTAGCAGAAATTTTGAGTAGTCCAGAGAACCAGCAAATACCATCTTGGCTGGCTCCAAAGTGAGGTGGGAATGGAGATTTTGCAGTATCATTCCCCTGCCACGCCCATCAAGCCACGCCCATAGAACCGGTAGTAAAAAAAAATTGAATTCCACCACTGACGTGAACTGGTTGTTAAACCAGTTGCAGCCCACCACTGACTCCATCAGGATCAAACTCCAGATTGTGGGCAAGGTTTGCCTGCAATATTGCACTTTAACCATTGCAACACCAGGGCTTCATTTAAAAAAACCAAACAAGCAATTTAATTCAGTGTGGAATTGTAAGCCTTACATACCATTACAGGAGCAGTCAAAAAAATGTTTTCAGGCTTTTAGGTTCCTCAAATGTTATTTTAAAAAGACTGACCATTATCCTTTCTTTACTGGAGGTATAATACATTTTAACAAAGCCTAGAATACATGTTATGGCAATTCCTTATAAGCTAGATATTATTGTTATGGTGAATTGTATTCTTGAAAGGAAACTGAAATTAAAAGACATCAATTCGCTATTAAATGCTATTCTAAGAAAATGGGATTTATCAGTGTATAAACATTAAATAAATTGTGTCTAGATTGTTGTAAAGAATGGGATAATGTATTTCTAGAAAGTTCTTGTGTATCAGAGCCTAAATGTTGGTTCCATGAAATTTGACATTCTCCACTTTTGAATTTTCTCTTGGTCGAAAGACAAGATCAGGCAACATAATTCCGTATATTTTATGTTTAACTCAGTATTTCAAAATTGACTTGTAATGGTACGAGTGGGTGTAATTAAGGCTGTTATATTAAAGAAAAGTGGTAAAACCAAAGTACTGGAATTTGATTTGTTTCTTGCTTTTCTTATTTTCTTTCTTTTTCATTTTTTCCAGTTAATTTTTCTTAGGTTTCTCCTTTCATGCATCTTCTTTAATAGTGTTATAGTTTATTACATAATACCAATGTACTGACTTATAAACTCAATAAAAACAACTTCAAAAAGTATGTACATGATGTGCATCTTTATTTCCCCTTTTCTGAAATCTCAGCACTGAATATCTAGAAGAATATTTGTCTCTCAAGGCTGCAGAAGACTGAGTCATGAAGCATTTGCTGAACCTAAATGTTGATAAAAGGGAGTAGGTACTGTCTATCCTTTGCAGTCTCTCAGCAGAATGTTAGGAACTGCTACCTCTGTACAAATATTGCATGTGCTGGTGTGTTGTCTGTTTTTAGTAAATCTTGGTTACCAAAAAGGGCAGGATTAGCAGCTGTCATGTCTACTTGTTTTACCCTTCTACTTCGATTCCACATTGGCACACTGATTTTTTTAAAAAAACACCCTCTTTTTTTGGATACTTGCTAGAGAGTAAATCAGGGGTGGGTTCTAAAAATTTTTACTACTGGTTCTGTGGGCATGGCTTATTTTGTGGGCATGGTTTGATGGTCATGTGACAATTCTTTAGGATTTAGCAGAGGTACTGGTCTACCAGGCTTTTAACTGTTTGCAGAGCTGTACCGGTCTACCCATTTGTTTTTGGAGGCACCGGTCTACTCATTTGTTTTTGGAGGCACTGGTCTACTACCACACTGCCTTTTAACACTGATCAGCTGTAGGGCGGCCCATTGAAGCCCAGTGGCAAGAATTTAAACAGTTTTTTTCCTTCTAGCCGATCAGCTGGGTCTCGGGAGGCAGCAAATAGATTGGGGGCGGGGCTAAATAAAAGGTAAGAAAAACATGGGGGTGGGGGAGGGTCCAGCTCCTGAACAAAGAGAACCGGTTCAGTGATGTCATATCGTCACCGCTACCGGCTCGGCCGGACCAGGCTGAACCGGGAGGAACCCATCACTGGAGTAAATCATTAAACTCAATAGGTTTATTCCTGAGAAAGATAAAATTTTACAGCACTAAGGATATGAAAGGTCTACTGCTTGACTGCATCCAATTGCTTCTTGCTGACATCTCCTTTCCACATGCTGACTAGCTTATGTGTATCACATATCTGAATGCTTTCCTCGGGAGAATGAAAATAATCTCTGGTAAAACTTTCATTATTTTATTCATAATGCACATACGGTGAATAGTAAATGGGTAGGCAGAAACTGTAATAAAACTTGATGCAATAAAATTTGTGTGTGTGCGGTGAGCCATATTTAATAAAGAACAGAGTGACAAAGATCCAGGAAAAAAAGACTGTATGAGGCTGCTTTTCATAGTCTCTGCAGGATGCAGAGATGAAGCCAAGAGATGTTGACCTGAAGAACAGCAGATACAATAAGAAGAAAGTACTATTAACATTGGTGTCGGCTTGCACAGCGTGCTTTGTTTCTTGAAGAAGATGGAAATTTAATTCAGATCACCATAATGCATTTATCTGTTGGCAGCAAAAAATGCTTATGACATTTTAAAGATTGAAAGATTGAAAAGACATCATTTAATCTATGAGAGATTTGAGGGGTATCAGACCGTATGTATTACTTATGCATTAACCAAAGCAAGGTTGTGTGCTCCATGCCCAGCAATTGTTTTATGAATGAATAAAATGTATGAGTGGTTAGTAGTGAGTACTGCAGCTGACTGCTAGTTCAGCAGATCAGCGGATCAAACCTCACCGGCTCAAGGTTGACTCAGCCTTCCATCCTTCCGAGGTGAGTAAAATGAGGACCCAGATTGTTGGGGGCAATATGCTATTTAGTATACTGTCTTTGGTGTAAGCCACCCAGAGTCCTCAGAGAGTGGGTGGCATAGAAATATGACAAATAAACAAGCAAGCAAGCAAGCAAGCAAGCAAGCAAACAAACAAACAAACTCATTCAGGTTGATCTTTTTTGCATTTCATTTCTGTCTCACTGTACAGTTTACCTATCTAACCAGAAAGGTTTATTTATAATTCTATTTCAGGATAATACTTTTCTAATGAACCAGTGGTGGGTTGCCCCCAGTTCTATAGAACTGGTAGTAAAAGTAGCGGGAGGCTCCGCCCACTGACCCCGACATCATGAGAACACTTCTGCACATGCGCAGAAGAGTGTGCACACACGCAAGCCCCATTGCGAACTGGTAGTAAAGGTAAGTAGAAACCACCCCTGTAATGAACCAATGCAGTTCATAACACGTATGCCAGAATGAATGTGTTATCCTTTGAGATGTCACTAGTAATTTTGCGTGGGGTTTTCCCCCCTCCTTCTGCAGAAGCTTAATATAGTTGCAGCAGAATCCCCACCCTCACAAAATTAGTTATTTAGCAATAGCCTCTTCTAACAGCAGAATGAACAGTAGTCAAAATAGATTGGACATTGTGAGAAACTCTCCACAAATAATGGTTCTATATACCATTGTGATGCTATACAGGTTATACCGGTAGGTATAGCTACAATTTTTAAAGCTTAGCGAGTGCAACATTTACGTATATGTTACTACTATCCAGTGGTCCTGAATCAGAGAGAGTTAACATAAAACAGAGAATCTTTAGAATGAGGTAATAAGAGATTGCAATGTAAGCATTGTTATTTATGATGCATGTTGATACTGTAAGTGTCAAAAATAAAGGGAGGTTATCCAAATGGCTTATCAATGCATTCAAGGGGAAAAAATAGAACCTAATTGATGAGTGCACCTCTACTAGAGAGAAATTCCCTGAGGATGAGCTCCAGCAGGAATTTGAAACCTTGGAAGATTAAATCTCTGGTCCTCGTGACCGACACAGATTGGATCCTAATGGATGCATTCTTTTTATCTATCTGTTTTTAAAAGTAATTGACCAAACATATATAATTTGGGAGATTGTTTTTCTCAGGACTCGCTCCTGCTGTTGGCTGGCTGGAAGCCCAGTGATCATTGTAAATCTGCTCTAATAAAGTATACTTCATCACTTCTATTTCCAAATTCTCTGTTTTCTTGTTTAAGTGAGCAGAGTTTTTTCACAAAACCATGCTCACATGAATGTAATTCATTAAATAGATTAAATAAGTGGAAAAACATTTTTTTGGGGGAGGAACAAATACTGGGAGACTCCAGTTCAAAGCCACCCTTTTCGCTGGCTGAGTTTGAGCAGGTCATTTTCTCTTACCCCAGTCCTAACTCTCAAGTTGATTTTGTGGACAAAGTAGGATGAGAAGCACTATGTACGCCACTCTGAGTTACTGAACAAAATACACATTTAACTAACTAGTCAAATGAATGAATAAATAGGATTTAATAGCAAGAGGGGGTAAACATAGACCAAGTTTTTTTTTTAAAAAAAAATCGTCCTACATGTGCAATTTGAGAGTTCACTGAAAAACTAGAAGTGTCACTCTTTAGTAAACAGAATCATTTTGGAGTCAGACAGTACCTAAATCTAATAAAATGAATTAAATATTTAACTAGATCACCCTCACAATCTTTTTATTTATTGTTCATCATTCCTTCCCCTGTAAGTATACTATTCATATCACAGGAGTATACTATATGTCTGTGATATAGTAGGTAGTAATTCATAGTGATAGTGATCCATGGAATATTATCTAACAATAAAGGCATTCGTTTTGGAAGCTGTCACAAAATTCTATAACATTTGCATATATTCACTCATAAAGTTAAATCTATATATTTCCATTTAAGACCTGCTTCGTCGCTCTGCAGGTGCTTCAAATTACTTTGGAATTTCACCACTGTGGTGAATGTTTGGAGCGGGAAAAGGAGTTAAGATGTTTTGCTAGAACAAAGACTTCCATCAGCAGAATCACTTCAAAATGTATTTACTGCCAGTGACCACAAAACACTTACCATTCTAAAATCTGAAATGTAATAAATGTCTACACAATAACACACATAATGCTATATGCATCAAAACTATACAATTATGTGTTTAGTTTTGCTTCCTTTGCAACACTCTTCTAGAAATCATCATTGACTTAGCAACTCAAGGAGAATGATGAAAGCTTCTTTTAAAGTCTCATGACAATTGGTTTACTAGAGATGTAATTAAATCTTTCTGCCAAATTAAATGAAAAGGTGAATGGGGAAGGTCATGCACAACTTATTTTAGCTTCCCCCAGCTGACAGGGGTACAGCTGTTCTTGCCGAATACTGTGGCATTAGATCTATTTTCTAATAACGTTGAAGGCAACTCATCTAACCTGGACAAAGTGAAGGCTCTCATATGTGCTAGGCAAAGGATGTAAGCAAGGTAGAAACAATTGAGAAAGCTCTTTCAAATACAACTAAATATACACTTTTATTTATTTATTTAATTTATTTATTGGTTCGATTTATATGTTGCCCTTCTGCGGAGAGTCAGGGCGGCTTACAATGCGTTAAGCAATAGCCTTCATACTTTTGTATATACCTGCTTAGTAGGGCTTTCACCCCCCCCAAAGCGGTGTTCTTTTTTATACAAAGTCAGCTTATTGCCCCCACAATCCAGGTCCTCATTTTACTTACCTCAAAAGGATGGAAGGCTGAGTCAACCTTGAGTGATTCAGGGTGAGATTTAAACTTGCAGTAATTGCAGGCAGCTGGTGCTACTTAATAGCACTTTAGTCTGCTGCGCCACCAAGGCTCTTTTGGACTAAGATAGCATTTTTATAATTCTAGATTGAAGTTGCTGTTTCAGCTCTGACAAGAAAACAATATCATTTCAGCTAATTGGCCATTTAATTTTGTTTGTGAGTCGTACTTCCTAAATACAGGTATTCTGACTAGACTTTTGTTGAAAGTCAGTATTCCTAAAACGTATTTAATAAACAGCAATTTAAATTATTCTGTGTTCAGTGAATATATTCTAATTAGGGTAAGCATAGAGCCAATCATAAAAGATACAGTGACCATTTGTTCTACTTCATGCTGGATACTAGATCTCAGTCAAAAAAATATTTTTAAAAAATCCCTCGAATGAGAAACCTCTGGAAAGCAGATAGAAAAGTACATCAGCCATCTTGGTCACATTGCTCCAACTGTAAGAAACTCTCATCATTACAGTTTAAACAAAAATATCTAAACTCATGCCTATATATAGTATTTAATTAGTCTAGGTGGCTCAATGCCTAAGATGCTGAGTTTGTCGATCGAAAGGTTGGCAGTTCAGCAGTTCTAATCCCTAGTGCTGTGAGCTCCCGTTACTTGTCCCAGCTTCTGCCAACCTAGCAGTTTGAAAGCACGTAAAAAATGCAAGTAGAAAAATAGGGACCACCTTTGGTGGGAAGGTAGCAGTGTTCCATGCGCCTTTGGCGTTTAGTCATGCCGGCCACATGACCATGGCGACATCTTTGGACAGTGCTGGCTCTTCAGCTTTGAAGCGGAGATGAGCACTGCTCCCTAGAATCAGGAACGACTAGCACAGATGTGCAAGGGGAACCTTTACATTTACCTTTAAATGTAAATCTATGCTGGGCTTTGATGAGGCATTCCCTTTTTTTCTGTCAGTTCAAAAATGGACCTTCTATGTTAAGGTCTATTTTTTTCTTAAATCAAATAGTTTCATGGACCATAATTTCTAGGACTCTGAGGCAGTATATGAATTTGGCAATCCTCCTGGGTGAAAATAAATAATGGATATTTACGTAGCCTCTTTTCAGCATTCTGCATTCTTTGCTGGCCTCCAGGCCTACAGCAGGTCTCTTCAAATGTTTGAACAAAAATATCTCTGCTTCTTTTCCCCTGACATGACCCCTGTGGATGCAGTGAGTGGCATTGATAGATTGGGTTCCTTGCCCTCTCTGCTGGAGGAGATGTAATGATGGAATAGCTGGAGAAAAGGGGACTGATGATGAAGCCAACATTTTAGAAATCAGAAGGAAATAGAATGAAGAGTGAAAACAGCAGGGATTTCCCCCCCCCTCCAAATAAAGATGGACTCAAAAAATAAAAGTTCTGATTTCCCAGAGTCCTCACTATCATTATCCTAGTCAGGAGGATGGCATTCCATAAATGAACAGCCATGAACAAGATCTCCAGTTCAATTTCAGTTTAAATTAGAATTCCTGCTTGCCCAGAATTAGCCCTCTGAGTAAGAAGGAATTTTAATTTAAACTGAAAGAAATTGGAATATGCCCCCCAACCCCTGTGTATCCTCCCTCTCCCTCCCTCCCTCCCTCTCTTTCTCTCTCTCTCTCGTAATGTTAGTTCTTGTACCATGCTATATCCATGGTACATATGTTGTTATACACTTACTGGTACTGTATGTACATATTGGTATATATGTAGATACAGTATTTATTTTTATTTATATTTAGTTTGTCAAGCATGTATGAGAAAACAAGTATAAATTAGAACTTAACATATAAGCATAAACCGGTATAAGTATATACATAAGAAATGAGTAAGAATAAATGGGAACAGTACAACAGGGATGGTAGGGACGCTGGTGCGCTTATGCATGCCCCCTTACAGACCTCTTAGGAATGGAGTGAGGTCCACGGTAGACAGTCTAAGGTTAAAGTTTTGGGGGTTTGAGGATGTAACAACAGAGTCAGGTAGTGCATTCCAGGCATTGACCACTCTGTTGCTGAAGTCGTATTTTCTGAAATTGAGTTTGGAGCGGTTTCCTTTGTTTGCCCGTGTATTATTGCGGTTGAAGCTGAAGTAGTCATTGACAGGTAGGACATTGTAGCATACAATTTTGTGTACTAAGCTTAGATCAGACCGTAGGTGGCATAGTTCTTGGTTGTCCAGATCCAAAATTTCAAGCCTGGTGGCATAAGGTATTCTATTGTGAGCCAAGGAGTGGAGTACTCTTCTTGTGAAATGCCTTATGTATGTCTTATGCCCTGTCCCTCTCCCATTTTCAGACAATAATGTAGGTTATTTCAATTATTTTAAAAGATGGCAAACCAACTTAATAAGTTGAGTGTGAGAAGACTCACCAAAAACTGAACTTCTCACCTCCAATTTGGCCTGATGACCTGACCCTGGAGATCTTGTTCTTGTTCTTGGCTGTTTATTTGTGGTACGTTCATTTAATTCAAATCAAGTTTTCCTTTCTGGTTTTCCTTTTTAAATAAATCAGCTGCTACTGTATATCTGGCTGGTAATTTCTCTCTGGCAGATGTCTTTCCTAACCTTGCTGCTACTCAGACTGCTTTAGCTGGAGATGCTGGTTCTCAGACCTGGGACTGTGAGAGATACTCTGACACTGAGTAGAGGCCCCTTTCCAGCAGAGAAGAGGGACTGCTAAAATGACAACAGTAGTAATGATCTATGAATCCAAGTACACAGACAAGTCTTTGAAGCCACAGCTAGCAATAGAAGCCATCTGTTTTTGCATGTCTTCAAATACACTTGACTGCATCTACCCTTCAATGCTGCATGCACAGAATTAGTTCCAAGACAACGGCATCATTCCCATGTCATATTTAACTGGATCATGGAGGGCGTTCAGTATGCTGTGGGTATACCCTCAAAAGAAGAAATTACTCTAATCCAGGGGTCCCCAACCCCCGGGCTGTGGCTCACTACTGGCCTATTCAGAATTAGGCAGAATGAGTGGCTGGCTGGAGCGTGCATGCGTGTCCATGCAGCTCAATTTGTGTGAGCAATGGGCTGGTGGGCACTTGCACCGTGCGTGTCTGTCCACTGCTCGTGCTGGCCCACCATTTGTGCAAGGGCTGTGTGTGTGCACACACCAGCCCACTTCTTATGTGGCCCAGTTCCCCTCCCCCCTCCACTGGGCCTTTTATTAAACAAAACTCTAGAGCCATGATGGCGAACCTATGGCACGGGTGCCACAGGTGGCACGCGGAGCCATATCGGTGGGCACGCGAGCTCAGCTCCGGCACACATGCGTGCACCAGCCAGCTGATTTTCGGGCCTTCTGGGCCCACCAGAAGTCAGGAAACACACTGTTTCTGGCCTCTGGAAGGCCTTTGGGGGGATGGGGAAAGCCGTTTTTACCCTCCCCAGGCTCCTAGAAAGGCTCTGGAGCCTGGGGAGAGCAAAAAACAGGCCTACCAGACCCACCGTGCCATCACGTGCCAAAAGCGGGGGGACCACAGGGGGCGGGGTGTATAGAATGGGTGTGGGCACACGTGCATGTGACCCCACCGCCTTCCCCCCCGCTTTTGGCACGCGATGGCAAAAAGGTTAGCCATCACTGCTCTAGAGCATTAGTTAGCTCACAATAATTCTAGGCACACAGACAGTTAAAGTTGCTTCAGCAAATCCTTCATGTGGTAGATGGTGAGAATCGAACTGCCGAATTGCTGGCAGTTGACTGTCAGCAGAATTAGCCTGCAATGCTGCATTTTAACCACTGTGCCATGAAAAGGAAGGTAAGTCATTATTCCTACCCCTACAAGCATTCCCCACTCATTCAACTCCACCAAACACCACAGCATAAACTATACCTATCCCTTCAGCCAGACAGGAAGGATAGCCTGCAGCAAAATTCTGCTGCATGAGAATCAGAGCAATGATGCACCACTGGAGCTCACCCTGCAGGTTTGTGGCACAAGCAGCCAAGAGTGCTAGCTTCCCAGCGCTTGCTAGAAATGGGAAATACATCTGCTTCCAGAAGACTATTTATCTTGAGCAGCAAGCTACCAAGATCTATAAAAGGCAGTCCAAAGCTGATGCATCTGCTAGAAATTCTTTAAAATGCCTTACTGAAGAGACAATGGAGAAGTTGCAAAAGCCACATATCTTAACATTCCCAGCGCATGGCAGAGAAACAAGTGGCAAAAAGAGAGAGAGAGAGAAGATGGTTCAGCAAAGTCTGTGAGCATGAGAGTAGTGAAAAGCTGCTGGAACGGATTAGGGATTGAACCTCGGGGAATGATAGGATTTGTGGGATACTGACAGGAAACGCTGACAGCACAGGAGTGGAAGCTATAATAAAAAGCTGGTATTTCCAGGTGCTAGAAAATATATGTTGCCAGATGGGTCAGCTGTGTTATTCTTTTGCAGAAAAATAACTAAAGGTCTTGTGGCATTTAAGAACTACCTTAAGTAATTTAAGTATTACAATATCTAGAAAGGGGATCACAGTCCGTTTCATCCGAAGTACAGAGCATGGGGTCCTGAGACAGGGTTTTCCCCCCTCTCTCTGAAGAAGCGGAAGGGGGAATGTTGGCAAACAGGTGCTTAGTTCCCATGTCTATAGAATGTAGGCTGCTAATTGAGCAGGGACAGCATGTTAAGCATGAATGTCCATTAGAAAACAGCAGGACATCACCGACATTATGATGTCATTCCTCAAATGACGCCAAATGTATAATTCACTTCATTTGCAGAATGATTTCATGATGTATGTGACATCATGTACACCATTTGTCTTCTGTAAATGCTCCTGGTACTAACCCAAACAAAAAGATGAAAATAGTTAGTTTTAAGTATAGCAATAGCACTTAGACCACTTCATAGTGCTTTACAGCCCTCTCTAAGCGGTTTACAGAGTCAGCATATTGCCCCCAACAATCTGGGTCCTCATTTTACCGACCTTGGAAGAATGGAAGGCTGAGTCAACCTTGAGTCTGGTGAGATTCGATCTGCCAAACTGCTGGCAGCCAATGATCAGTAGAAGTAGCCTGTAGTAGTGCACTCTAACCACTGCGCTACCACGGCTCAGTGTGTATGTATGCCTGTATATGTCATAGAGATAGATCCATTGGACCTGGCTGAGCAATGTCATTGTTTAATTGATTTGGTAAAATCACTATAATAGGTGTTTGTCTTTCAGCTAACAAGTTTGAAAAGGTTAAACATCAAGAACATACCATTTAGCATTTGTATATCATATCTGAAAGGTTTCCCCTGTCCAATCATGTCTGACTCTAGAGGGCAATACTCATCTCCTTTTTTTAGCTGAGGGAGCCAGAGTTGTCAGAAAATACTTCCATCATCATGTGGTACATGACTATACACTGACGCGCATGGAACACCGTTACCTTCCCGCTGAAGTCGTACCTATTTATCTACTTGTATTTGCATGCTTTCAAACTTCTAGGTGGGCAGAAGATGGGGCAAGTAACAGAAGCTCACCCTGACATGCTGCACTCATATCTTGAAACTGGGTTGCCAACTTTCCAGCTGACAAGTTCAGTGTCTTTAATCACTGAGCTATCACGTCCCCTTATACCTACATTACTTGTATATAAATTGGACTGTGCTTAATTTGATGAGGTGGCTGAATATTTATCTTTGCTTCTTTAACTTTTTTTTTAAAAAAAAATCCTTGTAAAGTTTCATCTCAGGATGAGCTGTGGCTTAGTTTTTTTCTCCAAAAGAAAGAAAGTGTGAAACATAAAATCCATACTACATCAAGGCATTACAGGATTCTCTGGCAGTGTAGTGGGATTTAATTCTTCCCTGCAATCCTCTCACAGTTCAAGGCCACCTGAAGTTGAATAGTCATTTTTAGTGATGCAAAACAGCTAATGAACCCTGTAGGGTTCATTGATGGACTTTAATACTTTTTCAATAAAGAAATAGTTCCTGAAGTCATACTAAGTGTCAGTGGGAGGAAATCAGAATCCATCCTACCAGTAAGTTGAAGTAGATGGATGCTTTGGATGGTAGACTTCAGGAGATGCAACAAAGATGGTGGACGAAAGAACTAAATATAGTTCAACATGTCTAGGATCTCTACACTTACCTGCTGCCTTCAGTGCAATGGAGAATTTAATCCCATCACTCATGTTGTGATGACTCCCTGGACGCTTCCCCAGATACCTCTCTAGATATCAACTCAGGAGAGGATGGACCAGTTCCTGGCACATCAGGAGCTGAGTTGATTGATGACTCCAAGCAACCATCTGTGGAGATTTGGCTGAAGCTCCAGGTGGGGAAAACATGCAGCTGCAGCCTGTCTGTGAGGAAGAAGAGGAGGAGGAACTGCCTTCCGTACTGATCCAAGAACATGTAGGGCAGAGAAAAGGCAGGAACAGAAGTCACCAGACTACTCGAGAGGAGAAAGCCTTCTTGATGGGCTGCATTGGAAGCTGGCTGTTTAGCAGAGCAGAGACGATGCTGGGAACAATGTGTTTATTTCCTAACTGTGTGTTTTCTGGTCATTGTGAATCCTGCCTCATTTTGAATTGACACCATGCCTTGACCATGTCATGGAAATTCTAGAGTTTTCTTGCCCCATAAACTCTCTTGTGTTGTGGATTTAAGTTTGACTGAAAAATTTTTCAAGTGCCTTGTGGAATCTGGCCATTGCTCTGCAGACTAGGATTGGTCTGCTCGTGTCTGCACTTAATTGGGACAGTTCTATGTTTTTTGGTGAAGGAAATTACTGGGGAATATTAACAAACTCACTAAACCACAGTTAAGTGTGTGCATGAGTGAGCGGGACAGCACACATAACCAGGAAGGATTCCACTGCCGCTTCAGTTTACTTTCAGATAGAAGAGGTGATGGACATAATCTTGTTCTTTGTCTCAAAACAGAAAATGTTGTGGTTCGCCATAGAGTACAGTAATTCATTCAAGACAAAGTCTTATTTTATGTATTTGATGGCTCCATCTGGACTGCATGTCAATAGTTGTATTAGAGCTGGGTTGCAAGGATTTAGATGACAAGATGGTAACAAAAAGATACACAACAATATAACTCTGCTGACATCTAGTGCTCATCTGGAGGTTTGCAGTCCAGATCTCTTCACTCTAAACAGTTACCCTTATTTAAATAGATTATAGATATCATTTTATTGCTGCAATGGAACCCAGTTGGGGTAGATTTTTTTCCCTACTCATTAATCTGCTGTTATTGAAAAATATAAATAGAGACCAGTCCTTTCTCACTCAAGCAATGGATATTAAGAATGTAATGTGCAGTTTGTACATGAGGAAGACTGAGGAGGAAAGCATGAAAAAAGGGAGAATTTGTGTGTATGGGAAGATATTATATATGCAGAGAGTTACTGAGTGGAAAGCGGAATGCCCAGAGAAGTAAGCTAAATTCTGTATTTTAATGTGAATGAGTAAACAGTCAGTGCTACAATAAATCTCTAAGGTATTTGATCCCTAAAAACTATCTTAATCCCTAGGGCAATTCTGGCAAAGAGAGATAACTGTGCTGAAGCAGAAATGTTCTTAACATAAAACCCACACTGTATTTACTCTGTGTGTCAATTTTTCTCCCTTCTTAAAATATTAATAAATAGAGGGTTTTAAATGCCTACCCTTCCTTAGCCCAGAGGCTGCTCTTGAGTGCTTTGTCTATTATGTCTGTCAGCCCTTTGCTTCACTAATGAGAATGTTTTAATTTACGGCTTATGATTGCCAGTCAAGGTTCAGGCAAAATTGAAACTCCATAAGAACACCGGGGTGGTGGGAGGTGTTTACTTCATACTGTACCGCTGAAAAAAGCGGGAAAAACCTGCACACTACAACATGATACTTGTATGGCATGGAGAAAATTGGCTGATCCATGTGGTGAATTTGATAGATGTTAAATCTAGCTTGTATCTGAGGAAGTAAGCTATTTATAGATGAGGCTCCTTAGAAGGCCATTTATATATCTCTACTATATATCCTTAGGAAAAATGGTCTAGTGAATTTTTTAAAAAATACCTAATTTGTTATTATTGTTGTTTTTAATGTTTTCATTTGTAATGCTGGTCTGTGACCCTAATAAAAATGGTCTAGTTTACACTTCTTGGATTTTGAGCCTGGAGAACTTTTGAACTTTGTAATTTTGTAATATATCATGACAGTTTTAAATAGATTGCATAAATGTACGCATAATTACTATTCCTGTTAAAAGGAATTAAAACATCCTCTCCCCTTTTACTTTTGAGTGTGATAGATAAATGCATGCTAGAGGATATTACAGTGCTATGGATTTGCATGTAACTGTTATTCATAAATAGTTCTGAAGGGAACGTCATCACATCCAATTTTTGACCCTCTGCGCATGCGCAGAAGGCTCTGCGCATGCATGGAGGAGATGCGAGCACTCACATTTCTGATCCGGTAGTGAAGGTAAGTGCATTTTACCCCTGGTGGGAACCTCTGTGGCCCTGCTTTAATCCATGGTATTCAGCATCTTTATAAAGAACAAATTGAATGGAAATTTACAGATGACACCAAACTGCACAGACTTCACTTGGAGTACTCTGTTCCTTTCAGGGTACCAAACAGGGAGAAGTTGAGAGGATTCAGGGAGAACTAGCAGGTTAGTAAAGGATAAATCAAGCTCTATGAAGAATGGTTAATGAAGCTGGATGGAAATATTATCGTACTTCTACAAATATCTTACCAGATTTCTATAAATATCTAAAAACATGTCATGTGCAAGAATGAGAAAGTTGTTTTTTCTTGAACCAAGAAGAGGACAAAAATAAAAGAATAATAATAATAATAAAAAAGGTCCAGACTGAATAGCTGGACAACTTTCCTGATGGGAAGAGCTGTTAAGAAGTGAAAGTAAGAAACAAGAAGTCCGCCTACAACAGCAGTGTACCCCCCCTCCCCCGTTGGAGCTTCTGCAATAAGAAGGCAGTTGGAATAAATAAGGGCTCTTCCATCTTTTTCAGGTAGTTCTCAACTTACGACTGGTCACTTAGTAACCATTCAAAGTTACAAAAGGCTTTCTTAGGGTGACCATTCAAAGTTACAAAAGACCTCCTATGGGCTACTTACGGCCCAGTTTCAAAGTTCCGATGGCTGCCGTCCTCCCTCATGGTGACATGATCATATTTGGGACACTTGACAACCAGCCTGCATGTACAGCTATTTGCAGCATCCTGTGTTCCCATGACTACAGTTTAAGATGGCTTTTTGCTGGAAATCAGTGTTTACTTTTGGTTTAGCAAAAAAACCCAACCACCCCCCCCCCCCAAAAAAAACCACCATGTTTGCTTAGTGACTGGGACTTTTGCTTAATGACAGCTGCAAAAAAAAAAAGGTTGTAAAATTGGGCTCAGTTACATAGTGACCGCTTAATGACTGGTGTGATTTATGACTGTAATTCCAGACTTAATTCCTGTCATAAATTGAGGACTAAGGACTACGATTCTAAGATTCCACCAATTTTCATCAGTCATGCGGGACACTTGTTATAATTTTGCAAAAATGATGACATCTGAAGAAGAAAAGCTTTAACTTCTAGCATGTTATGTTACCTGAATCATCACTCAGCTGCTCTTAATTCACTGCAGTATGTATCTTCTTATGCCACTGAATACATATTTCAAGCAACAGAAAGCAATATGAAAGTCCCCCCTTTTGACATGATCTACAACAGGCCGTTCATCGCTTGATATTGTAGACCACTCTTTACCATTCTGGTGGTTTGATGACATGGAATTACCAAAATTCCTAGATTTCATGCTTGTTGTAGCCCCAGCCTGCCTGAAAACCATCAGATTGGCAAAAGCAAGCTCAGACTACTGATGTTAACCACTGAAGTTAACCACACTGCAAGGTGGCGCAGTGGTTAGGGTGCAATACTGCAGCTACTTCAGCTGACTGCTAGTTCAGCAGATCAGTGGATCAAATCTCACCGGCTCAAGGTTGACTCGGGCTTCTATCCTTCTGAGGTGGGTAAAATGAAGACCCAGATTGTTGGGGGAAATATGCTATTTAGTATACTGTCTTTGGTGTAAGCTGCCCAGAGTCCTCAGAGAGTGGGCGGCATAGAAATATGAATAATAAAAATAAATAAACTAAAGTTAAGGATGCTACAGCCAGTGGATATTGGGATGAGCTTAGAAATCATTTGGGGCTCAATGTAGAAAGCTGATGGGATGAAGAAAAGAAGCAAAAAGGATCTTGAAAACAAGAGGAGCTGATTTATTCTTTTTTTTTCAAAACGCAAGCTGTGACTGGAAAGGAAGACAGTCTTACATTAACACTACTACCCAAATGTATCAGTTTCTTGAACATTTAATTTAATTTAATTTATTTGATTTAGGCTGCCTGACTCCAAATAACTTTGGTTGGTTCCTACATGCATTCTTAGATTTCTCTGGTGCAGTGCCCTCATTGTTGTAATCCTTTCTGATTATAGTGTCATGCAGGAAGATGAATTAAGGAAGATCTAAACAAGAAGCAGTTCACTTGTCTGGAAAACTAAAACATATGGTTTCTAGTAAAGTAAGATTAAATTATTCTTACCTCATCATGTTGCCTATGGTGAGGGAAGTTTACACCAAAGCAAAGTCAGCCGGAAGCATCTTAAACTTGGAGATGCTTGGCAACTCAACTTCAAGCTATCTTTCAAAGTGTTGACCTAAATACTAGCATCTCATATGTCGGAAGATTATCTCAACAGTGACTTTTTGCAGTTACTACCATATGGTTTATGTCTCTGTCCTGAGATTAAGTCATAGGCATGTGATGTCAACGGGTCTCTCTCTCCCTCCCTCCCTCCCTCTCTCTCTCTCTCTTCTGTAAAATGAAGCCTTCTCTTGTTATCTCTTCTCTTCTATGCCTTGTAAAAATACATTCTAAGTTACTGAACAAATGAAATCAATAAAAGAAGGAAGGTTGGGAGTGTGAAATGACTTTTGAAGAGATATTTGTTTCTGTATTTTAAACATCACTCTCTATAAAAAAAATGTCCTTGATAATACAGGGTACTGGATGGGCATCCTGCTTCTTTTGATACAAATGAATTACAATGAAGCAGTTATAATTCAAGTAAGACCATATTTTCCTGATCTTGGATTTCCAAGATATGGATTCTTTTAATGCATTATTAATAATAACTTTTCCTCACCATACCTCTTGTGTCTGCTGAATTATTTACCGTGAGGAGAACTTTTGCAAATTTTGTAGATTTCTGTTAGGATATATATATCAGTAGATAAATTAAGGGTTACACACAAATATGCACATACACATTTACATGGAATGAATGAATGAATGAATGAATGAATGAATGAATGAATGAATAAATAAATAAATAAATAAATAAATAAAATTAAAAGCAATGTTATACAGAGATGGTAAATGACCTGTACCATTGGTTTATTATTTATTTATACCATTTATTTCTTGCCATTATTATTTTTATAAATAACTCAAGGTGGTGAACATCTCTAGTACCGCTTCCTCTTTCTATTTTTCCCACAAGAACAACCCTGTTGAGGGGAGGGGAGAGAGACTAATTGGCCCAGTCATCTAGCTGGTTTTCATGCCTAAGGCGTAATGATTTAACTTCTATAGGAAGAATATTCTTTCTAAGATTATTCCAGTTATACTACACACACACACACACACACACACAAAACCTGAAACCCTAAAACTACATTTTTCATTTAAAAATATTTTACTTTTCTACGGGTGAATGTAACTATAATTAATTCATGACGTAAACTTTTAAGTTAACTGCTTCAAATAACTTTAGGGATTTTATAACTATAGTAAACTGTTGATAATATATTTCTTGGCATTTGTAGCAGAAAATAAATTCACACCTTGAATTGCCTGAATTAAACCTAATTGATTTGGCTCCCAGGAGGAATTATGTATGGGAGTCTCACTTTGAAAATTTATGGAGACCTGGGCTACACCTGCATGCAAACAAAATGAGAAAACAGAGGTTGGGAGAATAGATTTTGCTGTTTAATATCAGCCTTCATTTTGGAAAGATCTCCAAACAGAAAACTAATTGAACAGGAAACAGAACTGCTATCCCTGATGAGCAATTATTCATTGAAGTGATTTGTTTAAAAATCTATAAACATTCACAGTTGGTATTCTTGCCTTTTTATGGCATATTATAGCTTTCTTACCAGCTCATCCTGTTCTCTCTGTTCTCCAATTCTAAGAGACCTGAATGCCTTGAATAATTGAGATAATCTTCAATAGATTTCAAATATTACTATAACTGGAATCAGATTTATATTCATATGTTCTGTTACATAGGAATTGATCTGCTTGTTTTTACAGAGGCATCAGAAGGATATTATTATACAGTATATATCAAGATATCATAACCAAATAAATGACTGATTTTACCATAATAGAGCTTGTGAGCAGATAGTCATTCCATAGATTCATCTGGGGATTTGGTCCACAGATTGGCATCCAGTAAATTCACTTTTTAGAATTAGGGTTTTTCTATTGGCAAGACCTGAGACTGAGTCTCTTTGTCCAAGGTAAATGGTAATTTGTTGGAGGTAGTTAGAAATAGTTTTATTTGAAAGTTCAAACCTCTTTTATATTAATTGATGCACAAAACATGAAGACATGTCTGGCTGGAGTAATATGGAAAGTGAAATCCAACGTAACTGGGAAATCTACAGCTTTTCAGATATCTATGGAGATTCTCAGTCATTTAGGTCATGGTTGTTCCAAAGGTGCTTTTTCAAGAGGCAACTCGGCTTTCTTGTTTTTCTTTGAAGACACTTTGCTTTTCATCCAAGAAGCTTTTTCAGCTTTCACTGGATGGTGGGGAATGGAAGAGTTTATATGACGTGAAAACAGTTGGTCATTTGCATTCTTTTAGAGAGTTGTTGAGGCCACTCCTTCCAGAAGCTGCTTCTTGGCTTGTCAATTTAAAGCGATGGCATCTCCCCCCCCCCTTCCATCTTCTTTGCCAAGTGACCTCCTGGCTGAGAAGCGAGTCCTGATTTTTTCCTTCTAGCCGATCAGTTGGGATGCTTCTTGGCTTCTCAATTTAAAGCGATGGTATCTTGTTTTTTCCCCCTCTTCTTTGTCAAGTGAGCCCTGATTTTTCTTTCTAGCCAATCAGCTGGGAGTCGGGAGGCAGCAAATAGATTGGGGGTGCAGAGGTGGTATTTACCGGTTCTCCAAACTACTCAAAATTTCTACTACCGGTTCGCAAGAACTGGGGAGAATCAGTAGTAACCCACCACTGCTGTGAAGGGACGCAGAGCAGAAAACATCTTACAGAAAGCACAGCTCCACAACAGCAGTTCCAAGAAGGCTCCACACCCATTTGCAGAATTCAGGTGACTCTGAGGACACAGACAAATCCTCAAGTGTCCTCAATGACTGCCTAAAAGAATGCAAATGATTAACAAGGAATATACCGTAAATCCTTCCATTCCCTACCATCCAGTCAGAGCTGAAGAATCTTCTTTGATGAGAAGCAAAACATCTTCAAAGAAAAACAAGTAAGTCCAGTTACCTCTTGAAAAAGCACCTTTGGGACAGCCTTTCAGATAGATTGCCACTATGGAAATTAATTCTATATATTTTTTCCAATTTCCAACCCAATCCAATTTGGGTTCCGATTGCTTTCACTGGACTGCATTATTGGTGAAAGCAAAGTGCTTATGAACTTTGTTTTTCACATCTTGGTGTATGTGCAGTGGAAAGAACAACAACAAAACAAAACAAAACAAAACAAAACACCAACAACAGAATTCCTGTTCTATATGTGCTACCAGATTTGGACTGCAAAAATCCAGACAGCCAGAAGGTGGCAGCAAAGAATTAGAGTTTTATGCATGTCTTTACTGCTATCTAGTGGTGATCCAGTTTTTACAACTCAGATATGATTTCCAAAAAAAATGAGAACAATTTAAAATACACATTGAGTGGGAAAGGAAGACAGTATAAGGTCTTCTTCCAATATTTGTAAAACACACTCTTTTTCTCAAATTTTTATGGCGGTTTGGCCAATTTTGCTCCTATAAAATGCAATGAAGGTCGGGTCCTTATTATTATTCTTGTTCTTGCTGTCATTATTTGCCCTGACAATTATTCCATTATTCAACTGTCTCCCACGGCCGCATGTGCTGAGTGCAAGTACAAATACAAAGCCAAGTAAATTCATATAGCTAAGAGGTAACTGGGGAATGAAAGACAAGCAACCAATTTACATATTCCTTGGCCACCTTGTAACCAAGATACACTCAGCACTGTAGCCATGAGAAGTTCAGCAAATTTTTCCAGCACATCACTCAAAAGTAAAGGCTCTTTTCCAAGTTCACAGCAAGATTCATTCCTGTGCTGCTGGGTGGTATTAGATGGAAAAAATGCATGCATGATCCCGACAGCCATCTCTCTTTTTGCAGTGCTCCCTAAAATAAAAACATGATGACTCCAGAAAATGCTATGAAAAGAATAATGATGTGTTAATAAGAGCTCTGGTAGGGAAAAACTAAGGATCTAGCCAAGTTTTGTTCTGTAGGCATTCATCTCTCTGGAGTGCATCTGGGAGCAAGAATCTCAAATCCACTCCCAACAAGGTGCATGGGAAAAAAGATTTTTTGCACCTTATATGGAAAAAAGCTGTTTGACTCTCAGTTAGTGAGGCCTATAGAATGGAACCATGCCACAGTTCCCATAGTGCTATTAAAAATAGAAAAAAATGGGGTGCTAATGAGCCTGTTGCCCACTCAGTAATTATAAATCAATCTTTCAAGGAAAAGAGCATCAAGATATTCAGAAAAATGTCATGGAAGTGCATCTGATTGAATCACACTTTCCTTATATTTCTAATAGACCTCCTTAAACCATTTTAAGGTATTTTATTCATGACTCCCAAACTAAATAATTTATAATTTGATACTGTCTGATCCTAGATTTGCAGGGAAGAGGAAAGACTCAGACTGGGGACCTTCCGCATGCAAACTTTGTGCTGTTTAGAGTAATGGCATTTTCCTTCTATGTGGCAATTTCACTTTGTGGTCCTATGGAATTCTTCCTGTCAGCCTCCCTTTCCCATGCGAATTTAGCATCCACATGAAATGGGTAGTTTCATCAGTAGGACATGCAGCCTGCTTGTTTTTGCAAGAAGACGAAGCTATGCCTGGCTCCTGGAATAGACTGAAGGAAGCTCAAAGAGTTGACGCAGAGAAGAAAAAAACTATCACTGTTAGTTATTCAGACTAGATGAGCAACATTCGAACTATTTCTGAAGCAACTGCACAGCACTGCCATGAAGAATCAACTTCACCTCTTTGAGAACAACTTTGAAAATCCAATCACAGTCATTAGCAACTGAAAAAGGCTTTACAGAGTGATGTGGCTTTTACCAATTTAGGCTGGTAATCCACATTCCTCCTTTCTGGATATTGGCTGCAGCACTTCCGGATCTTTTGATGACTATCTGGGTCATTCCTAGAATGGCCCAAAACAGAGTTGACAACAACTGGTATAGAATGATGACCTTGGCAATGTTATCAAGACTGCTGGCTTGATTTTGAAGGGCTATAAAACAAGTAAGAGATTGGGAACATGGCACTATCCTTCCATTTACCCCAAAATCATTTTCAGAATCTCCACATGTACTGTATATTTTCTTTAAGTATATGGTTTTTTCAATTTGCTTTCAATACTAAGCCTTCCATACAGAGGTTTTTAAAGTCTCTGTTCTTGTAATCACTTAAACAGCTTTCTTTTTTTTTGGCTGGCTGGCTGGCTGGCTGGATGCATTGCATCAATATTACATTCTGTATTTTTATATTTTATCAACCTTTTCTTTAAACTCTAAGAATGGGATGGGGCAGTAGCTAAATTTGATGAATTAGTTTTTTAAAAGACTACTTTTATTGTGCTGACTTTGCTTTTTCTTTCTGTCTTTGGGGTTTTTTTTTAATGGAGTTTAAAAGTCTTACATATTTTTATTCTGAGGATTTTTTTTTAAATGATGCTTAGAAAACCGATTGATAAATTTGCACATCCAAACAATCAATAAATGAGCAAATTAACAAAACCCTCCTTGTTTTTATTATATACTAGTATCTGAGAACCAGATATTGTTCATAAACTCAACAATATGAACAAAAGTGTGATGCATTGGTTTAAAGCAGTGGTCCCCAACCTTTGTGGCTTGGCTGCCCAGGGAGGGAGGGGAGAACCGGCCCAGTATGCACATGTACCTGCAGCTCAACTTCAACGCAAGCAGCAGGCTGGTACGAACATGCATGTGTAAGCAGCTCAACTTATGGACTCAGTTCCGAATAGGCCTTGGCCTGGTGGTGGGCCGCAGCCTGGGGTTTGAGGACCCCTGGTTTAGAGTATAGAGTGGGTATAAATGGGTATAAAGATTGAAGTCGTTAGCCCAGGAAACTCACTGACTAATTTATTCCAAGTTTTGTTGTGAGGTTAAAAATGTGACAATCCTGCATCTCCCCCCCCCCCCCAAGCTCTCTTGCAGAACAAACTTGTTAAATTAGCTGAAGTATTCTTATAACCCAAATCTCTTAAGAAAAAGGAAAATCCTTTATCTCTTTGGACAGAAAGTCACAGCAACAACAGGGCTTTGGGAAGAACATTTTATTGCTAAGCATATTCTTGAACAAAAAGGCAATTATGAAAAGAAAAGAACTGGGGGAAAAAAGGAAAGGATGGAGAGAAGAAAGGAAACAAAAGTGAGAGATAACAGCACAATAACGTTAACAAAAATCTTCACAGTTCTGTTCAGAAAATAATAGTGAAATGAGAGAAGCTTCCAGACAGAAATGCACATGTTCCCCAAAATCTGTCCCAAACAAACAGAGAGAAGAAAAGAAAAGTGGGTTTTCCTAAAGAAAAAGAAAAAAGCAGAAAATCATTTCACAAGACTCCAAGAACAGCAGCAATCTTTTACAGACATCAAGATATAATCAACTCCATATATGTTTGGCCAGTGAGGCTGTTGAAAGTCATTCTTTCACATCTTTTAAAAACCAGTCTTTCTCTCTCTCTTTCTTTCTTACTCTGTTGTAGTGTAAAAAAAATTAAAAATTAAACCAAAGAAAACAAAACAAACCTCACACACACCAAAAAGATTTGTTAGCCAGGTAAGCCTCTTCTCAAAGCATATGAGAAGGCTGCCTTCTTTTTATTGTTCCCATGTGCGTGTGTGCATTAGATAACACGTCTTCAAAGATTCATGCGACTTATAAACACCAGCAAGAGTAGATTTCTAAACCTAAACAGCTGATTAGATTTCATCTGTACACAGGAAAATCGTACATTTTTTTAAAATTGCCAAAGTCCTCTAAGTTATGTGTTTTCCCTGTTTCTATCAATCTCGCTGTCTTTTCTTGTTTGCTTTTATTTATTATTGTTATTTTTTGCACATGATATTTGTGGCCAGAAAACACCAGTTGATTATTTTTACTGTACAGTAAGTTGCTCTTTAAAAAAAATGGAAGAGATTAAAAAAAAGAAAAAGAAACAATCCAACAATTAAGTACACTGAATATAATCAACAACTCAATGAAATCTCAGAGCATTTTATGTACATTAGGGTACCCATCTAGAAATTACACCAGCCAAAAAAAAAATTGTAGTAAAATATGTAAACAAAAAATTATTCTTATCTGAAAATTGTTTTTCTTTTTGACACAGGTAACTGTGACAAGGTTAAAATGCACACTCTGTCCACATTTTTAAAGTTTAGATTTTTGCTGTTTTGTAAAAACATTTTTTCTTTACAACAGTCTCATTTCATATTAAGATTTTAACAGCATTTCAGTTCCAGTCATCCCATCAAACATACCATGATAAATATATCTGTGTCTGTATATATATATATATATTTATATTTATTTATTTATATATATATTATACTATTAATAAGCTCCTTTATTTTTTCTGTGTGTCATAAGGACTTTTTAAATTTATCTTCTTTCATATAAAAGTCAAGGGATAGGGAGCATAGGGCAAATGGAAGGACAGCGAATCAGAAATGTCAATCTACAAAATTAAATTGTTACATATGAAACATACCATCATGGTTTTGTTTTGTTTTTAAAGCACAGTCCCTATTCTGAATTCCTCCGTGACATTTTTTGGCTTGTGTGACATGTGTTTTTGTCACAAGACAAACTCTGTAATCTTTCTAAAGACTTTATTCAGTTGATCACTACTCATTGCATTCATACAATGTCCTCAGCCAAAGAACCAGACAATGGCTCCTTTATTTTTGCTTGGACTATTCAATTGGAAATAACTACTTTTGGTTTGATTTTGATGTTGTTGTTTTTTCCCCATAGTTGAGCAAATGGTAGTCAGACATGGCTAGGGGTTTCTAGTCAAAGAAGAAACTGTTATCCTCTTATGACTTTGCTTACAAATAACTAGAGCCAGTATCTGGGGTTCTCCAATTTCCCATGACCATCATTTTCGGCATGATCACCATCACTGCCTCTTCCTCACCTTTCTTTTTTATGTTAACAACTTACTGCAGACAACAGATTCAAGAGACAACACAACCTGATATGTAGAGCAAACACTGTGGATAGAACTTGAGTTCATATATGGCAACAGTCTTTATTTAGTATATTTTCCCCAAGATTTCTTCTTGACTTATGTCCTGGCTCATTCTCCCAAAACCTCTCACAGAAAATGAAAAAAACTCAGACAAAAAATATAATGAAAACCCCAAACCATTTTTTATTATTAGTATTACTATTTCTTTCCCCCTCACATCTTGAAAAATGATACTCAGGCTGGACATGGCCAGATCAGTTGTTCTGTTTTGTTTCTAACATTTCCACTTTTTTTCTTTTTCTGTTTTTTTTTTGTTATTTTTTAAAATAATAAACTGAAAAAAAAATAGAGTACAGTCAAAGATTGTGAACATCATTAAAGACTCACTTGGCGATACGAAACAAGTAAGCCGTGAAGTCTTCTGCCCTTGCAGAACAGTTCAGCTGAGGAGGAACTCGGAAGGCTTTTAAGTCTGCCAACATGGATATGCTGGGGAGGCCTTCTTCTGAACACTATATGTGCTTTATAATACAGGAGGGCAGAGTTTGGGGACTCCAAGCAGTGATTTGAAAACTTAGCAGTCAACGACTGAAATGTTTATGCTCAACATTGGTCTCAAACCGCAGACGGTTTCTCCCAATCTCATTGGCTGCAACAGTTTTGGTTCAGTTATAGCTCATTCAATATTTATATATTTATATATAAATATTTTTTTTGTTTTTACACATAATATTCTTTGTCCTTGTTTTTCTGTTTCTTGTGGCCGCTCTTTGAACTCTGCTGCTTCTCCTTCATGAGCGTGCCATTGCTCTGGGCTGAGTTGCTGATGTAGTTACGCGTCTCATCCACCTGATAGGACCCTTCGTCCCTGTTCCTGTACTTGTACATGGCATACAGGAGGATCAGGATGCAGAGGGCAGCAGCAGCTACAATGCCGACGACCATTCCCGTTGTGCTGCTCGACTCACGGACCACCTCTGAGGCCCCCGGAACCCGTCTGATTCCTGGCTCCGTGGGGTTTGCTGTGGGCACATTACGGAACATGGGGGAAGTTATTAGCGGACTCTTCAGCTTTGTGCTGTCTAGCTCATAGGCAGTGGGCAACGGAAGCAAGACTATATCAGGCTGGGGTTTGAGGTCACGGTTATTCATGTTGCCAGCTGGCAATTTGGGCACCATCCCAGTCGAGGACGAAGCTGTGGAGCGGATCAGCTCAGGGGACAAAGCTGTGATAGTAGTCCTACCAGTTTCGGAGACTTTGTTAGGTCTAAAGTCCTTGACTTCCCACTTGGGTGCGTGTGCTTTGTAGCCACCTTCGAAGATTGAAGTGGAAAGACTTTTATCTGTTACCAAGGAGAAGGTGGTGTAAAAATCTTCATCATCAGTAGGGGGTAGGTTAGAGTCAAAGGTTTCCCCTGAGCCATACCCAGATATCACCAAGCCATCATCATCACAACCATCGCTGCCTTGGTCCGACAAGCAAGGTAACCCCGCCTCAGAGGTCATGGACAGGGAATCTTTGGTGGTCTCAATAATGGTGAGGAGGGGACGGAAGGTAGTGGGGAGTGTAATGAAAGGTGCACGAGTAGTAATAGGAGGGATATCTAAAGGGTCTTCTACAAGAAGAGGGATAACTAATTCACCTCCTGGACAGAAGAAAAGAAAAAAGGAAAAGGTTAGTTCATCTTGAATACAATGCAAGATGTGATATTCACCTCACCTGTCTCAAAACCTGAGTGTATAAACCTGCACATATATGTGGGCAGCTGCATGAAACCAGCAGTTTCTCTCTCAACAGGGCTCTACATTTTTGTAAATCTACTCCCCTCCCCCAATATTTGGATGCAGTTTCCCTCCCTTGCAACTTTTCAAAGACAGGATGTATTTAATTGGTTGTTGAAGATACTCTCAGACTGACTTGCTGAATACTAACATCATATATTTCTTCTGTTCAATGTAACATTTGAAGACTTTTCAGTAAATGCATGTTTCATTATAATAGCTAGTTAGTTAGAATTATCTTCACGCTTTTGTTTTAATTCACAACATATGAAAGATTTTAAAAGTAAAATGTCCCTCCACTCATGCTAACTTCTTGGAGACTCCATGAACATATCTGTGCAATTTATTAGCAGCATTACAGAAGAAGCTTGATGTTGGCTTATTTGGGGACATCTGTTGATTTTCTTGTGTAGCCAATAGCCTTTGGAGTCCCAAAAGATCCCAATACAAATATGAACTGAGCCTTATTTACGTCCAAGCTATTTTAAAGTTAACTATATCACAAGTCAGGCCATTAAAAGGCTATGTCACTTTTAAAAATTTAGAATTGATCAAGTGAAGAAGCAAACAAAAAGATACCAATCAGGTGCACTTTAAGATCAGTGTGTAATCCAAATAACTGCAATTAGCCAAATAAAATGTCCATTCATATCTCCCAAGAACCTGGAAGGTTGCATCCATTTAAAAATACTCTATGTAGCCAGATGGAAATTCTTCTACCATCGCTGCTACTTCTTTCATAATCAGGGCTGCCTAGAATTTGTTGGATATGTTGGATTGTTGAAGAAAAGAATATGTGCACTAATAAATTGTTAGAAGAAGAGTAGAGGGGCAGGATTGATCTTTAAGAGTGACCGAAAAATAATCAGCAATACCTATATACTTCAAATGAATTTAAATCTCCAGAATGAACTGCATCCTAAGAAATTAAAGGAATTCAACTGTCTGACGACATTTTTATGAAATAGCTTGAGAAATCCTAGAAAATGGATTGAAGTCAGATGGACCAGAAAAAGGAGCTTCCAGGGAATGATAAAAATGCCCTGGCAGATTCTTGTGTGGGTCATAAAGGGATCGATCTGAAAGAACCTTATGTGGTGATTACCAGATACGCTATATCTTGATTTCTGCAAAACCTTTGACCAAGCAAGGGAATCTTAATTTGGAACAGGGGTGGCCTGCTGGAGGTTCGCAGGGGTTTGGGAGAACCTCTAGCTAAGATTCTGTGCAGTTTGGAGAACCCCCAAATCCCACTCCTGGCTGGCCCCTCCTACCCCACCCCTCCCAGGAGTCCCCATGTGGCCCACTTTGGATGCAGGCAAGTGCAGAGCGCGCATGGAGGCTTGGGGAGGGTGAAAAATGGGCCTACCGGAAGTTCAGGAAGTTCATTACCAGCCTCCAGAGGGCCTCCGGAGCCTGGGGAGGCTGTTTTCACACTCCGGAGGCTTGAGGAAAACCTCTGGAGCCCAGGGAGGGCAAAAATGCTCCTCCATCATGGTGCAGGAGGCCGAATAGGCCACACCCACAATGGCCACGCCTACCCAGCAACTGAGCAGCTAAACTTTTTGAAGCCCACCCCTGATTTGGAATACTTGTAACCAATGCAAATCGGTATACCCCAATTTAGTATCATCAATAAAATTCAATTGAAACAAATGTATGTTGAGCTATTCTCAATTAACTTGCTCCACTGATTCAAAGGCACTAAGTTCTCAGTAACCTTAATTGGTTGGGTGTACAGTAATGACATGATTTACGTAACATTGTTTTTTGAGAGGGAAGGAGATATACCCAGTATGTCACTCAGTAAATAACTGAGCCTTCCTAGTTCAAAATATTTAAATCCAACTAGAAATAGTCTATAAAGCAAATGGTATTGTTTCCGAAGAGAATGTATATTTTCTTGCAGTAATCATATGCAAAGAAGCTATTTTGGAACTGCTGGAAAAGCTTAGTTCTTAACAGTGGAGGTTCTTGTTTAAATCTTCCTATACTGAGCAATTATTTCATTTAATCACTGCTATTGTTTCAACCTATTATTATCTCTTTTTGATTTTCATTGCTGCCCAGATAGTTAGTCTATTGTTAAGAATTGACAAACTTTCTGAGCTTGCCAAAAAGTCATTTTCTTTCATTTGAGCTTCACTGTTAGTGAATTCGTTAATCTATCCATGTAGTTTTCTCATATTCTATACAAAGGGGCTTGCTATTATGTTCTGGAATATTTTTCAATTTTTCAGTCTAGTCTACAGCCCTGGGAGTTTCCCACCCTATGTACTAATCAATTCTGGTCTCCTTAACTTCCAGAGCCAGAAAAAGTCAACTTGGTATCTTCACTTGTTTCGATCCTTAGATTTATATACAGGCATTTTTGGGGAAAGTTAACATGGAATCAAGCAATGTTTTGACTCCTGAAAGTTCCTGAGCATTATTCAAGGTCTATGGAGAATGCTATTTAGCCAACATTATATAATGGCATTTATCTCTCCTTAATCATGCCATCTGTGATTTAGGATTGAAGTTTTAAGATTTTGAGTTCTTAATTGCCTGTCCAAAGCATCTGAAGTGCCTTTGTTATGAAACTTTCTGATTTTTATAAAAGTTTTAGCGCACAGCCGAAATGTCACCTACCCAAGGCTGGTGGGAAAGACAACTCTTCTTTTTTAGACTGAGAATAGTTTGGAAACCTTGGCTGTTTTGCAATAAGGTGCATGGATGTATCTCTTTCTAATCACAAGATGACTGTAAGATTCTGATCTAAAAAATGAAAATTTTCATTTTAACGGTTGATTTCATTTCAGTGTGCTATATTATTAATAGCTGTTTTTTCTTTTATCTTGTCATTGATGCTTATAGTCAGAGAACTAGCTTGACAGGCAAAAAAGAGAGGCCAGTTTTGTAATAATTCAGGTTGGCAGAGTGGGGGAGAATATTGGAGTTGCACTAATGTATAGAAAGAATTTCTAAAAGTAATTTTATAAAATTTGGTAACGTCATAGCAGCCAAAGCAGGGCAAGTTCAAGAAATTTTCATGATGGCTGGGGAACAATAACCTTGGGAAACAAGAAAAATAGTCACAGCCTATAAAACGGTCTGATATATAAAATCTAAAATATAAAAAAAGGAGAGAAGAGGGAAAGTGTCTCAAAAGAGACTCCCTAGTCTCCAGAACAAGGGTCTCCAACCTTGGCAACTTTAAGACTTGTGGACTTCAACTCCCAGAATTGGAGCAAAGCTGGCTGAGAAATTCTGGGAGTTGAAGTCCACAAGTCTTAAAGTTGCCAAGGTTGGAGACCCCTGCTCTAGAAAGTAAAGGGAGCGGAGTGGGAAAAATGCTTTCAGACTTACAATATTCTGTTACTGTACCCTGTACTCATGTTTTTGGTTTCCTGCCTGGACTACCTCAAAGGACTGAGAGGCACTCTGGATAAGGAAACCAAGAGCAAAATGATCCTGGGAGATATTAAATTGAATATTTTTCTTTTAATTTATTATTTATTTATTTTTATCCTACTTTATAGCAACTCAAGTTCATGAATATATCTAATACTCTTTCCTCCTCCAATTTTCTCCACAAGAACACTGTGTTGTGGATTAGGCTGAGAGAGAGTTGACTGGCTTAAAGTCATCCAGCCAGCTTTCATATCTAAGGTGGACTAGAACTCACAATCTCCTGGTTTCTAGGCTGCCATCTTCACCACTACACAAAACTTGCTCTCCATATGTTACGTTTTGGTTAAGGATCCAAAAGAATTCTCTGAATCTATAGAAACTTATTCAAATTCCCTTTTTAATGCAGGTCTTTGTATGGCATGGGTGTCAAACTCATGGCATCGCATTGCCGTCATGTGACATTTCGTGACTTTTTTCTCTTTGCGGAGCTGGGGTGTGTGTGGCCTGTGTGTGATGCATCCAGACCATGGGCTGCCAGTTTGACACCCTTGTTAAATGTACAGTAAGAAGGAAGATGTGATTTCCAAGTACTTGGTTAGGAAGGGGAATGCTCACGAATGCCAAATGCACCAGTTTATCTCCTGGACTCAGAAGTATTGTCAATACATTTTTATGTACTTCATGTGACTCATCTATACTGACCAATCTAATATGTTCAGTTCCTATTATTCTGCTCATTATTCTGGCTATTGCTTATTTATTCAGAATATGAATTCCCAAACTCAAAGGAATAGCGAGAATATCTAAAGGCAGCCCACATGAATATTGAGTAGCTGAATCAAGCTACTAATTAAAAATTGCTGGATTAATAAAGAACAAAGTCAGACAATGTAATATTTGAAAGAAGTGGCTATTGTAGCACCCTTGATCATTTGACTAACAAGAGAAAATGCAGAGTCAGGCCAGAGTCCTACATAAAATGGAATTCTTATAGAAAAGAATGTGAGTTTCCTCCTCAGCTGAAGGATATGCATTCATCCTTGATTAGGGTAGCCCAGAGGTATCCAATCTTGCCAACTTTAAGACTTGTGGACTTCAATACCCATGTCTCATGGTCCCATGTCTATAAGTCTTAAAGTTGCCATGGTTGCACACTCTTGGGCTAGATTGAATTGAAGATGGCTATTCTCATTGTAATCCATATTCATGCCCATCACCTGACTTACCTCCAAGGTAATCAATAGCTTAGCCTAACAAATTTTACATATCTACTCTTGGGCAGTATGATAACAAGTGGTAAAAACTATCTTAACTTCTTTAACATATTACTCCAGTGTTAAGGATGACTTAAGCCTGTCTCACTCATGATTGGTAAGAGAGAATGCAATGTCATGAGGACAAAATAGAGAAAGCCCACTGCCAGGGCACGTTTGCCAGTGGTAGGCTGCTGCCAGTTGTAACAATCGGTTTGGCCAGAACTGAAAATATGAGCTTCCGCACATGTGCATGGCATCAAAAACGCAGCAATTATATAGGATATGATAGTGCCAGGGTGGGTGGGTGGGGCTGATCAGAACCACCGGTTTGCCTAAACCGGTCTGAACCAGCAGCAGCCCACCACTAATGTTGGCCCCGTGATATAAGTGGGGACAAGCCCTCTATCTGTATCTGTTCCAAATTTAGTTTGTTTAAACTTCTAGGTGTTGCTCTACCTAGACGTTATTCAACCTAATAATCTTAGATTTGGCCTCCTCCTTTTCCCCAGATAGCTTTTGTTTCCAGCAGAAGGCAACACACACATTTATTGTGTGACAATAAAGTGTGGGGGTTTGAAAGAGAATGCAGCACTTATAATGGCTTCTGCTGCATTCATGATGCCAAATCACCTTCTGTTTGTCCAGATAAAAATAAAACAGATACAATGAAGAAGCCATTCTGAGAGGATTGAGGTGTGTCTGGTGACAAATGGTATCTTTAGTAATGCAAACATCCAAGAGCTCCTGTGAAAATTGCTTCCCTTTTTTCTTTTTGAAATCAACACTCCATATTTCTTAAAGTTAGCATTTTAAAATCTGGGGCATTTGCTTGATAGACTTGGGCTTTCCTTTAAATTAGCAATATCATTGGGGAAATAAAAAGTCTATTTTTACTTTGAAGGCTACCCTCTATTTTGTTTTATGGGTATATTTATAGATATATAATTCACTCCTCTGGAGCTGATCTCCAGTAAGGGCCTTTTTGACACTGGAAAAGATGGAGTGTTGAAAATTTAATGAGAGCCTTTCTGAACTGAATAGAGTTAGAGCACCAAGTGACCAGCAATAGATTGAGAAGAGGAAACAATGGAGGGATAATTAGAGAATCCTCTTATTTTTCACTTTCCTGAGAAAGACAGTCCTATGACTTGTCAGGAGGAAGATAGTGACAACTGTAACAATAAGGTCTCATATAAAGCATGATGATAAATATACACAGAGACACATAACATTCCTTCTGTCCTTCCAAGTGAAATAGAAAAATGTTAAATGTCAGCTGAACTGAATTTCACAAGTTTATTTCTTTTCACTATAATTCAAATAAACTTTTAGGAGAAAAAGATTCTGCTTTGGAAAAAAAATGCTCGAATCATTATTTTGCCTTTTGAAAGAGAAAAACATGAAAGTTTGTAGTCTCATTCTTTTCTTTCAACCTCTTTTCAGGAAAAAAAAAGTATAGGGCATTTTTAAAAAGTCCTCCAAGACTGCTTTCTTGTTAGCTCTTTATGCGCTAAGAGGATAAAATATTCAAAGCCACAATGCCACCTTTTGCTTCTGGAAACCTGATGCTGATAAGAACCTGCATTAGCAGTTAAGTATTTTTAATATTCCCTTATCTCTTTCCAAGCTTAATTAATTAAAGCTGACAACTTATCCCACAAGGAATGGGCTTTTCTCTTCCATTGTGGAAAGCCTCACCTGACAGCCTGACAGTTAAAGAAATCCACTGATGATCTCTCATGAAGAAAGTTACCACCATTTAAGCTCTACAGAGTCACAAAGATTGCCAAAGTGTTGAATCTCGTGTACAAAGGGGCCATTCTAAAAAGCAGAAAAAAGAATGAAACTGGAAGCCAAGGATGTTTGTACTTCAGTTCACTTCATATGCCCTTGTCTGGACTTTTAAACAAAAAAGATATTTCTGGACCATTACTGTGGGATTTTGTATGCTCACTGTTTATGGATGTGCCAATCTGTTTTATTGCCAGGGAGGTTTTAATTTTCCTGCTACATGGTCTCATATGTCCTTCCTTTCAAGAACTGTAATATAAAGTAGATGGGCATCTAAATGCAGAATGAAATTGTAAATGCTCTCCTTTTATTCTTAGTGCATATACATTAATATATGCAACTCTGACAGACGGTAACTCAGATCTAATCATATGTTTGATTTGTCAGAAACTGCCTGGGACCATAATTTAGCATGAACAACTGTGATTAACTACTTGGGGATTCTTTACATTTCTTTACTCAAAGAGGCATTTGTTTGTTGGTTGTTAAATTACCGGCCGCCCATCTTACCACAGGGTAATTCTGAGCGGCTTACAATTATAAAAGATAAAAATTATATACACTAACACATCAATATTAATATAGGGCCAAATACTATGGTCTAATTAAAAATGGGGAGGGCAGGAGTAGAATGGTGGGGGGAGGTGGGATCTGTTCTTAATCTATGCACCAAAATTCGAGACACTTTGGGTCTTTAACAGCAAGAGTTACCTTTATGGATAGTCAGCTGATCCTAATACAGCCCAAGAAATAAAATACAAGGTGAAGGATGATGAGAAAGACATTGCAATAGATGTGGGCCCTGAAAGTCACCTGTTCCTAGTCCTTAAATGTTGTCCCATGACTACTATTCCCATGGCTACTATTACTGGAGCACAGTCCAAAGAGCATTCAAGAAAGCAAGTTTTAAATGCCACTTAGTTGATTCTGCTTGCTCTTTGGTGGTCAACTTGAAAAAGAAGAATCTTCCTTGGTATCTACCAACACAACTGTGCAGACTTGTGCAATAGAGAGATTTTGCCACACAAGCCTAGAAGCTAAACGGAAAAGGTAGCCTTTGATCTGTTCCTTTTTACCAAATACACTTTTTCTTAGATGTCCTCATTTTGTTTCTTTCTTCTTTCCTTCCATTCTTTTTAAAAGGGCTTTTTGTGCAGTCGTTGCAGTTTAGTGAGCCAGGTGAATTCCATTTTCCAAGTAATTATCATTTATTCTTAGAACTAGAGTTCCTTATTGTACAGTATTTGTCTGCATGCTATTCTTCAGTTCATTTAAAAATCTCTTGTTTTCATAAAAGTAACATACTTTTCCTTCTCAGATATCTAGGCAGAAAAGTAGAATGTTTATAGCATAGAAAACTGGACCAAAAGTGCACCTGAGAGTATCTTCTTGACAAAAAAAAAGGAATGTGACAGCTATACTTTTCAAAAAAGCATGGATTTTTGGGGGCCAATGTAAGTAATTTCCTTTGTTCTTTTTTGAATATCTATTCCAACATATAAAAGAAACAAGAGACAATAGAAAAGTAGAATAATACTAGAGTGGGAAAATATAACTGATTGTGTTACCGTCCTACAAAAACATAAGCATATCATTATCAACAGTATTGAATGCACACATTGCATGAATGAACACATTGAATGCAGATCATAAAAGCCAATGTTAAAACAAACATTTTGCAACAATTAAGTATAACTATGGAGCCGGAACCAATTATATACTGAAAAATAATGGAAAAATAAAATACACGTAAAAGTGAAAAAAACCTGAATGAAAAGTGACAAGAACAAGTAAGCCACTGTATTTAAAAAGGGAGGGGGAAACCAAGAAAATTGAAAATGAAAATTGTTCAAGAAAAAGTAAAAAAATGTGATTGGTAAAAAACAAAACTGAAAATACATATGAAATAGTCAGAAAAAAGCATCATACCACATTGATTTCATATCGTCAACTTACATCAACAAATTGCCCGCATGTTTTTTGGCATGAAAGAAAAATTTATAAAAGAAAGTTGTGTAAGAATGTTCTTGGATAAGCAGAATTGCCACATTCGAGAAACTTTTTTTATTTTGCTATTGTTTTTTTTCTTTTTTAAAAAAACTGTTCAAAATTATTATTTTCATTATTTTAAAGTATAATAATTATATACAACAAAGGATGATAAGGGAAGCAACAACACATACATCCACACCACGTAACATGAAAAGAAAAAAAAAATCCTGCACTATAAGAAATTGGAACATTTTTTTCCAATTGTTTTTCTTATTTATTTGGGGTTTTTTCGGTATTCTTGAAAATTGTCAAAATTTTGCCTTAAAAAAAAAAGAACAACAGTTCTTTTGTTATTATTTAATTTTAAAAAACTATATTACGTTTTTGTTACCAAATTAGTGTTTACTTTCACCTCAGTAGATTGGAGGCATATTTTTCCCAATTACTGCTCCCATGCATCCAACATCAATAGAACTTACTCAAAAGCAGTGCTCAGTGGATCACATCCTCAGTGGGAATTGAGATTGACTCATTTACCCTTTCTTTCTTTCTTTCTTTCTTTCTTTCTTTCTTTCTTTCTTTCTTTCTATTCATTCTTTTTAAAAGAAAAAACTTTTATTTTCCCCTAAAATTTGGAGTGTGAGTGTTTTAAGGAATGGATGACCGCACATAAAATTTGAAACAATGCTAAAGAGAGGGAGGTGGGGAAGTGAGGGGGGAGTCATGGGAAGAAAAGATGCCTCAGGAGAATGAAGTAGGGATATACAATCTATGAGTGTACTACACAGATGAAGATGATGGGGGTGAATGTGTAAGTCAGTTGCCATGTCCATGTAAGTGCGGAACGAAGTGATCTAGCAGCATTAGAGCTTCTGGCTGTAAGGAAGGGATGGGCAATATACAAAAACAAATGAGCATATTCATGCCCATCAACAAAAAGAAAGAACAGAACTCTAACATTGACAATCTCACAAACCCTAAGCTGCAACTTCTTCAACATGCAAAATTTACTAAGAAATATAATCATAATTAATAACTATAACAGTTTCAGTAAGGTTCTCAAATTATAAGAACAATTCAAACACTTCCCTATTTAAAAAGCAGTAAAATATACAAATTAAATGTAATCATCAGATTGAAAAAAGAAAATATAATTTATGCATAGGAAGGGGACCCACTTCAACTGCAGCTCTGCTCACTTTCTTTGTTTACAGAATGTTTTCCCAGTGTTTCTTCAATAGTTAATATCAAAGTTTTCATTCAGTTTGAGGATGGGAGTTCCCAGTATATTCAGACAAGTATAGTATATAGGGATTTTTGTCATTTTTATTTCTAATCCTTGTCCCAATATCATATCTAATTGAAGCTAAAATTATACTTTAAAAAATATTTTTGTCTTCCTTTAAAGAGTTCTGCAGTTGAGGTAGTCCCTTATTTAAAGAGAAAGGCAGAAGAAAAAAAAATTAGAAATCAATTCAATAATGTCTATGTTGTCAGATTGGAACAAATCAAATCTAAGATAGAAATTCAACATTTGAAAAGAAAAGACATCAAAATAGGCATACTTAAAAAAAAGAGCAATTTATTCCCAGCAAGAAGAAAGACGAGAACAACTGCTTGGGTTTTAATATTTTCATTTGATTATTGGTTAAAAAAAATCCACACACTTTCAGAGATGAATATACCAGATGCACACACCAAAAAGGAACAGACAAGGCAGTCTAGGGACACTTTTATCATCTCAAATTCTCATTTTTAAAAATGTTTTTAAGTCCCTTTTTTTTCATTAAAACATTTGGCAGGAAAGAGGCCACTAAAAACTATCCCTTTGTTTTCCATTTGCTTTTTTAATTTTTATTTTGAAAAAAAAAACTTTTTGTCATTATTTTCAAAAAGCAAAATACATTATTATTGGGGAGAACGTGCAGTCTGGATGTACGCCATAAACAGACATAGGAAAATATGTAAGAAACTAGCTAAAATTGACACATGGGTTAAAAATAGCTTAACTTTATCATAGGATGTTAATAATAATGCATGCTTAAAGTAAGTTGCATTTAGGGAAAGTAGAAGAAACAACAGCAAGCTAGGAGTAGATGAGGAGGAAAGGAGAAGGAAGGTTAGCAAATGAGGCAAATTCAAGGTAGAGGACGTTTGCTTGCATGTCATTCCACAACTGTCCAGTAGGGGCAAAGCACATTCCAGAGGGCATTGCACAAGCTATGGGAAAGATAGTAAGGGCAAAAAGGTAAGATGGACATTGGAGACAGCAGTAGAAAATCGGTTTGCAACTCTTTATAACACAACT
This sequence comes from Ptyas mucosa, assembly GCA_012654045.1. Lineage (NCBI taxonomy): Eukaryota > Metazoa > Chordata > Lepidosauria > Squamata > Colubridae > Ptyas > Ptyas mucosa. The sequence goes on along the minus strand of WNWU01000001.1, from coordinate 57,699,670 downwards.
CTTGGGCACCAGAGCCATATGACCCAAACTTACAGTCCTCATTGATTGATTGGTTGAATTTTGTCAAAAAACAAAATTCAATAAACAAGAACACTTTACCGGAAGAATAGTCTTTTGGAAGCCTTTCTCAAGATATGCAGAAGACATCTAGTTAGGGAAGACTATTCTATAGGAATTATTATTACTACCAGTAATAGTTATTATTAAACTCTTTTTTCGTGGCAAGAGGCATACAGTTTAATCCATTGTAAATTTCCTGAGAAATTTCATAAGAGACAATTGTGATTGCTTTCATATAAGCATGCGTAGACTCAGGCCTTAGTTATGTAAGAACTCTCAAATACAGCTGCAGCTTGTTAATCTATGTATGGTGGAGTATAAAGTATGGTCCACTGGGACAGCACAAAGTATTAAATCTCCCCAGAGTATAGGAAGTTTGCAAATTAGTCCCAATCAACAAATGCATAATTTGCCAGACAATAAAGGAACACAATTGTCAGTACGTGCAGATTCTGGTCACAAATCTAGGCAGTACAACAGGAGGACTGCAGGGTTGAGTCTTTTCAATATTATAAAGAGGTGCTGTTAATTAGCAACATCTTAATAAGCCCTGGAGCTTTATCAATTTTAAAAGCCAATGGAGCCTTATTCATAGCAATATGCAACAAAGAATTTAAAAAGCTTATTGTTTATTGGCCAGCTTTTAAAGCATAGCCCACTGTACTTTCACTGAAAAAAGCAAAGGCAATTGCCAAGGGGATAGACTTAAAATTCCAGGTACAGTAATACCAATGTAAAAAGAGGATGTCCCTTAACATATTCTTGGATATCTTACTGAAAAAAGTGTCCCAGTCTGGTTGAGAATGGGAAGGGTGGAAGTGGATGGAAATTAGCACATCTCCGAGGAAGGGTAGAAGTGTCAGGCCATTTTGGCCATCAAGTTGGCCATGCATGGCAGATTGACCTCTGCATCTACTGGAGGTGTGTTTTAGATCTTTTATTTTCATAAGGGGATTAAATTACAAGCAGTAACAGTTCAACCAAGACAAGAAAACCTGGCTGGGTTAGCTTCATGGACTGTAGAGTCTATATTCAATTAATGGGACTGAAGCAAGTTGAGTTGTGAAATGTAATTTGGGAAATACTTGCAGAATACAGGAAACTGGAGAGTATTATTATTTTACACAATATAATATGACTCTTTATCATCACACTGAAAGTGAAGTCCTTAGATGCTATTCCCTGCTAGGATTCTTAGTCTCTGGCCTAATTTGGTTTAAAGACATTTCACAAATGGGCAGTTGTGCCTTGACCTGATTTCTAATAGGTTTCTGTTCACAGCTTCTACAATGCAGTCAGTTACCATGGATTTAGTTTAAGATTTCATGTTAAAGCATAGAACACTATTGAATTTACTCCAACACTGATCATCCTGAAAATTCAATCCCAAACAAATCTATAAACCTTCCCCTTGCTTTAAATATTTTGGCTTTCAAAGCTTAAGACAATACACCACAGTTCTAATATGTCTGGCCCAAATCCTTGCTCTGCTACCTCCAGTGAATGGCATAATGAAATAACAGACCATTGCTGGGTGAGCAAAGTGTTTTTTTAAAAACTCACTAGGATTTTCTAAAAGAAAGGTATATTTGATGTTAGCTTTCTATAAATACATTCATTTAGAAAAGTATTTCTTTGAACATATGTTGAAATAAAACATTTTTTTTTTAAACAAAGCATACAGGTTTGGCGTAATGATTATCTCATATCTTTTTAGGCATTTCACTTTTGCATTTTTCTTTCTCTTCCATCTTCTTACTCTGCTTTATTATATTGCACCTAAATGGATAACTATTGCTAGAATACATTTTGTCTATCCCTGTAATTATACAACTGAAAGTGATGTCTGTAATAGAATTTTCTGAGCCTGGGAATAAAAATGGGCATTTCCAAACTATTGGAGATCAAAATCAATATTTTTGCAGTATCAAATAATTGATTAGCAACTTTTCCACTGTAAGGGGAAAAAATATAACAATACAATACATGGTCCCTGCCTTAACATACTCCCTGAGAAATGAAGGCAAAGGTACACATAGCCATTTTCCAAGATTATGTATTCCAACCCATTTCTCACTGCAAAAAGACTTCATACTCTGAATCTGTGAGAACTGGCTTTCTAAATTCTAAGGTTTTGAGATTTGCACAATATGTTTATCTTGCCACTGACCAGTTAAGTGTCCTACAAGAATACCGCATGTGTGTTCAACCTTTCTGAAAGTCTCTATGTGTATGTGTCTGTAACAGAAACAGAGGGAATCTGTGTGGTCTAGTCTGACTTTCTGTCTTTTTATCACTAGGCTTTCTAACTGGCTTATTCTCAAATGATTCTCTGAGGATGAATGCAAGCTCCCCTTGACAAATCAATCAATCAATTTTAGAGATAAGTTCTGTCCAAAGTTAAATGTTTCTTTTCCCATTTTCCTATAGCCTTCAATCTTAATTATTATTGGGTGTAAATAATCTATACAATGACTTTTGTGTCCCTAATAACCATTACATTTTGAGCGTCCTGATTATTAATACACAATTACAGAATAACTACCAAAAATAAAACTTTATAGTGAAGCAAATCTAATCAGATAGAATGTTAATTACCAGAAGCAGAAAACTCATCACTTCAATCTTTCTTCTATTATAGAGTAAGTTGTTATATGACTAGATTTTAATAGAAAAGAATATTAGATTCTCATATACACTATTTTTCTTTATCTGTTTTTTTAAGACTTTCAACTTTATTTTATAGTTTAATTTATTTATTATCCCTGTATCTTAATCCATTAATTTTAAAGTGGCATAAATGCTGCCGAAAGAAACAATGTATAATATACAGTTTGGTCATGATTTTTTTAGATACCATATGTTGGATTAGCAACACCTGGGAATTGAAACCTTTGGAGAACATCAGTTTTGGATTTGGAATTGGATTTGGATATGTTAAAAAGGCAATGGAAGAGGGAGGCTTGAATTGTGTAGAATCATCCATGGCATGGAGAAAGCATGCAAAGGAGCCTGAGTGGGGTAGGAGGCTAATGCCTCCTACTAAGGCAGCATTTAACATCCAGCTGCCTGCAATTACTGCAAGTTCAAATCCCACCAGGCTCAAGGTTGACTCAGCCTTCCATCCTTTCTAAGGTGGGTAAAATGAGGACCCAGATTGTGGGGGCAATAAACTGACTTTGTATAAAAATATACAAAAGTATGAAGGCTATTGCTTAACGCATTGTAAGCTGCCCCGAGTCTCCGGAGAAGGGCAGCATATAAATAATTTTTTTTAAAAAAAAGTATAAAGAAAGCAGACAGTAGGATCAGGAATCTAGTGAAACTGACTGGAAGATTTAGATCAGCTTAAAAAATGATTTCTTCACATAATGCATAATTAACCTATGGCCATGATGGCGAACCTATGGCACGGGTGCCACAGGTGGCACGTGGAGCCATTTCGGTGGGCACGCGAGCTCAGCTCTGGCACGCATGCGTGCGCTGGCCAGCTGATTTTCGGGCCTTCTGGGCCCACCAGAAGTCAGGAAACACACTGTTTCCGGCCTCTGGGGGACCTCTGGGGGGGTGGGGAAGGCCGTTTTTGCCCTCCCCAGGCTCCTAGAAAGGCTCTGGAGCCTGGGGACAGCGAAAAATGGGCCTACCAGGCCCACCATGTCATCGCGTGCCAAAAGCGGGGGTGAACGGGGGGGGGGCAGAGTGCATAGAATTATGGATGTGGGCACACGTGCGTGTGACCCCACCACGCTCCCCCCGCTTTTGGCATGCGATGGCAAAAAGGTTAGCCATCACTGACCTATGGCAATAGCTACAAATGTGGATCCTGTTAATAGGAGTTTCACAGATACAGTCATAGAAGACAGCTCTATCAACAACTATTTAGACTTAATGGTACCTGTGAGCCGGGGAAAGTATTCTTCAAATATCAGTTTTAAGGAAGCAATGCTAAGACAGAGTGCCACTTGCTTGGTCATTGTGGAAAAGAAAGTGCTGGACAAAGATGGACTTTGGCTTGATCTAGCAGGACTATTCTTGGGTTCTTAATAAAGGACCCACTGTACAGCATATAACAATAGCATTCCAGACTGGAATGAAAAATTGCCTGATTTTTGACTTGGGCCTAGAAGCAAGATTTGTGCCTCTTGTTAATGAGCATGGGAACCTATAAATTTTAGGTTTTTGTTTCCTTTGAAGAGGATATGATGAATTTTTCAGATGTAGAAGATTATTTTGAGAGATAAATCCTGCCCAGTTTCAGAGAAATAGCCGAAGAACCTTTGGAATTAGGTTCTTCTAAATTAGTTTCTTTCTTTCTTTTTTTCTTAAACAAAAATGTTATCGATTGGGGGGGGAAGGGTTTCAGATGACATTTGAAGGCATAAATATACCGCATGAGGAAATTAAGTTAGTCCAGTTTTAGAAGTTTGTGGAGTCTTTACAGATTGGAAATGAATAAAAGTCTTCTTAGTCTTTTGTATTTTTAGATAGACAATGTCCTTGAACTGTTCCTAGGAAGGTCCTGATGGATTTTGCCAGCTATTAGAGAAAACCTGATAACATTATAAGAAAGTACATTGCTCTGATCAGTGAAAGGAAAGGGAGATAAATAAACTAGTGTAGCCTATTGAGATAATAATAAGTTTGTGTTTCTGTTTGTTGTAGGAGTCAGAATAAAAAACTAATCAGATAACTACATCAACAAATTATTCTTCATTAACTCCTTTGTCCTTGGAAGCATGGTTGTGTAGTGCTAATTTAGGCAGACCAAATTCAATCATTGATATGTGGTCTCAGATAGGGCTACAAGACCTGTCTGTAAAAAAAAAAAAAATAGTAGACTGTTAAATGGTAGCTCTTATCTGACATCAAGTGATCATCCTGAAATTTGTAATCCAACTCTGGTAGCCCTAAACTGAGGGAGATTCCTATTCAGAAATCACTTAATGAATTATGTGTTTAATCCTAATTCAAACATATCCAGAATTACCTTCTTTGTATCTCTAATAAATATGATAATGGGACCTAATGTAGTCTCATAGTATGAACCTGTGAGTCTGATTTCATCTAAAATGGGTGTCCTACACCTTACAGAAAATAATGAGCCAGAATTAAAAGTCCTGATCCGTCATGCATGCCATTCTAAATACAGGTTTTCTAGAAGAGAAATATAATAAATAAATGCGGTGACATTGCATATCAACCTTTCATAATCAAGTTACCTAGAATGGCATATGTGTAACGAGGGAGTAATATTTCTGTGCCTTATGATGGCAGTGGCAGACTCTCAGTTACTAAAGTCGACAAAACTTTCAGTGGGAGATACAAGTGAAATGACACTAGAGAATGTGAAAGGTAATACATTACCTTATCATAACCTTCTGTAGGGAGAGCTGGACCTCAGGACTTGCAGTTGTTATCAGATATGACTAAGCCACCTCTGAAATAATTTCCCCTTAAATGAATAGGCAAGAGAACTACAGCAACAGCCTTTGACAAAAGTTGAAGGGAAGGAATGCCTACATTTGGAAAACTCCCAAATATACCTTATCCATCCAGAGCATGTGGATTGAAGCAGGACATTTAATGAACTATAGTAAGCAGTGAGCACAATATCTACAGGTTAATCAAAACATGCTACTGGATTTTATTGTAAACTATCCAGTGTCTCTTAGATGAGATGGGTGCTGGAGAAATGAAAGAATGAATAACTAAACCCAAGTCAGGGATCCTTCTGCTGCAGTCATTAGCTCCATTAGCTTCTCTGTTTCAGTTGAAAGAGTTAAGCTCAGCTAATTTTATGAGATTTGCCCCCCCTTTCACACTCTCAGCAACTCTATTATCCTCCCTTAGATTGCAAAAACCAAATACAATCTCTAATTCAAACAGAAAACCACACAATTAGACAATTACAGAATCAGCAAATGCCGTCTTTATTTCTCTCTCTCTATATATATATATTTCTGCCCAAATTCTTCACTCTTCTATTTCTACTATCTATCTTCCAAAATATTTTGCAAGATAGTCCATTTTCCTCCTTTGCAGACAGATAAGCCTCAAAATTCATAAAATCTTCTAGCTTCATCACCTTGTTCATATCTTTTCCTGCAAACCTGTAAACATACCTAATTGCACAAAATTGAGAAAAATATCTTTCTCTGGTTAGTCTGCTTTTTCTTTATTGTTTTACCTTCAGTGCATTTTGGGTGCACCTGACAGAGCTGTACAAATAAATGTATACAGCTATACCCCCTTCACTTATATATGTACACACATAAACTTTGTGTAACCAAAAATAAAGTATGATGGATATGATTCTCTAATCCAGGGGTGTCAAACACAAGGCCTGCAGGTCAGATACGGCCCGTGATGTGGTTGGATCCGGCCCATAGGGCCGTCCTGGAAAATGTAAGGGACTGGCCTGCTTTGGCCCAGTCTATCCAATGCGAAGAGGAAACATTGGGCCAGTGTCTCTTCGGCCTGGTCTACCCAATGCAAAGAGGAAACATGCCAGCAGTTTGGGGAGTGGTATCAAGATGACCACGCCCACCCAGTCAACCACACCCAGTAAGTGCTATCAAGGTGGCCACATGCCCACCCAGTCGGCCACACCTGTCCAGTCTCCCATGCCCGCCCAGCCCCCCAAGGTCAACCACAGCCCTGATGCGGTCCTCAATGAAATTGAGTTTGACACTTCTGCTCTAATCAATAGTTAGGTACATTTCAAAATTTATGTTTTTTCTACAGTTACCTCCTTCTAAAGCAGATTCAGATATGTTAATAGAAATACTAATGAAAAGTAAAAATGGTTCCTACAATTTAGGTTCCTTTGAAATCACAGAGACAGATAAAAGATGAAGCTTTTGTAATACATGCTGCACTACATGGGTGAAACTACTGGAGACATTTAAAAGATACTTTACTGAGCTGAGCTGGAATTGACTGAGCTGAGTCAATTCCATGTCAGCAACCTTTGTGTTATATTTAAGAACTAAACAACTCATCTATGGAGATTCTGAGTCATCCAGGTCATGGTTGTCCCAAAGGTGCTTTTCAAAAGGCAACTGGACTTCCTTTGTTTTTCCTTGAAGACATTTTGCTTCTCATCCAAGAAGCATCTTTAGTTCTCACTGAATGGTGGGGAATGGAAGGATTTATATTCCTTGGAGTCATCTAGCTGTTAAGATTCTGAAGGTCACTCATTAGCTCTCTGAGAGTCATTGTGGCCACCTGGAGATTTATCTCTACCCTCAGGGTCACCTGAATCAGAGTGTAAATGTGTGTAAAACCTTCTTGGGATTGCTGAAAGGACTGTGTTGTAGACAGGAGATAGATGATGACGTATCCCTCCCTCTCTGTTGAAAGAGAGCTGCTCATTTAACATAGATGGTCTCTTTGACCCCCTCTTTCAAACCAGTGGTCTGAAGGGGAGGATACAACATGACATAGTCTATGTCAACCATACAGTCCTTTTAGCAGTTCCAAGAAGATTCCACACCAGTTGCCTTTGGGACAATTCCTATAGATACTAATTAAGCTGATCCATGTTTACTTCAGTTGACAGATCAGTATTCTTTTACAAGGCTAAATACAATTAATATAACCCTTTTAGGCAAGGAGGGAAAACATGTGGCCTTCAAAAAGTTGCTGAATTTTCTGGCAACCTTACTCAGAGTTAGACTATAATGTGTCTATGGAGATTCTCAATCATCCAGTTCATGGCTGTCCCAAAGGTCCTTTTCAAAAGGCAACTGGACTTTCTTGGTTTTTTTTTTTTCTTGAAAAGGTTTCACTTTTCATCTAAAAAACTTCTTTAGAACTTTAGAAAAGCACCTTTGGGAAGATCACAATGTAGATAAAGAACTATGGTTTAAGAATAGTTGTATGTATGAAGATTTTCTGGTGTTGCTTTAAGAAATCATTGGGAGTTGCCCAGTTTTCATTTTACAGAAGTATTTTAAGGGCCACCATAGAAACCAAGAAACATATCTGGGAAAAAATCCACCCCAAAATGTGCTGATTTTTATGCTGTCTAGTATTTCAGGCAAAATAAATTGACTAAAAAGAACAAATTTTGTTACAAATATAGACCGTTGTAGGTATTTAATTTATCCATGAATGACCTCATATATTGAACATAAATGAAAACTTCAGTCTAGTCAAATTTGATCTTCCAAACTCTAACAGAAATATTACCTGGGTCTGTAAATCATTTAAATCAGCCTTTTGAACTTGATGTTCTCCCAATGTGTCAGAGATGCAACTTCCATAAGTCTAAGCCTACAGAAATGTTGTTGTTGTTGTTGTGTATGTGTGTGTTTGTGTAAAAGCTAGTTCTTTCAGGGTTTCAATGGCAATGATCACTACAGTGGCGAGTTAGGCTAGACAAGACCTAAGATTTTAGACATGTAGCAATAGAATTTATTGATGCTTTCAAGGATTCAATAAAAATCTGCAGGTGTCACTTTTTTCCTGTCACACTGTAAGTCTTCTAGTGACATATGAGGCTAAAACAATATTCTTTTGTTGCTTTTAGGAGTCTGTATTTCGTTATTTTGCACACCTGCATGCACATGTCTATTTTTTTTCATTTTTATACAGTTTTCCAATATCTATTACCTTTCCAAGTAATAGCTGTAGTTATTACTGCAGAGCTATAATTTCCAGGACTTCATAAAGAGAACTACATTTCTTATAACCTCCTGATATGAAAAACCTTTGCTACCTCCTGTGCTTTTTTTTTTTTTTTCCTCATTAAGCTTTTCTATACAATGCTACAGTTGACAAAAGTTGGACTTCATATTTGGGGATGCAGAATCAAGAGGAAAAGAACTTTTCAATGTTATTCTGATACTGATTCATTTAATATAATAGAACTACATACTAAGTGGGACTATTCCCAGGAATATAATAGAAAACTAGACAAGAAAAATGCAATTGATTTATAGTCTATACCCCCACCCACCCCCGCCTCCACACACACACACCTTTCAGGTGAGAAAGCACAGATATCCAGTCAGTCCTCCCCAAGCTGTTAGGCTCAAAAGGAAAACCTGGAATTCTTCATGAGAAACTGATACACAGTGTGAGTGAGGCTTTAGTCATTGCATGGAATGATGAGGGCAATGACCTTGGATCAGATTGTACCTGTTGATTCTTTCTGCTCATCTGTTCATGAATCCTGGAAAACTTTTGGTTTTCAGATGTGATCCAAGAGATGAATCAGCAGAAGAAATGCTTAGATGTTTGTTGAGCAAAACAAATAGCAAATTGTTTGCTGGAGCAAAGCAAATAGCAAATCTGACTGAATATGGGTAAAAAGCTCTTATTAAAGATTATTTTGTGGTACAATGAATGGAAAAATCTGATAATTTCTCCACTGTTATCTCATCTGCAGATAGCTAGCCAACAGTGCAGATTTTTTGAAGATGGCCATAGCGCAATCTAGTTTGCTTATCTAGAGGAGTTCATGTCTATTGATCCTGAGAAAGTGACAGGGTCTTCAGGGCTATAAGTGGAGCCATTATGTATTATAGTCATGTCTCTCCTAGGTGTAGTTGGATTCAAGCAGTAGTAAATGCATTTTAGAGTGAAGAGGCTCTGCCAGCTTTCAAAGAACAGTGATCCACCCTTTCTCAAGAAATCATGATTCGGTACAATAGTTCTGGGTATTTTTTTTCCTATCTCCAAATTTTCATTTTTAGGGAAGGTTGTTAAAAATGTGGTAAACCTTCAGCTCCAGGTAACCTGGAGGAAAATAATTATCTGGACCTTTTTAGTTGACTGTCAATTATTGATTGCACTTGTAGTTGACATGACACAATTGGATAGGAGACAGTGATATTGATTCCATCAATTGTAATAGCCTTCTGGATTGGTTTTCATAGTATGGAAGGAAGAGTTTTATATTTATTTTTCTTCTTCCTCCCAGGCTAGTTGGTAGGGGAGAAGTCTTACCCTAGAACCTTGCTTTGTAGAGTTCCTCAGATCTCTGTCTCTCTGTCTCTGTCTCTGTCTGTCTCTCTCACACACATAGACTATTTATCATCTAAATGAAATAACTGGGTAATGTTATCTATTAATACTGGGTTTAGTATCATCCTTATACTGATACACAAATTTACATCTGCACCACAGGCTGACCAAGTGACACCATCAATGATCTTTCCCAGTGCCTAGAGATCTCTGTTGTCTGGATAAGGAATAACTGGCTTTGTTTCAAGACAAGCAAGATCAAATCACTGAGGGTTTTAGGGCTCCCTGAATCTTTAGATATCTAGATCTTTAGATCTGTCTTTAGCCCTGGATAGGATAGCAAGATTCCAGATAGAACAGATATACAATTCTATCATTTTGGAGTGGGGACTTCTGCTTGAAGAACCTATGCACTAACTGCTGTTGTTTGGATTGGGAGACCCTGCTCATGGTCATTTGTGTCTTGAATATTTCACACTTGGACTATGCAATGCGTTCTATTTGGATCTGCCCTTGAAGCCTATTTAGAAAGTACAATTAGTCCAGAATGCAATAGTGTGGGTTATGAGCATATACATAATTAGGACTGCAATCCTTCGGCAGTCCCTAATATGGATGAAAAAAAATAGTAATCCCTCTTCCATAAAACTGAGTTAAACATAATTAAAACTGTTAAGCATGTTTAAACTTACCTGAAACCACATAAATAATGGCCCAAAGTTTACCTTCTTTGTGGAAATAATATCATTAGGAAAGCAGGCTACATTTACTAGATTTATTGATGTTTACTCTCCTTTGTTTGTTATGAATGCATGCAGTTTTCTGAAGAATAGTTCAAATGGTTGATGTCCAAAGCAAATTGGATATTAAGAGCCATCAGGATTCTCTAGGCTTCCTTTGTGCAAGGGAGAATTATTTTAACATTGCAAAAAACAGAAGCACCAGTGATCACTTTCATCTTTAAAGAAGACGGTTAAAAGAGATATGCTGCAGGCGTAACATTAAGCACAGTTTGTTTTACCAGATGTTTCTAAAAATACTTGTATGGTTCTGCTCCCTCTGTCTCTTTCGGGGGAAAAAAAGCTTTATTTTGGAGAGTGTTTCATGCTGCAGGAAAAAAATAACCTAACAATACTGACAGATATGGAAAATAGCATCTGTTTGGAAGATCACAAAAGTTCTACAATGGGCTGTTTGTTTTGTATCTCCTGTTAAAAATAATGAAGGGTGGGAGAGAGAGAGAAAAGAAACAAGGAAGGAAGAAAGGAAGATATATAGGACGCTCTAAACACTTTCCCAGAAATGCATTTTTTCTCAGTAATCAAGAAACAAAAAAATAAAAATAAAAAAACCCAAATACTATATATTTCTGTTCCCCATTTAAACACATTCTGTCAAGGTTTCACCATTTTATTGAGTAAATCTGAAATCTCTGATAGGAATGCAAATATCTATGCTTTACCAAAGACTGTTACTTCAGTAATAAAAAATAAATAAAACCAAACTCTTAAAATAAATAAATGGATAAATAGATATATAAATAAATAAATAGTGGATCATCCACAGTTCCTAATCAACATCTTTTGATTATTTTTAAAGAAACTTTAATACTGTTACCTTGTATTCCCTAAGAAATTCATATTATATATTTATAATATGTATTGCTCTTATACTTTGTTACAATTAAATGCTAAAATAATCTTCATTTCACTAAATGATAATAGAGCTCTTTAGCAGTGGTTTTCCCTCCCTTTTGTTTCAACAAGTAAATTTATAGTCTATGTATTAATGTACTCTGATAATGACTTGTATAATCCTTTTAGATAATTTTAGTCATCTATGTTTTATTCTTAAATATAACACCAAAATTGTCTCATTGAAAAGTACATTATTTAGAGCCAGGCACTTATTTATACATGAATATAATGTGGATGAGTTTATCCTTAAAACTAAAATTATATTCTCACTTGTTTTCATATAGAAAAACTAGAAGCTTATGAATGGTTAACAAATAGGAAGAGATGAGGAAAAAATACATATAATTTAACTAATTCCTCATCCTTCCCTTTCTTCCCAGCTAAATAATACATGAATCAGAACCAAATATACTATATAATGTTTCAGCAGCTACATAAAGATGCACAATATACCCAGTGATTAAAATGTTAGAATCTAATGTTAAAACATTGGGGGTGACAAAATGTAACAGACTACTTAATTATTTCTCAAATTTTCCCATTACATTCCTTGCCTCTTCCAACTATCTGTATATATATATTTAATCCATATTTTTAACATGTCAGCAAAGGAAATTATGAAAAATGTTTTATTTCAGCACCAAGGACAGTTCCTAAGAGTGTCCCTACTTCAAATCTGTTTTGATTCTATATTAGTTCAGCTGGTTTACAGATCAGGTCTGGTCAATGCACATGATCATTAGATAGAAAAAAAGAGGCACTATTGAAAACATAAGCAAAAAAACAAACAAACCCCAAAACAGTAAGTTTTATATTAGGTTATATAATACAGTATTCTCTAAAATAAGCACTGCAATCAAGAGCTATTAGGTGATGAGCAAAATCTTTCTTTCCAAGTAATATTGGAAGTCATATACAGATTTGCTATCAGCACAATTTTAAAAATAAATTGTCTTTTATAAAAGTGATTAAATTAACTACACTTTGACTGACAGCTTAAAAGTAAAGATGTACCACTGTATCTAATGCGACAATGAGTAGTGCAACAGCAGGAAACTGTCACTGTCAGTTACAAAATGGTAAAGTATCCATTTGCAATAACTCCAGCAATGTTAGCCAAGTGCACAGATTAATATTTGAATTAAATGTGCAACAACTACTTTTTGTGCCTGTTCTCTCTGTTCAGCAATTGCATGGAACTATTTGGTGATCTGAGTTATATCAGTGAATTTTCTTAGATTAAGTTCTCCGCTTCTGTTGGTTAAGTAAAAATTATGTCTTTATTCATTTATTCAGCCAGTCATTAAATTTATGTAACCTCCCACTCAACAAATAACAACAAAAAGAATGAAATAATAATAAAACATAATGTTAATCCTATTGATAGCCTTATTTGAAGCTTCTCATACAGTAAATTGCAGTATTTCATACTATTATGCTTGTTTCCAGTCCAAGTTAAGAAGAATCCAAACAAGAATTGGCCAAACTTAATTTAATTGCAGATCTCAGATGATTCGATTTCAAGATATTCTAATTGTTGACAGAACAATTTTGGAAAGAAAGCCTACTTTTTTTTCTCCATTATAGAGTTTATATAATCATCCTCCTTCCTCTGATCTTGTACATTTATGACATTTTCTGGTCATGAAAATGATGCTGATCATTTTATCAACCCAACTAACCAACTGCTTTCAAAATCTCTCTTTCAAAACTCTCTATGAATTCAAGGCTTTTCTTTTAATAATAAGATCCAAAGTATATGATAAGTGTTGGAATATTTTTCTTTCCTTTGCAAATATGTGTTATACTTTCCTACTATGTATTGTATCTATAGTCACATATAGTTAATTTACTATAGTGGAAGGGGAGGTTCGGTCTCCAATTCAATCCTAGCAAGACAGAGAGGCTGTGGATGTTTGAACCATCCAGGTCTGGCCATGTCCCCATTCAAGAGGGGTGTACAAACTGGGGAATGTGTTGGTTTCACAGCTCCTGTTCAATGAGAAGGTGGCAGTTGTGGCCAAGGAAGCCTTTATCTGGTATGCCATTGTGCCCCTTCCTAAATTGGGAAGCCCATCACACATTTAGTCAGTGTTGTCAGCTTACAACTTGGTTATTGAAATGAGGTCTACATGGGCCTCCTCTTGAAGAACATCCAGAAGCTTCAACTTGTTCACTGTTTACAGTAAACAGTGATAGACATGCTTCAGTATGTCATGTTACATCTTTGCTCTGTGAGTTTGCTTCTGGGTGTGATTCATGTTGCTATTACCTATAATGTCTTACATGGCATAGGATCAGCTACTTGAGGGATCACCTATCTCCTTTACTATCTGTCTGGCTGCTTTAATCCAGCAGGCTTGACATGCTCTGGGTTCCTTCCATTAAACAATATCACCTATCAGACCTGGAAGTCTGTCTTGTCTGTTGCAGCACTTGCCCTTTGGAATGAGGTTTTACCTGAGTTCTCATTTTACTGGCATTTCAGAGGGGCCATGAAGACCTGGCTGTTTGTCCAAGCCTTCGATTAAGATGGATGTAATCATTACAAGAAGTGTATGTTTGTTGCTGCTCAGTTTTGCCATCTTTTTTTTTTTTGTCTATTGTTGCATTGTTTTTGCTGTTTTGCAGTTCTCATGAGTTGGGGAGTGTACCAATTGAAATAAATAAACAGGCAGATAAAAGGGGGGGGGAGAACTGTCAAAAATGTTTCTTTTTTCATTGGAAAATGTCTTTTAAAAAAAATGCTTTTCTTTCTTGTGTGTGCTTTCAATTCCGGGCCACTCCCTGGGCAAGTCCTGCAGTTTTCTTGCCAACATTTTCAAAAGTGTTTTGCCATTGCCTGCTTCCTAGAACTAGGAGAAAGTGAGTGGTTCAAGTTCACCCAGCTGGTTTTGTGCCTATTGCACAACTACAATTCACAGTCTCCTGGTTTTTAGCCTGGTGCGTTTACTTCTATATCAAACTTTGACTTACTTAGTTATTATCTTATTTATTGTTTTCTTACTTGGTTGTTCTTATTTCTTTTCTCTTGACTGCAAGTTACCTAGCATTACTTTGAATCCTCTTTTATTTTCCTATCCTAATTTTGTTAGTACAATTAGCGCAATTGTCAAAAGTTAGCACTGTTCCTTGCCATTCTGAGATGGGAAGCATGGAAAAACTATGATATAAGTCCTAAAGTCCTGAACTTTATTAAAATAAAAATGAGAACTTAGAAAATTGTTACCAACCCACAAAATAAAAAAGACAAAACTCAGAAAAAAAGAGGAACTCCTGGCCATACCTGTATATACAATACAACTTTTCTCACATTGCTTTGTGCTTCTGATCACTGCAGACCTTCCCAGCAATAACTGCCTGCCCCAAATAATTGTAGTAATATATGCACACCTATACATATTTCCCTAATATGCATATTTCTCATCATTTTTCAAAATACAGTTCCTATTAAATTCATTTTTTTTTGTATTCATTGTTTTGAGTTTGAGAAAAATATGGGAAAGTTGCCAATCTTGATATATATGAATATGTTCTCTCTGCATATACATTTGTAACAGCAAACTAATTAGATCTGCATTAAGAATCAAATGAATTTATCACCTATCTAGAACTGCTCTCTCACTGAGTTTAATTGTATTTGTTTTCATTATTTTAAATTTCATAGCATCCTATATTTATTATTCCCAGATGGATAATTAATAAATTCTGAAAGAAAATATTTAGATTAGTCTTCTTTAATCAATTTAGTCTGTTAGATTATGAGTTCTACAATTCCTTGTCATTGGCTGAACTGACTGGAACCTTGGGAGTTGCAATCCAATACTTCTAGAGAAAGCTTTCCTGTTTTCTTCCTTTCCACTGTCCACCACTGTAAAGTTGCCCTTAAATGTGGGAGACCCTCTGGAATGGCATTTGAGATGACTCAGGAGGGATTGCTATGAAACCAAGTGGAATAAATCACACCATTCATTATTAGACAACATTTGTTCATAAGTTAAAAAAAAATACCCAAAACTAACATCCATTTCCAAACATAAATTATATGTTAAGAGTGAACTAGATTGGAAAATGTTTAGGAGTTTTGATTTCATGTCTATAGTTACCTAAACCCAAATGTGCAGTTTACTTCAAAACTGCTAGCTTAACTGCACAGCTAGTCTGGCTTTAGGTTAGTAAAACTATGGAAAAGAATTAGAAATTTTGGCCAACTTGTCCTATAAGCAAAGCACACAAACTGGTGTTTTCTGAGAGTGCAACATTCAACTTCATTCACAAAATACTATCAATTTGACAACATTGCCTCCTCTCATTTTCTCATATCTGCTTCTACCTTTTTTCTGCCTTAAACATTTAGTTAGGGTAAACATCTTTGACTAACATATATAGAATAAAATTAACACCAAATTTATAAACTTCCAAATTACCCAATTTTTAGTAATTGTTCTAATTTAGCAATCACATTATTAAAACAATACCCTGGTCTATCTAAAATTCTGTTTACTGGATTCTCCAGAGATCATTTGAGTAAAATTAGTTGCACTGTTGTACTTTTGATGATATGGTTAGTCTGTGGATTGTATTTAAATCCCAGTTAAATCTTCCTGTAAGGGAGATAGGTATTTTTTAAAATAAAATTTAAAAATGCATTTTGTAGTATTTTATATTTCTGTTATTACTATAATAGTAAAAAGATAGCTGGTTTGAAAAATGTGATAAATACAATTAAAATGCATTTTGTAGTATTTAATATTAATATTAATATTAAAATATATACTTGAAAACCTTTCTCTGAGTTGCAAGCACTGTGTAAAGACAATTTTACTTTGTTCCCCACAAAGAAGCTGTCTTTTTAGTAGTGGAATAATACAGATTCAAACTTATTCAAGTATTTATAAGTTCCAAGTCATACAATTTCTCCAAAGTTATTATACCCTTCTACAATTCAGGCATCAGTGTTGGAGATATTAAATATCTTTGCCCTTTTGTGAAATTTCTTCAAGGAAAGATTGAAAGGGAAGGAAGAAGTAGGCAGGAAAGGAAGTGAGTGTGAGGAATTAGAACATCGTACAAACAGAGAACAGAATCGCACAACCACACAAGAACGGTGAGTTCCAAGACACAAAAATATGACAGATGAACATAAAGAAGATATAGGATTGCTATTGGGTGGGGGTAAGTTGGGAGGGAAGGAGAAAAGCAAAATAACTTATTTTTTTAAAAAAGTAAATAAATATAAAAATTGGGGCTGCTGAAATAGCCAATGATATTTGCACAAATTAGCCAAAAAGAAAATAAACTTATCTAAAACATATTTTAAAATGTAAATAAATATTTCCCTCCAACTGGACCACAAAATTAGAATTGCTAGGTTAGCCTGAGCACATCACTCTGATGAAACAAGATGGCACTACCACAATCATGCACTAATTAATGAAGGCCATAAATGGGTAGCTATGTCAGTTAATTATTTCATGCCACAAAGATGTGTTTTTGCACTAACTCCAAAAGAAATAAAGTGTATATGACAGATATTCTGCACTTGCAATAAAATTCTTTTTATGCCATCAACTATTTGTATGCAGGGAATATGCTGGAGATTTTGAGGAGGCTTTTAGAGGGACTTGTCATCTGATACGTGTCTTTCTCAAAGTCAAAGAACATCTAAAAAGAAGGCAAAAAGGAGGCACTCCACACAAGAAGAGGGGAAGAAAGGGGGGAATAAGGTAATAATAAAAATGAAGAGGAAGCAAGAAACTTCATTCTTTAGCACACAACTTTCTTGGGTGAATTTATTTCATTATCAAAATTTAGGTTATTTAGATGGCAAGAAAAGATTTTGTTGCCTTGGTTTGATTGCAGATCTATATTTCTCTTGAGTAGAATTATTATTTCATTGGAATTATTCCAGAAATAATTTTATTTTAAAAAAAGAATGCATCAAATGCTTTCAAATTAAAAGAAATGGTAATGTAGTACCACACGTTATATAAAGAATGATCAACCACCAAAAATTCATGCGGCACAAAATGAGGTGAAATGACAGAAAACGTTATTCCAATATATACAATCAATTTAAATATTTTATGTGACCAGGGCTAATCATGCAGACATTAAAGATATATATATATATATATATATAGAATTTTTATTCCCTCTGCCCCAGCCCTCCCCAAGGATAACTGGAAAATTGAAATATCACTTAATCAAATGAAACCAAAATTTAACATCACATAAAAAAATTGCTCTATAAATTTCACATGCTTTGCACACTAATTAACATATCATGCATCTCTCTCCACTTTAGTAGATGACAGAATTAGATGAGGTCATGAAGATTAGGTGATGACGGCTACTTATCAATTCAGTTTTAATTCATTCTAAGCAAAAATACTGTATGTGTGCATATACATGTGCATGCACACACATACACGCACAGTATATAGTATACATATAAATATTAGATCCTTGAGAGGGGCTTTTTGGGCTTGGAAAGGACAAGTTAAAGAGTAATAAATGCAAATTTAATTAAAGGAACCCTATAAGACATTTGCATGAAAAAGGAGTAAAACTTGCTATTTTGTTTATTTCTTGTAGACATAAAGACATGTACATGTAGCTTGGAAGTTCTCATGAACAATGTTGGCTATAACATAATCCTTTTTTAAATAGTTGTGCTTTTCAATTTGGTCTCCAGTTTTGATATCTATATATTCAGAAATTATACAAACACTCTTGCTAAACAGCACCAAATGGTCAAATGAATCAGTGCTCCAGAAAAGGAGCTATAGGATCTGGACCAGTGGAGTTGCTACTGGTTTGTCCCAGATCTGGTGAACTGATAGCAGTGGAAGCTCCGCCCACGTGCTTCTGAGCATGCGCAGAAGCATCGCTCGCACGAGCAAGTGCACGCATGCCCCCGAGCGAGCCGGTAGCGATGCGCTTTGAAACCCGCCCCTGATCTGGACATTTATTTAGATGATCTACCAAACAAATGACTTGTGAATCTAGTTATCAGACAATAAGCTCTTGATTGGTATTTTTCTCCTTCATCTCAATTGTTTCAGTTTGCTGTTCTTGAAAAAAAAATCTTCTGGATGAAGCTCAATATTAATTATTTTTTGCCTTTGCATAGGTCAGCTGAATGTCCCTTTAGCACAGAGGTAACCTTTGCACTAGCAGAATTTAATGAGATCAAGTAACTATGAATGCTAGTGTGTGCTGCTCATTGGTTCTCACTTGATTTCTCCTCACTAACTAGCCATGCTTAATTATTTTATGAGTTATTTGGCTTGTTCCTCTGACAAGCCAGGTAACTAGGTCTGTAAATGATGCGAATCAAGTGACAGGTGGGATGTGTGAATTGATTTGGTTAGGAAAAAGTGCCAAGAAGCTAAGCCAAGTTTTCTTTCAGTTTGTATTCCATTCCATGTAGAGAAGCTGACTGGACTGGCAGTTGAATCATATTTCAACCTTGAAAATGCGACTGAGTACTCTGATACTAATGAACAAAGCTAGTTTAGGGGCTGCAGGGCAGTTTATCTGACACTTGTAATACTATTATCTGGGGAACGCGAAATGAGAATGGCTAGGGACTGAAGGAATAGCAGGGAATGGGTTTCTCTGGCTACCTCCATCATCTTCTGTTTGTCTAGTGGTACAGTTGCTCCTATAACCAAGAATAATTGAGAAACACGCACTAGCACACTTATCAAAATAATTACCATTCCATGCAAGTACTTCAGCAAGGGTTAACCTTTGTAACCAAAGAAATAATGAAGAAAAAGCAGCATAGCTTCTAAATTGTCATATTTTACATGCTATCTTTTGTTTCTTTTTATTGCTACAGAATATTAGTTTATGCAAATTCTTATCAAGAAAAAAATCTTTTGAGTTTCTTCAATATATCATCTTATTTATTTATTTATTTATTTATTTATTTATTTATTTATTCACTCACTCATTCATTCATTCATTCAATTTATATGCTGCCCATCTTTACTTTATTAAGTTTCTTAGATGAAGAAACTACATAACTTAGATGCATATTTTAATTAATGATACATAAACAATTTTCTCCCAGTGGAAAGAAAGTAGGAAAGTAGGAAAGAGAAAGTATCCTAGTTAACCTGATAAAGTATGCACAGATTTATGAAGATCAGTTTCTTGGATTCTACACTGAGTGGGCTCTAAATTACTAATAAGGATATATAATTAATCCAAGATCTGATTTGTATTATAATTTTATGTATATGGTGTAATTCAATTTGAAATTGAAATTGGAAAGCAACAAGATTCAATTCAAAGCAGTTTGGAAAAAAAATCAAATCATTAGTTATAATGCAGTAAAATACTGAATATTTTCAGCTGATTTTGTTTTTGACAGATCTGGATGAAAATAACTAAGATGATGGATTTTTTACAATACTTTTTCCCAGTAAAATTTCAGCCAGATAACTTCAGCGGTTTAATCTTAATACATTTTTAAAGTATTCTGTGCTAGGATGAAACCTAGCAGCCTCCAAATTGTCCAGCAAACATGCAGAGAATGTGCTAACTAATATAGAAAGTGTCTCATCCCAGCTTAAAAATACTGGCATCGATTTTTGGAAATGACATATTGAATATCTGAATTAAAAAATTAAGTTAAATCAATAAATTAAAAAAAGTAATTTGCAGGGAGCTCATTCAATGCTTTGAACATTCTGTTAACAGATTTAATTAAAACGAGTAAGTTAATCAAATGTCCTTTGAATCAAGTCATCAATTTGTAATTCTATACCATCCTAATAACTACACCTTGCCAAGAACTTGGAAGAAGAATACTTTTTTAAAAAAGAACTTTTTACTGATTTCTCCTAATTCTTGGAACAAAATTACCAAATGATATGCTGGATCTTTCAGAAATAGTACATGTCAGATAATCAGCAGCAACTTCAATGTTGATAAATCAAAGCAGAGGAATAATAGCGAAGATTGCTACTTTAAGATTCTTTGAAAGAGAATCTTCATTTGTGTGTGCATGCAATGCTTATACGTGCATATTAATAAATGCATGTTTATGTACACTTGGAACATTTAGATTCCTTTGTGATGCCAGACTTAACATCCAGTATACATATAGCCTTTAAAGCTAAAAAGATTCCATATGATTCAAATTTTCTAGCACATTTTTTTTAAAAGGAATGTGTTGAGAATTAAAAATAAAATAAAATAGAAGGTTCTAGAAGTTTTATCAACCAAGGGACAATGATCAAAGCATAATTTTAATGGAATTTGAAGTTCTTTTTCTCTCAGTAGTTGTATGGCAGGACTCTATGTTTCTAAACTATGTTTCTTTATGGATTAACAGGCACTTCCTACATTTGTAGTAACTTGATTCATTCACAGATGCCACGTCTCAAGGTCCTAAAGACTGCAATGCATCACCACGGAAGAAGTAATGATACTGCCTTCACAACATGTCTTCCGGTGATGGATAAGAGGAACAGACTGATAAAGGGCAAAAAAGGCTTCTGGTTTAAGTGCAAATGTAGTAGGAATTAGAGAAAAAGAAAAAAATTAACAGACTCATAAAAATTAGCAGCGGGATTCAAATATATATTTGAATATATATATATTGAGCTCTTTCTACATGAAACTCACAATCTAACTGTTACTGTATCTTGTTGAAGACTAAACAAAAGACCAAGCTTGGATCTGTATAACAGATTCAGATCCATTTTTGAATAGCCATCCTTATTATTATTTTTTTCTTGCAGACAGCATATCTGTGCAAGTGTGATGGATGAAGTTACAATAGGAGTGCCCAGAAAAGCTGAAAAACATGATCAGTCACAAGAAAGAAGGTCAAAGACCTCTGTCTATAGGAGAAATTCTCTAGCACGGCCCTACTGAAGGAGCTCACAAAACTCACAAATCCCTGCCACATGAGGTTTGTAAATCACTACTTTGTTTAAGACCTATGACTTTTCTTTTCATAAATGCCATTCTTTATTCCAGCAGAACATGGCCGAGAAAAAAGAAGAATGTTAGGAAAGGAGCATCTTGAACTCCCAGTTATGCAGCATAACAAAGCAGCTGTTAATGCAAGAGTATTGATGCTTAAATTGGCCAAAACCCAATAGAAGAGAATATATGTAGCTCAGTGTTAAATTGTGGAGTCCTTGGTACTTTCTAAGCTTGCAATGTTTTATTACTTGACTGATAATATTATCAGTGCACTGAGGATTCCATAAAATCTTCATGAGCATATTTCAAATAATATAATCAGTTTGTACTGAATTGTACGTCAACAACATGAGTACCAATGTTGAATGTTAAATCTGTGTTGCTTAAGATTGTTCGTTCATTCGTTCATTCATTCATTTTCCATCCTTATTATGTTTATAAATAATTCAAGGCAGCAAATATATCAAAGGAGCTGTGATGGTGCAGTGGTTAGAATGCAGTATTGCAGGCTAACTCTGCTCACTGCCAGGAGTTCAATCCTGACCAGTTCAAGGTTCCATCATTCTGAGGTTGATAAAATCTGACCCAGATTGTTTGGGGGCAATGCTGACATTGTAAACTGCTCAGATAATGCTGTGAAGCACTGTGCAGCATCATATAAGACTAAGTGCTATTGCTAATACGCCTTCGGTTTTTCCCTCAACAACAATTCTGTGAGGTGATATGGCCTGAGAGAAAGTTACTGGCTCAAAGTGACCCAGCTGGTTTTCATGCCTAAGGGAGGACTAGAGCACACAGTCTCCTGGTTTCTAGTCAGGTGTCCTAACCACTAAACCAAACTGGCTTTCTAGCCTTTTTGTGGAACTTCCTAGCTACATGCAAAGCCACAATGGTTTTTACTACTGTCAGAGCAAGTCTTACCCCAAAATGCAAGCAGAATATGAGTAGTGGAAGAGAAATGTGAAAGCGCTAGCTTTGGATGATTTCTATTACTATTACTGTATTGATCTGAAATGTTTCAGGAAACAATGAACATAACCATCTGAAGTTTGATTTTTAGCAAACATAAAGCTTTTCAAAATAATATAATAACCTATCCACCCCACCCAGTCTTTTTGGTTTGTTTCTAACAAAAGCAAAAGAAAAGAAAAGAAAAGAAAGAAGACTTTTTTGTGTTTTGTGGTTAAGGACAGATTTGCAGAAAACTTTTTACAACGCACACAAAAATTGGATGAAATTCTGTTCTCTATTAGATAACTATTTTAATTCAGAACAAGCCTCAAAAATAAATGAAACTTAAAGAAAAGCTCGAAACAAAATTATTTTTTTAAAAATAAAGTAGACTGCAGTTGCCTGCTGGATATTGCACAGTCATATCTATTTCCCCCGCCTCAAAGCCATAAATTTATCAAAATGTATCTATGCTCAAAGGGAGAAACTGAGCCCATTTCAAAATTTTCTAATCAGTTTTGGCATTTTAGTGGATACATTTTGAAGCATCATTGCTGCAGATAGCATGGCAGAGCATAATAATTGTTGCAGATTCACTGTGGTTTAAATCTCCTCAGACTGGTTAAATAAACAGGGACCAGTATTAGCAAAAATACATTGCCATGTTAACCGCTTTTAAAATCCCATGGACAAGTAGAACTTTTGAGGCATGTTTTCATATCTGTCAGAAAGATGTAAAAACAGCCATGGTTCTAACTCTTTTTTCCCCCTATCTATTTCTTTTGTTAATTAATAGTCAGACCTTTATTATTATTTCAGGAAAAATTCTTCAGTCTGCTTCCTTTCTCCCCACCAGAGCCAGTTCAAAAACCATTACAAATTTATAGCACAATGGTTTACAATAAACTGAACAGGCACTGGTTCAAACAGTTGGGTTTTTTTTCTTTTTTTTCAAAGTTGGCTTTCCAATATGATGGCCCATTCATGTTTTGCTCCTGCCAGTTCCATGGGATTGGATGCTTGGCTTTAAACAGTGACAATTTAGTACACATTCCTATCCATATATACATATGTCACGTATACATATATGAGCATACATATATATGTATACATTCAGATCCACATATATGTATTGGCATTGTCAATTGCAAAAAGCAAGCCAAAAAGAAGACTGACCTGGCTTACCTACACTCTGCTCGCATTCAATGAAATCTTCATCATCGTTAGAACATTCTGCTGAAGAAACGAGGTCATCTGTTGTCTGATGTGAATAAGAACAAAAGGAAAAAAATGGAAACAAAGATCAAATGAAGGGAATCATATTCAAAAGAACAACAGTCTTTGAGCCATGGCTTAGACATTACTATGACACATATTTTTCTTATTATTTAGACTGTTGGCGTTATTTTTCTTTTTGTATATTTATGGATATTCTCAATCATCCGTCTAATTCATCATTATCTCAAGGATGCTTTTCCAAAATACAACTGGAATTTCTTGGTTGTTTTCAAGGAAAAAACCCAAGAAAGTCCAGTTGTCTTTCCAGCCCAAGATTCCATTAAATTACTGTAACGTGATTTCATTGTTTTCCATATTATGTTAAAATGGTTCTAAGGTACTTCTAGAATACATATTTTCCATATGTAAGAACATAGAAAATTGCCATAAACTCTATCACTGATTCATTTTGTTTAGTATTATCTAGACAACTCTCCATATCTGGAAATACCAAAGACAAAATAGTTACTATATATGTAGCAGGGAGTTTAGTACTGAGTTTTGACCCTTGTTTTGAAAAATATAATGACAAGTTAGTACTGTTAGTACTCTTATACCATAGCAGAGACTATCAGCAAGTTCTAGAGAACTTCATATAGTATTGTAAAAAAGGTTACCTAATTTTCTATAATTTCCCCAGTTAGTTAACTGGAAAAATTAAAATATAATAAACAAATGAATAAATAAAATGGCATAGATGCGTAACTAAATAATCATCTTCATCAATTTCTGGGTACAATATTTAAAAAATAAAAATATACTTCATAAGATAGTTATGCATATAATCATACATGATACGATTGCATTTACACAGAGAAAAATACACAATATTTGTAAAAATAATATGCAGTGTGTAATCCAGCTGTAGGTATGGTTTGGAAAGTAAAAACCAGTGGTGGGTTGCTACCGGTTCGCACCGGATCGGGCGAACCAGTAACAGCAGCAGCAGGCTCCGCCCAGACGCTTCTGGGCATACACAAGCAAACCGGTAGTGATGGGATTTGGGACCTGTCCCTGGCAAAAATGTACTAGTATCAAATGAAGGCTATTTTATTTCAAATTCCACAAAAAAGCAAAGTATTTCTCTCTCTTATGACACTGGTATGGTAATGCATGGCAGATGCACTATAGTCTCTGAAAAACTGAGGCCACATCAAGAGTGTCTCTGGTGTCGGCGAATCAGAGCCCATGTTCCATGAACTTTTCAGCTAGTAATTCTGGGCATGTGAGTGGCTGTGACTGTTCTAATTAAAGAGCAGCATGTACTACGGTGTGTTAAGAAGTATAATGGCTTCCCTTCCCAGTAGTAAGTCCTTCATGTAATTGCTCCAATTAGTAGAATTACTAACGGAGACCAATAGGAGGGTTTTGTGGAAGCCTCTGGACTCAGGCATATTGTTTGTGTGCAAGAGTATGAAAGCCCTTGGCAACATGATCTCAACAAATGCCTGATTTTGCCATTCCCCACTCTTTGCTATTCCAGATCTGTAAACAGTATATAAAAGGTAGAGATCCCACAGTGTTGTAGGGCCTATGCAATCAGAATTCCTGTTGGATACACAGTAGAAAATCAGGCTCATTGTGGTTGCCCGGAGCTGTTCTTTACCTAACAATTTACAGAAGCTCCTAATGGCAGTCTCAGACTTGGGATTCGATATGCAAGCAAACCTGCCTTCTCTCACATGCACTCCTGTGTCCCTCCTACTGGTACTTTTTCAGCTAGGATGAGAAAAGAGAAGAAAAGGCTGGCTGCTTTCATTCTCTTCCTGAATTGTGCTTTGGGAATATGGTTATGACATCCTTTCATTCAATTAAATTACAACCTGTGCAATGACTAGGGAAGACAAAAGCTTCCTCTTGCTGAATTTCAGAACCAGCATTCTTCTCCTTTGGTTATGAAGAGGCTGACCTATGTGGTTCATTAACCTCTGGAGAACTAGAAATAAAGATAACTCTGTCTCTTGTTTTAGTCCATTGTAAGCATCATTGTCTCTTTCTCTGGACAATATTATATATTTAAACATCTCAGTGGAGATAATTGCACCTGCAATTATTTCCACTTTTTCTTCCCACTGATAAACTATTAAAACTAGACAAATCTCTTATTTTTCTGAATATAGTCCCTCAGTGGCCAATGAAAAAATGAGGTAGAAATCCACATTTCTGTAGGATTTCCTTAATAATCTCAAATTTGCATTGGAAATTAAAACAGGAGTATTGTTCTTCCTGCCTGTTAGCCCTCTGAAAACTTTCTTGAAACTGAATTGAGATTGGAATGGGGATGGACATCTCTTCTCATTGATGGAGTTCATGTTTTGAATACTAAACATAGTAAACTGAGTTCCTGAGACTGCCAATGAAATCTGAAAAGATTCTTGCTGCAGTACTTCAAGAGCTATTGAATATTAGTATGGACAAAACTGAGTAAAGTTCATCTTTTTCAGTGTAAGCATCAATAATAGACAGAGGTCTAAAATTTGATTTTAATAACTAATGGAAAAACAAACCTGCTAACTAGTAGAAATAATAATGAAGGTTCTATAAAAATAAGCAGTGCTTTCACTTGCAAAAAAGGGAGACAAACAGAATGTATTAAGCTTGTCTTAATATATTTCATGAAAATATTTCATAATAACATATTCTGAAATATGTATTTTATTCTTTTGAAGAACCATGTCAGAACCAAAATAATTCAGCCCAGTGTTTACAACAAAAAGATTTTTTATTATAAATCAATTGTAATTTATACTATTACAGTCAATTTATATATTATAGATTGTAATTTATTAACTATCAATTGTAAATGTTACATTATTCTTACTATTACTATTTATTTGGCCTATTGAGAAAGTGTTGATATCATGTAGGAATACTTTGTCTGTAATCTTCAGCACTTATGAGAGGTTTACCTTCAAATTCCCTCACTTCACGAAACTGACTCAATTGAATTATTGTTTCTAAATTTCTAATTATTTGCTTTTAGAATTTCTTTGGTCCCCTCTGATGAGGATTCTATATCTGTATCCATAGTTATTTACTGAATCATGAGAGAGAATTTCAGTTACTATAGAAAAATTCAATCAGAGCCATTACATACCTTTTACCTTTTTCTGACAGCCCAAAATAAGAATTTATGCTGCAGATTTGTACCCTTTGACCTACTGTTCCAAATAAAATGGCTCTATCTATAAAATATTCCATAGGAATCAGTCCCATTTAGACTATGATTATTCCATTCATTTGCTATGTGATGATTTTATGGGTATTAAGCACTAGATAAAATAAACCCTGTCATGGAACAGCTTTATGAAACTATAAACAACACATCCAGTGAATGATTTGTTCTCATTCTTAGGATGGATGAAAAGAGAAAGGCCTATAAATATCTGCTTCTCAAATCTAGCAGATAAATTGTGCTACAATATGCTCTTGACGGCTGACTTCCTTTTTAAAATCTGGTTTATATTCCTTAAACTACCTGAGAAACTGTTTCCATAAACATACTTCTGCATACTTCTTAACCTTCATTAGAAATCAGTAGCAAAGTTGTGTTTTCAATGGTCAATTAGGATAAATGTAGTATAGATTTCAATTCACCTTATATTAATAAATTATATATTAGATTTAACTAAGAAGTTGGACTCAAATGGTTGAAGAAGAAGGAAATGTCCTGGAACATGATCTCAATTATCAAGAGGAAACATTCCACCTAAGCAAAAGGCAAATTTAAGCATTATGTTTTAAACTTGAGCACATCTAGAGCTGGATTTTATTTTCCTTCTGCCCTCCACCTTCAAATAAATAATACCAGTTAATATATTACTAATTTTTTCACTTTCAGCAAAAATTTAATACAAATTGGATAATGGGCAACATCTTTCCTGGAATTATAGGAAAAATTATTTTAGCTCCCTTGACAATTTCTCTGTTGTTTTATGATACTCCAAAACGAATTTGGTACCAAGTAAAATTTGGTAACAATATTATTTTACTTTAATGCTGCATCTTAATTTTTAATTTCATTGCTGATTTAAAGACTTCTCTCTTTGCCTCTTCCAGACTTCCTGTATAATAAGGGACTTAATTACTGTATTTGTTATAACATTTTGTTTACACTGAAATTAGAAATACACTCTCTCAACTGGTATGATTTTTTTTTACTGGGGAGGAGGGATAAACAGTAAAATCCACTTGTGCACACAGGTTTATATTATTATTACTGTATATACAAAAATGTGAAATCACAGCTGCAAATTCTTTAGCTGTTGTTGGCTTTTATGCACTTAATCCTTTCCAAGAACCTAGAATGTATCAGTGCAATTTATGTGTGGATCCAGGCAATGTGACTATTTGTACTAGAAATTTGTCAATCTGCAGATTTTCTAAGTGGCATCCAACATATTTGGTATGACATCCAGTGTGTTGATAACCACTGCACCAACATGGCCAGTTTAAGACATAATCTTTCATCTTGGATGTTCAGATTTGATACTTTGTGATCTTCTGCAATTCTTTGTGTTCTATTCTACTATCTCCTGGTATTGCCACATCTATTATCCACACTTTCTTCTTTTCAACCCCAGATAAATCTGGTGTGTTATGAGCTAAAGATTTCTCAAATCCCACAATATTTTAACCTGCTAATTTTCAACTGCATTGTTCAACTCAGTAATTTTTCATTACTGCACTGATAATTTTTACAGATGTTTCAATGAATCATTTTGGCAACTGTGTTATGTTGCTGTTTATAATAAATTTGTGTGATCTTTTTTGCACAAGGTGAGTATATAATCTACTATTGTCATCTGCCTTTTTGCACAATCTGCACTTTGAATCATTGATGATGAATTTTTCAACTCTGGCCTTGATTGCATTTGGCTCTTAAGCAGCCAAAATCAAGCCTTTGATTTATTTGTTTTAAAGTCCCAGCTGTAAGCCATTGCCAAAATGATAAAGGTTTTACCTTCATCTACTTTCCCTATAGTCTTTTGTAGAAATTAATCATGTAATGCTTTTTCTTGGCAGCATTCTGTTCTTGAGTTTATTACATTATTTCAATAGTTGGTTATAAAGATATTTTTTGTAAAGGAGATGGTTTATTATATATTGGTAATATATTCTTATATATTATTTTATAGACATTTTCCCAGGAACATAATTGTAAATCTTTTAAAACTCAATAAATATATTTGCATTAAAAAAACACATTGGGTACTAAAAATGTTATCTTACATAAATATCATGGGGTCAAACAGACATTATAGAGATGGCCATGTAAGAATGGCTGGGACCTCTTTAAGCATTTCTACTAACATTTCAGTTGGATAACTTCTGCAAAAGAAGAGTTTTTAACTGATAACATCAAAAGCTGCAGAGACATCCAGGAGAATCAACAAGAGCACATTTCCCATTTCTCTTTCCTTGACAAAGATAACAAAGAAGGAAACAAATCTTATGCCATGCAGAGCTTTATAAGTTAACCAACACTTTCAATGTTACTTATGAAAGTGACCTAGAAAAAATGTGCAACAAAAAATAGAGCCTTAAGCTAATAGGCAACCACCAGTTGTATTGCTGCTACCTTGGTTTATGCTAATCAAAGATTCCTGATTTGTAGATGGAAGATGGCAGATTGGGTAAGACTAAAATAAAATTATTCTTTAGAAATAGCATAACTTTTTAAAAAATGGATCGAGCATTATCTGAAGACAGGTGAAAGATCGTTTTCACACAAGGCACAAAGAAATGACTATTACCACTATACGTGGTTATTTTAGGATTATTCATAAAGTATTAAGCCAAGACAGTATCCTCTGTGGCCATCATCTCTAAAGCAGACATTTGAGATATGATGAGAGAAATTGGAAAGACCAGGATGTGGCCCAGCAGATAGATAGTTCTGGGATTGACAGTGTGGATCAGATCAGATTGACAAACTCTGCTTGAAGAGCAGCTAATAAATACCAAAAGCAGATTTGTAGATGTGCACATTTTAGTTACAAAAGGAACTGCAAGAGGCCTCATCTCAGAAAATATGCTCTTTCTTATAAACCCTTGATCCTGATTAGCTGAGGGGTAGTCATTAATCAGCATGTCCTTTATCCTCTACATCAACCAAAGTTAACAACAACAAAGAATCCAACACTCCTCCCTTCTGAAAAATTCCCACCCCTGATATTCACTGCACATATACTCCCTGTTGGATTTAAAAATGAAAACCTTACCTACTGCAAAATTATATCAAGTAGAGTTACCCATTGTAACAAAATCAGCTCCTCAATCATTACCCCAGCAGATGAGAGATTAAATAACTACCCCTACAAGTTATAAGAGGGAAAGTAAATCAGCCTTCATTTTTGCACTCTGTGTGTCAAATACAGTAAATCTCCTATCAAATGTTGTTCTTTTTTAAAAAACAGAGTGTGAGCACACACGTGCACACAGTAAGATGAAATTAGTCTCTGGGAAATATAATTGCTATCATTACTATCATCACATAAAAGCTAACTGCTGCTGCTCCACATACTGTGTAAAATATTAGAGAATTTTCATCTGATTTCAAAGCATTTGGAGGACCACGAAAAGGAGGAAGAGAAGAGCAAGGAGGTTAGGCTTTAGCTTCCCCATATGTTCTCGTTCCCTCTGCCTTTAGTAGGGTGGACAAAATAAGCAGTGAGTCAAGAGAAGGGGAAATTAAGGAGGACAAAAAGAAAAAAGAAAAAGCAAGGATTAATTTGTCTGTTGTTCAGGGTACCTTGACAGAGGAAAGAAAAGTATTGAACCACAGCAGCTTAAACCAACCTTAATGTACCTTCTCAAAAGCAGGAGGAATATAGGTGGTTTTCCGCTGATAAGCAAATCCCCCTAAATCCTTTCCATTTATTTCTTGGCCTGAAGAAATTACATATTACTTAGGAGCGAAATAAATAAATAAAGCCCACATATCTGAGAATCTAGATTGCTTGTTTATTGATTACACACCCCACTTTGTCTCTAGGGCATGTAGATGTGCATTTTAAAAAAAGCAACCACCACAGAAGCATGTACATGTTTTTCCAACCATTTTTCTTTACTGCAGACAAATCTTTGTTGAGGTTTAGAGCTGAATTGTGGACCAAGTAGAAAAAGTTAAAAAATGTGTTCCTTCTTTTCTTTACCTGTCACCCAACTGTATCAAGTATGTATGAGTACTTCTGGGATTATGTCATTTTAGGTTAGGCACAAATTCCACTATTCAAGTTTACTAGCACCAAGTTCTACCAAGTTATGGATATTTCTGCTATAACCACTTCTAAGACAAGTCTAAGTCAATGTTATGTAATGGCTTTGCATTAATGTTATGTAATGGCTTTGCAGGAAAAGGAAGAGGATATTGGGAGACTATGTCATCCCTTGGTATTTAGACATGAAGCTTTAGATAGCAAACCACCAAGACTATTGATTCCATATGAAAGCCTAGACACCTATATACTTATACACCCACACAAATATACCCTTGGCCAACTCAAAATTGTCCGACCACGAGAATTTCAAATTCTATCCATAATAATGTTCCAAAACACTTTCCTTTGATGGAGATTTCTACAGCAATTTCTCTTTCATCAGACTGAAGGAGAACTCATGAACCATGACTTTCTTTAGTTGAGCATAGTGAAGATGTCTTCTTGGTTGGACCTGTAATTCTAGGTTATCTGACCTGATGACAATCAGATGAATGCAGATTGTAACCTCCTAAAAACTGTTGAGTATGAAAAAAGCAAAAGTCTAAGGACACGTATCTTATTCACTTAGAAAAGGATAGCATGGCTTTCCAAAAGCTAGAGGTTCATCTGCTCTAAAAAGCATCAGTCGCCCTTTCAGAATAAAGTTCCAGTCGGAGAAAATGAGCTTTCTGCTTGTTGTAGCAGCTATGCACTTTGTAATTGTGTCCCAACAATATTTTTCATTTATAGTCTGCTCCTTTGCCAGAAATCAATATGTCATTTTGCTGGCACGTTTTGACTCTGTCTCCTGGACATCTTTATTTAACTTTTATCTTTTCTCTTCCAAAAGAGGAGAACTGTGCTGGATTTTGTTCTATTATTGATTAGATCATTTGGAGAGATAAATAAATAAATACATGATCATAGCTATAAAGATAATAAAATACATCCTTTCTTAGTAATATTTTGAAAGGCCTCCAGGGAAAATAAACAATGCTTATGTGTTCAGATGACCATTTTTAAATATGAGGACAAATTTGTTTTTGATTTTCACTCTTCAGTGAATTCTGTGGAGCCCGATTTTCCAAACAGAAATATGCATCTATATTTTTTAAAAAATGTACACATGGAACCAAAGGCACACTACTTAGAAAAATAAGAAATGTTTTTGTGTATGCGTACAAAAGAGAATGCAGATTTTTAAAAAACCCAGATCTGTTGTGAAAATGGAAAAGAATTAAATGAAGACTTGAACGGGAGAAACGGAAATAAATTGCAACTAGAATAGAATAGAATAACAGAGTTGGAAGGGACTTTGGAGGTCTTCTAGTCCAACCCTCTGCCCAGGCAGGAAACCCTACACCACTTCAGACAAATGGTTATCCAACCTCTTCTTAAAAACTTCCAGGGTTGGAGCATTCACAGCTTCTGAAGGCAAGTTGTTCCATTGATTAATTGTTCTGTCAGGAAATTTCTCCTTAGTTCTAAGTTCTTCTCTCCTTGATTAGTTTCCACCCATTGCTTCTTGTCCTATTGATATTATTAACTGATATTATTAATACTTTTAACCATTTATATTTGGCTTAATGATGAAATGTATATAAAAGTAATACTCCTATCACCACTTTGGCTTTCTAGAGGTACAGTATATCTAGTTATTA
The DNA here is from genome assembly GCA_012654045.1 of Ptyas mucosa. Classification (NCBI taxonomy): domain Eukaryota; kingdom Metazoa; phylum Chordata; class Lepidosauria; order Squamata; family Colubridae; genus Ptyas; species Ptyas mucosa. Next base: position 57,666,898 of record WNWU01000001.1, on the reverse strand, counting down.
TCCTCATTTTAATCTTGCAGTGTAGAACTTTCCAATTAAATGCATTGTGAATTGTGTGAGGAACCTAAACCAAAGTAAAAATGTAGCTTAAATTTATTCTAGAGCTGGCAATAATAATTGCCAATCTGGATGAAATTGCAATTGATTACAGATATTTATATAATATTCAGGGATATTGAGAATAGAAGAAAAGGGGACCTGGGTAAAAAAAGCAAGTATCTAAAAATATTAAAAAACTATGTAATAAAATGCCCAATATGAGCAAATAATAATATCTGAATGTATACTTGGAAACAACATTTTAATAAAAAAATATTTTATTTATTACTTAAATAGATATTTCCATGCAGGCTCGAATTAAGTTTGTTGTTGTTTTGGTGAAACTGCCTAAATAGGACTCATGAAAGGGTGAAAAGACTAGGGTGACATGATAGCAGTGTCCAATATTTAAGTGGCTGCCACAAAGAAAAGGGAGGTTAACCTATTTTCTAAAGCAAGACAAGAAACAATAGATGGAAACTAATCAAGGAGGGAAGCAAACTAGAACTAAGGAGATTTTTTTTTTAACAGTGAGAACAATTAACTAGTGGAATGGCTTGCCTTTAGAAGTTGTGGGTGCTCCGTCACTGGAGGCTTTTAAGAAGAGATTGGACAGCCATTTGTCAGGAATGGTATAGATCTCCTGCTTCAGCAGGGGGTTGGGCCAGTAGACCTCCAAAGTCCCTTCCAACTCTGTTATTCTGCATTCAAAAATAAAGCAGACTGAAAACATCTACCTCTTACTCTAAGTACACAAGTTTGGAAGTACAGCCAATGGCACCTGGAGAATATTGTCAAAATTTGAAAGATGGTGGATGAATTTGAGCCCCATTCATTTTGTGCTTGTGTTGACATTTGATGTTCATCTTCAACCCCCCCATGGGCACAATTAACTTCAACCCCATACTCTAAAATGGTACACTTTGCTTTGTTGGTTCCTTGAGACCAATTATCAGTACACAAAGGGCACTGACTTGCACATGGCAGCCTAACTTAAGGACCAACTTTGGCACTTTTATGTTACACTTTTCCACTCTCCGATCTCTCCAATCTACTTTGAAGGAGCCATGTGCTAATATTCTGTTCTAACAATTTCCAAATGCTGAGTGATCATAATATGTCAATCAATGATCCTTCCAGCGAACCATCAGGAGAGAACAAAAACAATCCACAAATAGATTTGACTCCTGTCTCCAGCCCAAAAAGGATTTAGCTGTTTCAGCTGTCCAAACAAACCAACATCATGCAATTGGGGAGATCTAGATTTTGTTCAACGTGGTTCAAAATCCAAGGGCAGAGGTGCCCTTACTTGTACATCACAATTTATCATATTTCAGTGTGTTTCAAGTGGAGCCATATTTTTTTCAGAGTAAAGCCTGTACATAGACTTTCTGAAAAAATCATGTCCCTCCATTTCATATTTATCTCTCCCCTGTATCTGTGGGCTCAGGATAACTTGCCACAAAGTTAATCAATCCTATTGATCACTACCACCCCAATGGCTCATAATCAAAAGTCTTTCAGGGTAAAACTATTTGAAGCATTATAAAATAATAAAACATCAGTAGTATCTTGCAGACAATAAAGCAATCAGAATAATGAAACACAGCATCATTTGCAATAGGAAATAGCTATTTTGCCCACTCATGCAAGAAATGGGGGAAAAAAATTAACCAGAATCCAGAACTGACCACCCCCAGCCCCCCCAAAACAAGCTTGATGAACACCCTTGAAAAAATGTTCCATGACTTAGAACTGCATCCTATAAAAGAACCTTCTCATAGTCATCGTCATCCAAGCCTTGGAAACTTGCCCAATGCAACGGAAGAGCAAACAGACAACTTAGCTTCAGTTCTCTGTCTAAGTAGGAGAAGGAAGGAGAAAGGTTTGTCATGCAAAATACAGGAGTTAACTCTTTGAGCTGGATCTCAACAATATACAGTAGATGTGATCCATAAAGCCATAGCTCAACACCTGGTAATTTATGTATTTATTAAACAAATTTATATGGCTGCTCAAATTATACATAGTTACTCTGGGTGACTTAACAGAATAACATAGTTGGGGGACCCCATAGAGGTGTTCTAGTCCAAGACTGTGCTCAGGCAGAAAACCCTATACCATTTCAGACAAATGGTTGCCCAATCTCTTCTTAAAAACCTCCAGTGTTGGAGCACCCATGATATCTGGAGGCAAGTGATTCCACTGATTAATTGTTCTAGCTGTCATAATATTTCTTCTTAGTTTTAAGTTGTTTCTCTCCTTGATTAGTTTCCATCTATTGCTTCTTGTCCTGCCTTCAGGTGTTTTGCAGAATTGTTTGACTCCCTTATAACATTAAAAGTCCTCATTATAAACCCCCAACATATCCTTTCTCGCAGGGGTAACAAATACAGTCAAACTAGCTATGCATGCTGGTTTATCAAAGTTTTAACAAAACTCTAAAGATCTTTCATAAACTATAAAAATATGTGAGTATGTCCTATGTACTAGAATTTTGCAGAGGTTCAAAGTGGCATAGAAAGCAAAGCAAATGGTCAAAGCAGGCTACCCTCTCCATCAAGGCAAAGTACCTCATCCAAGTGGATTAGCTGCAATTTACAGAGGCCTATTACACGCAATTAGTATGCTGTGTTAAATCACACTTTTTTGGAATGATCCTCCTGCCATGTCATTCAAAGGTCAAAAATAGCTTTCAGCTCCTGAGAGTTACCCACTAATTATGGCGAATAATATGGTGAAAAAATGAAGTGATAGGGATAAATGGTATCACTTCAGTTTTTAGAAATTAATATATTCCATTAATGTTTTCTCAGTGCAGCTTTTTAGTTTATTGGTCTGAAAATGGCAAAGTAGAATTAAAATACTTAATATATAAAATTATGTGAAAGGTGTCATACACATTAATCAGTGTTGTCCCTGGCTAATGTAAAATGAACTTTCAAAGGATTTCTTTTAATGGTGGGAGAAGGGTACAAAGTGTATCTCTTGCAGATTAACTGATCTTTCTTTTTAAACTGAAAATGCCAAGCAATTTGATATCATTACCAAAAATATTCCCAGACCAATTTTAAGGTTGTCTCTACTATAGCAGGGTTAACAACATTTATTGTACTTTTTTAAAAAAAATGTGGAGGGCATGAATCTTTGCAGTTAACAAAAAGAAAGAAGACTCTGAACCTTTCATAAACTTTACTAAATTGTCTTAACACCTAAATATTTGTTTCTGCTACTGGGAATGATGTAATTCCATCTGATCGTCAACAAAATTTATTGCTTCTCATAGCTGTGAAATGCAATAAAATTCAGTTAATGAATGGTTGAGTGGCCTAGAGATAGCATTGACTGGCCCTATAGTTTAAAAAAAAATCAATAAAATACATAAAGAATCACATTCTAAATAGTTTCTTTTAAAGGTAAATGTCTTGTGTGTAGACAGTGGTGAAATCCATTTTTTTTTATTACCAGTTCTATGGGTGTGGCTTGGTGGCTGTGGTGTGGCTTGGTGGGCATGGCAGGGGAAGGATACTGCAAAAATCTCCATTCCCACCACTCCAGGGGAAGGATATTGCAAAATCTCCATTCCCACTCCACTTTGGGGCCAGCCAGAGGTGGTATTTGCCGGGTCTCCAAACTACTCAAAATTTCTACTACCGGTTCTCTGAACTGCTCAAAATTTCCGCTACCGGTTCTCCAGAACCTGTCAGAACCTGCTGGATTTTACCCGTGTGTGTAGACCAAAAATACAGCAAGGAAACAACTGTGGTGCAATTTTTCTCTTGATGAGTTTGTTTTCTTTTTATAGAGACATACTTAGGTGAGCATGGCTGTACCTTTCTGCCATTATATTGTTGTCATGGTTAGGTTAATCTCTTTAAAGTAGTTTTTATGTTTATTTCATGTTTATTGTTTATCCTACATGCTTGATGGGCTATAGCCTGTGCTGATATTTTTGGTTCATTATGTGTCATCAACTTGGTGACTCTTAGCAATTACATAGACAGTTTTTTCAACAGAACAATTTGTCCCCAACCTTGTCATTCAGATCTTCCAGCCGAAGGGAAGGCTATTAATGTTTAAATAAACAACAAGCAAGTAAGCAAACAGAGTCTCAACAGTAGAGACTTTTGATATTCTCTGAACTTGACTGCTTACTTGCAGACATTTCATTACCCAACAAGGTTATGGCATATTACTTTATGCTTGATTATTTGTCAGGTGTTAATCCTTGCTTATCTAAATTTTGGCTGCTGGAGAGGATGTGTTCTGGCCTTTTGATTTGATTTTAAGTCATGCTGAATAGGTGCAGCATGGCTTGTATGTTGATGAAAGTTTATGAAACTGTGTGGTTCTGAAGACAATCAATGAAGAACTCAAGAAACAATAAAGTAGAAGGCAGAGCCCTGTGGTTTACTGTTTCTGCCAGACAAATTGCCATAACATCTTTTTATATTTGCTTCCCATGATGTGAACTTTTGCCTCCTACTAGCAGAAAAGTAGATAATTGATAGCTATTAATAAAGGTGGCATCAAAAATCTAACACTGCCAAAGGGAAGTTTTCATTTAAACAGACTGAAAGACTGGGGAGGAAATATCTCCAAAAAGACAAAATTTTCACACTGCCAAAAATGTTTTATTTAAACCTTAGGTGGCAAGGAATAAAGCAACATAAGCAGAATAACTTTTAATAAATGTGCTTTAGACTTTCTTCTTTTAAAAAATTATAGAGTACAGAAATAGCTCAGAGTCCAATAAGAGAAACATCTACTTTTGAAATTCACCATAATGCACTAAGCTGCTCCTTTGCCAGACTTTAAATCTTAAGTAGTACAATCTGCTGTTAGCACAATTGATCATTCCTTTTTTTCACTTCATTTACTTGCTTTGCTCAGAATAACATGTCTCTGAAATACTGTTTAAGTACCTTTACTCTGAGGGCAGACATTAGCATCCAGGGTGGTCTCCAAACACCTTGAAATGTAGAATAAATCCTCCCTAACTCTTTCTGCACATGAGAGACATTACCTGAAACTAGTCCCTTAATAGTTTTTACGGATCACAGCCTGGTTAGAATATATAACACATACCTTTGGGGTGGAGAAAATAAAAGTCCATGTTCAGGCATATTCCCCCTTCCACAAAAAAAGCACACAAAGTAAGTTGTTATATAAAGCAGTGGTGGGAGAAATGGAAAACAGGCAAGAAGCTGACTTGTTAATTGGGATTATAAAATTTCCAGGATTTTTCTCTTCATATTTTGAGATTATAAATCCTAGAATCCAAAGTGTTATTTTGATTTTTAAAAAGAGGAGGAAAAGAAAAAGAAGAGAGGCTCCATGTATACTGTGTCTCTGTCTGTCTGTCTGTCTGTCTGTCTGTCTGTCTGTCTGTCTGTCTGTCT
>WNWU01000001.1:57573508-57646226 GCA_012654045.1 Ptyas mucosa | reverse complement strand
CTTCCTTCCTTCCTTCCTTCCTTCCTTCCTTCCTTCCTTCCTTCCTTCCTTCCTTCCTTCCTTCCTTCCTTCCTCAATGATTCTGAGCAGCTTTCAACTCAAAGAATATACTACAGTTAAAACTATTAGAAACATGTTAAAACAATAAAAACAGTAAAACCAATAAAACACTAGAAACATTCAAATTAAATATACATAGGAGCAAAATACTTGGCAGTTAGCAATTGTGCCAAGAATTGTGATCCTTGACACCTTCAGCATTGGGCCCGTCTGATTACTCCCTGAAGCAAAAAAGTAAATACATCTGAAAATACACAGTTATGAATTCCTGCTTGTGATTTGTTCCACATAATGATGAACATACTCCTAGTGCATTTTTATGTTGATTTTCTGATGCTAGTGTAGGTTCAGTCTGGAGGGAGGCGGTTGACAATCATTCTAGCCTCTGTATAAAATGCAATAATATACTTTGATGCTGGGCCTTTGCAAAGATTTAGACAGAATATTATTGCTGCAACTCTTTTCTTTTTCCTGTAGTGGACTTTAAAATAAAATAAAGCCAGCTTTTCTTGTAGTTTTTTTTTTTTTTGGTTGGAGCTTTGTGTTTCATTCACAGGTTTGTTCACATTCTGCTATTTAAAAAACACACATTGCATTTGTAGCAAATAAAGGAGAACATTTTGCCCACCTCTACCCAGTGTTAGACAATTTGCATAATTACAAAGAAGGTTCATGGAATAGAATCAATCACACAATTCTTCTGTGCAAATGAGTGATTGCTCAATTAACAGGGCAAGTGATGTGTGAAAACCATGCTAGCTGTTCCCAGTGGCTGCTCAGTAGACAGCAGATAGACCAAGCCATGACTTCATTCATTATCCGTCCTTTTATTGGTGCTTTCCACTGGTATCTTGGAACTGAGGGGAGGGAGGGAAGTCCATGTTATGCTACGGTGTACTTTCTGAAGTCTAGAAGTAACTCCTTGTTTAATTTTTTCAAAATGAACTTTCTCAAAAAGTAATAAATGGTTCCTTAATGAAAATGTCAAAATGATAGAAAATGATAGAATAGAACAAGAGCCACTACTTAGTACTATGGTCAAATGCCAAAGCCAATACCCATCATGCTATCTGATGATATATCTGAAAGACTGAGGATGTCTTGGCACCAAAGGTCACTTCACAGCCATTATTTCAAATTTTTCAAAGTGAAATGCCCAGGAAATTCTATCATTTTTAGGCCATTTTGGATCAAAAGCTAAGCCAAAATATGGATTTTATCAGTGCAGATCTGTACATAATTTCTTCCACTATGTATTGTTTGATTCCCACAAAGGCTACCAAAGGCTGCCAGGGGTGAAATACTCCTGGTTTGGACCGGATTGCCCGAGCCAGTAGCGATGCCGGTGGGTGGTTTGGAGAACTGGTAGCAGAAATCCCTGCCCCCCCCCCCCCTGCCCCACTGAGCCCCCGGGATCAGAAGGGGTTTTTTTTTTTACATTTAAAAGCATTTTTTCTACAAATGCTTTTAAAAGTAAAAAAAAAAGCCTCTGATGATCGTGCAGCTCAGGTGGGATCGTCAGAGCCTTTTAAAAGCATTTTTTCTACAAACTCTTTGGCCAAAGAGGTTGTACAAAAACTGCTTTTAAAAGGCTCTGATGATCCCAGCTGAGTTGCCTGATTGTCAGAGGGGTTTTTTTTCTTTTAAAAGCAAAAAAAAGCTTCAGCCGAAGAGGTTGTTGAAAAAAATGCTTTTAAAAGTAAAGAAAAAAAAGTTGGCTACGCCCAACCAGTCACATTACCCCCCTACCAAGCCACGCCCATAGAACCAGTAGTAACAAATTTTACATTTCACCACTGCAATGTGCTACAATCCATGCAACCAAAGCAAGAATGTCAGCAAGAATGGCTTTCCATTATTCTACTCTTGTATCAGCAGGCATGCAAGCCACAACTTTGTATCTACAGATAGAAACAGCTATCAGATATAACTACTCAACAGCTGTAGAATTTCAGGTTCCATAAATGCATTTGCAGTGCAATCATATGGCCATGTACTTCAAAGTACACGTCTATTCCATTGCTGTCTTGTTGCATGAAAAAAAAATGTTCTTGTGTGTCTGGAGTTGTAGGAAGCTAACCTTGATGTTGGTGTACTTCCATCCAACCAACACCCAAGCTTTGATAACCCTTCAGACAGACTGAAAAAAGGGAATTGTTTTAGCCTTCCCAAGACTCATTTTTAATCTTTAGCATCTTGCAATATTTAGGCCTGGCTCGATATTAGTTAAGTATGGTAGTTCTAAAGCAAAACATGCTTGTGAATGATTTTTTTTCCTTTATTTTTATTAACTAGTATAAATATAGAGTGTGTTCTATTGGTTTTGTAATAATGGTTAATTCCACACAGAAGTATTATTCTAAAGCGTGAAGGCAAAGCAAATTTTCCTTCCCACTTGCTCAGCACATTTTAGCTTTAACCAAGTAATTACTTGCATCAAATCATTTATCAGATTATGCAACTCATTGCCAGAAATTTATCTGGAAGTTCATGTTCTTTCTTTCACTTTAAATAAATGTGCATAATAAACCCCTTGTTAAATTACTAATCAATGTGTGATTCAGAAATTAATTATTTTAACTGAAACAAGTATATTGCTAGCATTTTCCTTAACTGACATGTAGTCATATATAATGTGCTGTTTTTCTTGTACTTTTCATGAAATAATCAAAGTTAAATTTTAAAACATAATTTAGTCATCCATCACTATCGTCAAGAATATTATTTTAAATGATGATAATAGTTTGATAATAGTAAAAATGTGTTTTAGTACTGATTTAAATATTTGTTGAAGACAATGAATTTGCATATCTGAATATTACTTGCATACATGTATATCTAAAATATTTTTATTTGTTTATGATTTGTTCTAGGTTATGTTCCATTTAATGGCTCCATTTATGTTCCATTTGCTCCCAACAGATATATACAGTAATGGAAGATAAGTATTATGGGTTAAAGTTTACCTATACACTGTTCAGCTGTTTGAACATAAAATATTATAATATGGCTGTATATTTTTATGTGAAATATGGTTGTATATTTTCATATTAACAGGTTGCACCGCAGGTGAACCTGGTGACAGATTAGAAGCAAAGCAAGGGTGAATTTGGTTAGTATAAGAATGGTAGACCCCCCAAAAAATAAATAAATCACAGGATGGAGAACTAGAAAGGAAGTAAATATTTTTTAAAAACAAAAACCCCATAGAAAGCAATGGCAAAACACTTTTGTACTTAAGACAACAGCACAGGCAATATGTCATCTTCTGAAGTGGAGTTGAGACTAAAGAATGCTTTATTTTTTAGGAAAATTCAGGGGTGAAATCCAACAGGTTCTGACAGGTTCTGGAAAACTGGTAGTGGAAATTTTGAGCAGTTCGGAAAACTGGCAAATACCATCTCTGGCTTGCCCCAGAGTGGGGTGGAAATGGAGATTTTGCAATATCCTTCCCCTGGAGTGGGGTGGAAATGGAGATTTTGCAGTATCCTTCCCCTGCCACACCCACCAAGCCACACCACGCCTACCAAGCCACGCCCACAGAACCGGTAGTAAAAAAATGTGGATTTCACCACTGGGAAAACTGTTTCTTCTTTTAAATAAAGCAGGTTCTTTATGGCTTCTTTGTAAAGAATGCTTAAACCAGGATCAAGAGTAATGATAGAACACTTGAATTTACTAAAATCAATAATTTATATCATATTATTGGAAAAGAACTGCTTTTATTTAACAGATGAAAAGGTTATGCTGATTAAAAGTGAAGTTAATATATTGTTCAGAGTTTTATACAGATTTCTAGTTCTTTAAAAATGATAACCATACACCTGGTTCTATACAATTAATTAATGTTGAAATATTGAACTTTAAATGTCACGATAACTATAAATTTCCTATTTATTTACTAACACTATTTTACCTACTGTTTTTCTTTATTTTTCTTTATTTCTGTAATTATATATTCTGATTTTTTTTCTTGTTTGCCCAACTGGGGCTTAGTATTACCTAAAACAAGGCTGGTCAAAACACTTTATGTCTTACTCAATGTGAACTAACCACATACTTGAAGGAACTATTTGCACAATGATATTAAGGCAATAACATAAAGCAAACTTAGCATTTTATTATGGGCTTGAAATCCAATCATTGAGAAATCCCACTGTGGGCAAATCATACATGTGCATATGTAGTACGTACAGTAAAAGGTAAAGGTTCCCCTCACACATATGTGCTAGTCGTTCCTGACTCTAGGGGGCAGTGCTCATCTCCATTGCTGTCCGAAGACATCTCCATGTTCATGTGGCTGGCATGACTAAACGCCAACAGCGCACGGAACTCTGTTACCTTCCCAGCAAAAGTGGTCCCTATTTTTCTACTTGCATTTTTTACATGCTTTCGAACTGCTAGGTTGGCAGAAGCTGGGAAAAGTAATGGGAGCTCACCCTGTTACGCGCCACTAGAGATTCAAACCGCTGAACTGCCAACCTTTCGATAGACAAGCTCAGCGTCTTAGCCTCTGAGCCACCACATCCATTGTACATACAGTATGTATGTGTAATTGAAGGGAAGTGTAATCAGTAACATATGACACCCATGAACCCTGGAAGATTTATTTCCTCTGTTAAGCCCACAAACTTTCTTAAAGTTCTCCAAATCCATAGCAGTGGGGATTCATTTATCCTGTACTTCTCACCTCTACCGTAGCTCTAGGTTGATAGATGTTTGTATAATACAGTGAATTAGAATTATCATAACCCATTGAATTCACATCTTTGTGAATCTACATGACACATTGTATAATAAACCAACTATATGGGTAGTGTAGCCTAAAATATTATTGATCTGGTGATCTGGTGTGCCATGAAGATTCAATCACCCTTGAAACTAAATGAAGTTTTATACTGATGGGTAATTTAAGGCAATATCTTCCCTATTTTGATGTCATTTTCAATGTTAAAGTTGGTAATGGTGGGAGAGGGAGAGAGTGAGAGGGAGAGGGAGAAGGAGAAGGAGACACTTTCCATTTGTCTTCATTGAAGCTTTCTTTTAATTATCACCTTGGATGGGTCAGATGGACTATTTAAATTCCTCCACCTTATGCAAAGTGGTCCTGATAAGAATTAACCAACTTTTTTTTTTTAACAAATAAATAAGTAAACGTCCAGGACATAAGAGCAGGATGATATGCATCTTATATAGGATTGACCAAGAAAGCATATTGGATTCCTTAGTCCCACAAAACACAACAGCCTACTCTTAAAAAAAAATCATTGAAATTGCAGCAACTGCAATGGTTCTAAACGCCGAGTCTTGCATATCTTGCCCACTGCAGGTTTTAAAGCATATCCTCAGTCCACAACTAGCACTAGGGCCAACAGCTGTTACACCGTTTGACTTTCTGGAATGGTTCTGACAGCAAATACAGTCAGGATCCGCAGTGGGTGTTTGTTTATGTGTACACTGCTCTTTGGATTGTTTGCTTCCAACATTAATGCAGATGCACTTAATTTGAAGTCAATAAATAGCTCTTGGAAGAAGGCTAATTTGTGCGCAGCTGCAGTTAATCAGTGTGCCGAGGAGCACGCACCAGACCCAAACACCCTGCTGAAACAGATGGCTTCGCTGCTGCCACCACTGCTGTTCATGCCAGCTTCCCTGTGAAGGTTAAACTGGAGTGCTGAACCAGGAACATTTTCATTCACACACCGTATCACACACTTGAAGAAGGCAGCTTGGCAGTTTTCTTCACGTCAGATCTTCCCCAAGCAATTATTCAAGAAATGTTTAATGCTCAGTAGGGGGGGAAAACCCTACAACGAAGAAACAACACCAAACCCTGAAACTTGGATTGATTTAAAATGGCGCAGGATCGCACAGGATCATCTCACCAGTTCTAAAATGAAAGATTTTCTTGATTCAACTCAGGTCCTGACTGACATGCGTGCAGTTTTCTAGCCTCTGCCTTCTTCTGAGTCGTCCCCCCCCCCCTTATTTACAAGTTCAGCCAACAGCTCTGAGATGGTATCTCAACAAAAATACTGGCAAAGGGGGCTTTCAGACTGCTTCTTTTACTTACTATTTGCCAAAGAGGGCAGGTTCAGGGATGTAAGAACTTTTATGAATTACAAGCTATATGCATCTTGATAGGATATTTTACTTTTCTATCTCCAAGTTATGCTGGAAAACTCTGATCTGAAACCCTAGAGTCCCACTGTCAGTCACTACCAGCTCTACTAAAGTACAAGATCCAGTCTTATGTTTGAACTTAAAAGCATCACCAGAATCCACTGGAGACTGTCAAAGATCTCTACAGTCCTTTTTTCATTAGCCAGCCACCAGGTTTTACTCAACCCTATCTCCTAACAGTGAAAGCAATCAACCAATGGAATAGCTTGCCTTCAGAAGTTGTGGTTGCTTTATCAGTGGAGGCTTTCAAAAAGAGACTGGACAATCATTCATCTGAAATAGAACATGTTACCTAGCCTGGTAATGAAACATTTGGAAACCAACCCACAAGCTCGGAAAATGAACCTTCACCCTTATCCTACACTCAAACTACAGATATTTGCCACTATGGAATAGGGTCTCCTGCTTGAGCAAGGGGGTGAACTAGAAGATGACCAAGGTCCCTTCCAACTATATTATTCTATGTTCTATGTTTCTGACATAGTTACTTTAGATCAGGGATGTTCAACCTTGGCAACTTTAAGATTTGTGGACTTCAACTCCCAGAATGGGAGAATTCTGGGAGTTCTGGGAATTGAAGTCCACAAGTCTTAAACTTGCCAAGGTTGGACCTCTCTGCACCTTAGACTTTAGTAGGTTGCATGAGCTTGTTGAATCTGATATCACTCACTTTCTTATTTTCTAGCATTAAGACTTATCCCCTTTTCACTTCTGATTCTGAAAATTTTGAAAACAGATTTTCTACAAAATCTGTGCATTTCTTATCATTTGCCCAGTTCTGAACATACTTTGCTAATGGTACATTTTTGAAAGCAATTCTTTTAGATATTTCATTTTTATTTATATGTCAAATGTATAGGATACCCAACTCAAATCTTACATATTTTGTATTTACTTCCCCTTGTTAAAATTTTGAATTCAGTTATAACATTCAAAAAAAGTGCAAATAACAGACATATACCTATCTGAGCTAAGGAAGAGGTTTGGGAAGTGGAAAATTAAAATCTAAACAATTTTTCCCCACCCCTCTCTCTATTTCTCCATGCTATTTGGTTTGTCATTATAAACATTTTAAATTTGGACTTATTTTAATAAGACGACTGTGGAGGTGACACTATAGCACACATGCCACTTGTACTATCTTGTACTTAAAATAAAGTCATCTTTTCTTACTTTCCTTGGGATAGGAATGTTTTGCTTGTGAGTTGGATTTTTCCTGACCATAGAGGACTAATCAGATAACCTTTAACTAGATTGTTGATAAAGTGTAATAAAAAAACCCCAGCTTTATTTGTGCAAAAAACACAGCACTTTAAAAAGATGAGCAATAGTTGAACAGTGGAGGAGTAGGAAATATATATATAGTTGAAAAGGTTATTCCGAACATGCATATTCATTAGTCCTTCCTGCCCCTTTTCCCAGTTGCTATTAGATGACTAATGCCCTTTGAGTGACATTGTTGGAGTGAATGTTGAATGAATCAGGGCAGGGACAGTACAGATGGCACAGTTATTATGATCTGATAATTTCAACTATGGGAATAATGGTCCCTTCTCATAAGTGCCATGTTATTAAGGCTGATATTTTTTACTAACAGTTCTTGTGAAGCAGCCAAGAGCCTCACTAGCACTACATTAAAACTACTATGTAACGTTACAGATGTGAAAAGATGGAAATTCCCTTCAGAAACGCATGATTCATTTCGGTAATCACGGCTGATACTGAATTCCCTCATCCCACTCTCTCTCTCTCTCTCTCTCTCTCTCTCTCCCCTCCCCTTGTTTACCTCCTCCTTGATTGTTTAGTGAAGACAGGAATACAAGGGAGGCTGGAAGAGAAGCATTCTCACATGTTTCCCTAAAGGATGCGAACAGTGGAGCAGATGCTTGGAATTACAAAACTATACAGTATAAGGAGAATATTGCCGCTGAATATTAATTCATTCATGGTTAGCCAGTTACATTGGTAGAACTTTAGGGAAAAATTTTAGCAAAGTAAATGTCAAAATTATAGTTCTTCCTTGATTCTATGGATTTTTATAGCGATAATGATCGATAAAATTTAAGTTTGCTTTAGGAAAGTGCAGAGAGAGACTGCCAAAAGACATATTCTGGAGATTGATATGGGAATGATAGTGACATGTTAAAGAGTGGGACTGAAATGAACGTTAAAAATGTAAACGTTCAATAATAAAATGATGAAAATAAAGGCCCTTAGAATATTCAAAAATAGCAAGGCTGCAGAAATAGGTAGTGTAGTAATAGAACAACACTAAGAAGTCAACCTATTCTACAAAGCACCTGAAGGCAGGACAAGAAGCAATGGATGGAAACTAAGCAAGGAGAGAACCAACTTAGAACTAAGGAGAAATTTCTTGACAGAACAATTAATCAGTGGCCTCTAGAAGTTGTGGGTGCTCCAACACTGGAGCTTTTAAAGAAGAGATTGGACAACCATTTGTCTGAAATGATATAGGGTTTCGTATCTGAGCAGGGGGTTGCTTAGAAGACCTACAAAACCCCTTCCAACTCTGTTATTCTGTTAAAGAAATGTTAACATGTGAATATGGTTCATTTATGGAAGGGCTGTGGGAACGTCTTTATATTGATGCTTCATTGAGTGGCACTGATGATGACATGGGTGTATCCATTTAGTTTTCTTAGCACCAGAATAGACTTGCTACTAATGTTTCCTGAATTTTTTCCCCTCAGCTTTTCAGTCTAACCATGACACTCTTACCCAAGTATCAGGTTCATCCCTACTTAGTTTTCAAGGCCACACAACTTTAGACAGATGCTGCTACCTGATAACATGATGGAGGTTGATACTCCATCCTAATAATTCCAATTTCAATTCATACTCTAAGGGCACATTAATAGACTGCTTCCTTAGACAGAGTTTCTGCACACCTTTTGTCCAAGTCTCATTAGTTTGATACTGAAAAAGTATTAATGCATATGTAAACTTCTCCTCAATAACAGCAATTTAAATTTGCAAGGATGAATTCATCTGTTTAATCGGAAACAGCTTTCACCTGAAACTTAATTACATCTGAAGCTAAACATATCATCATATTGGTTAATGCGGGTTATTTTAAGGATTTTAGAATATTTAATTTGTAAGAAAATATATTTATACAAAAATATATTGACATAAAATGTATTAAGAAATTTGTATTAAAATATGGTTATAGGCTAGTTTGAAAATGCAGAAGTAGTACGGGAAAGATCTATGAATAAATACTGCACTATGATGCTGTGGGACACCACAGCAAATTCACGATCATGAACTATCAGCTTGAGGTATTTCAGAGTTGACTGGCTGGGGAATTCTGGGATTTGAAGTCCACAAGAGTCTGGGAAAAAATCTAGGGAATTCTGGGAGTTGAAGTCCACAAGCCTTAAAGTTGCCAAGGTTGGACACCCCTCGTCTAAAGGCACCAAGAAAATTACGGACATGTTAAGGACACTATGAACTTAGAAAGTTTGTGAACCTCTGGCTAAATGTATATGACAATAAACTAATTTGAAAAGGGATATTTTATCCATCTTGAACTCAGGTTTAAGGATGTAAAACAATTTTGATTCCAACTGTGCTGGATGTGAGTTTGGGCGTTTCAGAAGAGATAACAAGTTTTTCAGTTAAGCTTTTGCCTAATAATAATAATAAAAATCTGTTAAAAATTGGAAAACAGTACATGCTTGAAACTTACATGCTAATACAACAGCTGTGTTAAAAAAAGAAAGCTTATCTTAGAGTCAATTGAATTTTAAAAATTTATATCATGGAATTATATAAAAGCATGGTGATTTGCATTTTTAATAAAGAGTTTAGAGTAACAGCTCCATAAATTAAAGGAAGATACACAATATTTATCTGCATATAATGCAAGGCTATAGATATACAATTACATAATTGTATGCACATTTTGGGGGGGAATCCAATTGGTGGATTCAAACATTGGCACAATATCCTGTATAAAAACACAGATAAGATGATGTGATATAATAAGTCTCCAGGTTTGTGGAGCTTGATTAAGCTATAGTTTTTAGTTAGTTTAGGCTTTTGGAACAGGATGTGGATCTGCCTGCTGCCCAGCAAAATTCCTTCCAGACCTACTGAATCTTGTCAACTAGGCTGGCATTGGAGCTTCTTCAGTTGAGAAAATTACAGAGAAATCAATTAAAAACAACATGATATCAAATCCCATATCTACAAAAAGAAAGAACAGATGGGAATGATCCTTAAACAAAGCCAAGTAATCCATTATATGCAAGATGAGAAGGACAACTAATTGCAAGAGGAGCTGAACACTGGTTTCCATATACTGGGCTTGTTCTCGAATCACAGCAATTGCTGAAATGCTTTGATAATGGCTCCCATTCCCTTCAATAAATATTACTTATCTTTTCATTCCTGTCCATGTTTAGAGAGGTAGATACAGTAAATAGTCATAAGATACTGAGCCGTGGCGGCGCAGTAGTTAGAATGCAGTACTGCAGGCTACTTCTGCTGCCTGCCGGCTGCCTGCAGTTTAGCAGTTCGTGTCTGGACGGCTCAAGTTGATTTAACCTTCCGTCTTTCCGAGATCGGTAAAATGAGGACCCAGATTGTTGGGAGCAAGAGGCTGACTCTGTAAACTGCTTAGAGAGGGCTGTAAAACACTGTGAAGCAGTATATAAGTCTAAGTGCTATTGTTATAAGATGCCCAAATCATGTATTTGAGTTAGGTTATATAAAATGATTGATTGATTGATTGATTGATTGATTGAATGAGTGAATGAATGAATGAATGAATGATAGAAAGAAATGATTTTTCACAATTCATTCATATGTGAGATCTTAATACATGGGAGTGGGCAGGGAAGAACTCTTGTGAGAAATGCTCAAAGATGACGTCGGATATCATAAACAAAATAAGGAAACTCTTCTGAGCAGAGAGCAAATGCTTTCACAGCAGCACTTAAAAGCCTTGATGTAGCAGGCTGAGAGATGACTGTGTAAATCAATAACATTTGCCAGGGTAGGGAAATACCTGTCTTCTGTTTTTAGGATGGCTGGAGCACAGGGCTACAGGTCAAATGTTATCTGGCACTGTAGTAAGAGACAGAAAGTCAGGACTCTGGGGTTTTATTTCTGGCTCTACCATTGATTTTATTTGGGAAGGAACAACTTAGCTGTGCTCTGGCTTCCACTGAAAAACTACAGGTGGCCAATAAGATTTGCTTGAAGACTTCAAAGTCGAAAGATGCATTAAAATGAATATTCTAATAGAACCCTCTTGGAATCCTACCATCTCTTGAGTGAAATTGGATGGCATCTCTGCAGTACTATGACATTCAAAATATTTATCCAGCTGCAGTTATCCAAGCTTTATGAATCTTTTGTATTATATGTTTAGGGATATCTCAATTTTTTTTGCATGCTAGGTAATATTTTCCAAAATTTATTTGGAATAATTGTGTAATTTTCAGAATGATTTGCTTTGGGGTTGTTTTTTTTTTTATGGTAATGCCTACTGTTGATGGCATATAAAATAAGCTTTTCTTAGATTAAGTGGAAGCTATGGTTGGGTGCAGAAGAAAAGCATGAGAAGTTCAGAAAGTGGAAACAGATGCTTCAATGTTAGGAACTAAATCATTAAAAAAACTTATCTTTTCCAACATAGAAGTACCAAAGTGCTTATTTTCTGATTAAGGTCAGACAACTTCTTCAGTCCAAACTATGTTTTTATACTTTCAAAACTACAAGATTGCATGGGTTGTCAAGCAATCACTATTATATTGGTTAAAATAATTTCAAGTGCATTAAAGACAGAAAAAAAATCTATCATTGTGTTGTTCTTCAGAAGGCATGGAAAAATATGCATTCCCCAACAGAGCTACTAATCTCCCCACCCCACCCCCACCCTCAATAATCCATTTTCTCTATGAGAAATGCAATTTTGTAGATACCAGTACAGTTGTTATATAAATGAGAACATTGATCCTCCTCCAGAAATATTTACTCAAAAGGGTATTTATTCTGAATAGAAGTGCATATCTCTTTTAGCAGCAGTAAGTATTTGTGGACATATTTGGGCTTCTAGAAATTATAGTTCAAAAACATCTAGGCAAGGCAAAATTTCTCCATCTTTGACACAAAGCTTGGACATAGAGTAGGATCCACCTCTTCCTTCACATAGAAATAAAACTTCTGGCACAAAACACTTGCCAACAGCAATGAGTGGCAATTCAGCTAAGTCTCTACTTTGCATAGTCCTGTTAATGCAAGACATGCCCTGTTTGGAAATTATGCCTAGTTTGAATATGAAAGGCAAGAGGCTGACTCATTAGGTAAAATTTGTTAATCTTCCCCCTCCCCTCTCTCTTTCCTTTTAAGGCAACAGGCTTCATTTTTAGATAGCTTAACAGCTTTGAAAAGTTGTTCTTGAATTCATTGGGGAACAAATGGATGGGGTTTTTTTTTAGACTGTGGCAGAAATTAATGAATCCATTGAGGAAATAGACTTGTTTAGCATGTATTTTACACACACACACACACACACACACACACACACACACACGAGATTCATTAAATTGAATTAGGGTTGTCATTCTTTTTTCTAGCTGACATCACTTTTTAAAACCATTCACATGGAAGGGAGCCACAAATAAAAATAATGGCATTAATTCAGTGGTGAAATCCAATTTTTTTAAAACTACAGGTTCTGTGGGCATGGCTGGGTGGGCATGGTGTGGCTTGGTGGGCATGGCTTGGTGAGCGTGGCGGGGAAGAATACTGCAAAATCTCCATTCCCACCACACTCCAGGGGAAGGATACTGTAAAATCTCCATTCCCACCACACTCTGGGCCCAGCCAGGGGTGGTATTTGCAGGTTCTCTGAACTACTCAAAATTTCTGCTACCGGTTCTCTGAACTGCTCAAAATTTTCACTACTGGTTCTCCAGAACATGTCAGAACCTGCTGGATTTCACCCCTTCATTAGTTCAACAGCCTCCCATAGCCTGGGCCCCAGATTCCATGCTAACTGTTCTTGAACACTCTTTACATGTAGAGGTCAACCATGCAAAACAGAGAGCTGGTGGTCAAGAGGAGAGACTTATAATGTTCCCAAAAATTGGAGGAATCTATAAAGAGGAAGAGAATCAAAAAAAGTCAAGATCACCCCCACCCTATTGGCCTTCTGGAAAGCGGTGAAGACCTGGCTCTTCCAGCAGGCCTGGGGCCGTTGATCTCGTTATAGTGATCTTGCAAGACCTGGCCACAAATTGGAGTGTATTAACGTTTTAATGTTTTAATGTCTTCTTTTAACTTTTGTAAGGGATATTGTTGCATTGTTTTCTTCTCTGTTGTAAGCTGCCCCGAGTCCCTTGGGAGTGGGGCGGCATAGAAATGCGACAAAATAAATAAATAAAATAATAAATAATTTACAAGTCTTGATCGTAAATTTTAAAACCAAGGATAGAAATGTTAAAGCATGAATGAATCTGGTTTTCTGGAACAGCATGAGGCAATTCACTAAAATATTCCAGTAAGAGAAATTCATATAAAAGTCACAGAGTTCAGCACCCACTGGGACAAAACTGGGACAATCAAATCAGCAGATGAGAACCCATCATTTATAATCTAGCCAACTCAAGGTGTGGTGTGTGTGTGTGTGTGTGTGTGTGTGTGTGTGTGTGTGTGTGTATGTATATATATATATATATATATATATATATATATATATATATATAAGAAGCCATATCCCAATAACTTTGAGACCAGTATAATTTGATTATGTACCTCCTGCCTCAAATCAGTTACCTTTGTAGCTTGCATCAGGCAAAGATGGTTGCTCAGTCTTTGGTTAAGTTAAATTGACTGAAAATTCTCCCAGCATTACCAGCAGGATCTGTACTTTCCTTGCCTTTGCTGAAAATCTGGAAGACATTTTAACCAAAAGAAGAAAAGATTGCTGCTCCCAAATCTTTTGAGCAGTCTTAGTCAACTAACACGTGGCTTTCTATCCCAGTAGAATGTACTAGCTTGTTAAGAGCTTTTTCCATTAGAGCAATCATCACCTTCTGACTGCAATTTAAACAAGTGCTTCCCATCTACATCAGTGATGAGAAGGAAATATTGTAAAGGGGGGGGGGGGTGCCTTGAAATGAGATAGTATCTACGAATAAAATCTTATGTGGTATTCAAGAGGCTGCTCCTGCATCACGATTCATGAGCTCCCATTGTCTCTCCATCTCAGAGCCCACTTGTTAGAGACTAATAAGCCTTTCATATTTCCCAGTAAGCGACAGAGTAAGGATGTGCGTAGGTGATATCTCTGTATTCAAGCGTAAGTGAGAAAGAAAGAAAGGGAGAAAGACACCGACGTAGAAGATGAGATGACTTTTGCATGTATAATGGAATACAAATGCATGTGTGGGCAGGAGATGAGTCTATGCTTTGCAGAGTACTGCCGAAAACTAGGGAACATGGCTTCATCTACAGATTTTGGACAACGCATTTTCCCATAGCTTCAGCCTTAAACTGTCTACCGTGGACCTTACACCATTCCTAAGAGATCCGTAAGGGGGCCTGCATAAGTGCACCAGTGTGCCTACCATCCCTGTCCTACTGTCCCCATTTATTTGTACTCATTTTATGTGTGCTCATGTCCATGTTTATACTTATACCTGTTATCTAATACATGTTTGACAAACTAAATAAAATAATAAAAAATAAATAAAATAAAAATTAATTCTACCAGGAAAAACAAACTAATTACCAAAGGTCAAGCTTAACATGTGAGGTATTGTCATTCAGTTAAAACAGGGATCCCCAACCTCTGGGCCATACCCCACTAGTGGGCTGTGAAGTGTTTGCAACCAGGATGTGGAACTGGTGGGCAAGCATATGAATGCGCAGGTGCACCCCCCCAACCTGCAGAGCAGCAAGTGAGAACATGCACATGTGCTCCATTTGCACAAGTAGTGGGCGGGTGTGCATGCTGCTCACGCAAATGGAGCTGCACAAACACATGCTTGCCGGCCGCTCACATGGAACCATCCCCTCTTCCCCCTTTGATGTTTTCATAGAATTGGTTTAGCCACAATCTGATGATCTTTGAAAGATTCATAGAAATGCTACCTTTGTAGCATTTGTAGCAAGTAAAAACAATCTGGATTGTGACTAACATTCCCAACGCAGGCTTCTGTTTCCAGATTTAAATTCTTGTGCTACAGTTGCCTTATGCAGTAACAAAAATATGCGCTATCATTGCATCTTAATTAATGTTTATTTTCCTAAGCATTGTCTTTATCTGACTCTTAGGACCGACTTCCTCTTCCTAGATTGCCGTGTAAACATTTTAAGAACTGTCTTGGTTTCTGAAAAGAAAGAAAGAAAAAATATTTTGCACGTAGCTGTTCCCTCTCCCTTCTTCCCGTCTACTTTGTACTGCTTTCTGGGAGATGAGCAGCCTCCTTGAATCTCTTTTGCCACTGAAATATATTAGCCATTTACAAATCAGATGAGGGGAAAAAAGAGCAAAGTGGAAAGAAGCCACTTTCAGAAAGGAGCTGAGCACAACAAGGAAATAAAAAGATGAATAAAGCTGTCACTGGCCTTTTCTTTATGTTGCTCAGGCAGTTATTAGGTGCCCAGGAAAAAGGCAGATGAGATATATAGTTCCTAATACATCGTCCATAATATACCACCGTACAGAAGGCATACAACTTTTCAAAGAGTTGTCAGGATGGAAATATATTGTATTTTATTGAGAAAAATATGACCAGAAGTCTACCGAATGCTCATTTGGGCAGAGGGAGGGATCTGTAAAATAAACAAACAATCTGCAAATGCCTTTCTCTTTTCCCATTCTCTGCGGATGAAAAATGGAGAAATTATTAAGTGTTTATAATTAAGTAGGATAAAATGTTTTATAGCCCATAAAATGTGATTGACTGGACTGCTAAGAGTGAATAGTACATAGAGCGTTGGCAAGCACATCCACTTCCAAATCTATATCCTTCTAGCTAACCACGTAAGCACACTGGATATGCAGATGTTCTCAAGCTATCCAGTCCTCTACTGTTATCTGGATAGTTGTAGCACCAATTGCTGGCTTCTCATAATATTGATACTGCTTTTTTATGTTGTTTATTTCAGATTTATGACAGACTCACACAATGTGGCTCTGGGCTGCATGCAACATAAACACACAATAAGTTAAAAAAAGGAAAAGAGGAAACCAACTACAACAAACAGACAATATATAAATACAAAACTTTCTGCTGGCTTGACTATGGCTGATCACCTTCCAGCAGCCAATGGTGGGACCAATCCACCCAGGCTACAGACAGTCAGGGTGGGATGAGAGTACCTGATCTCCAGGCCAAAGGAGGGGGCAGTCTACCCACCTTCAGAGTGCTAGAAGCAACCAGCAACACTGAAGCAACCAGAAATGTGTCAATTTTCAATCCCATGAGAGTCATGGTTCCCAAATTTTGGATGCATCCTGCAGGTTAATCCAGTTGAGGCTTTGTTGGTAAGTCGCTACGTTTTGCTCGACTCTTTGCAAGCCCATGGACCATAGCATGCCAGAACTCCCTGTCCTGTCACTGTCTCTCTGAGTCTGCCCAAACTCATTCTTACTGCATTGATGACCTATCTAATCATCTCATCCTCTCTTGTCTCCTTCTTATTTATTTATTTATTTATTTATTTATTTATTTATTCAAACATGTACAAGATAGCAGGTATAGTATAAACATAAACAGAAGAAGTAAGTGCAGATAAATGGGGACAGTAAGACAGGGATGGTAGGCACGCTGGTGCGCTTATGCACGCCCCCTTTACAAACCACTTAGGAATGGGGTGAAGTCCACAGTTTGATGTTGAAGCTGTGAGGGTTTACCTTCAATCTTTCCCAACATCAGGGTCTTTTCCAATGAGTCCTTTCTTCTCATTTGGTGTCCAAAGTATTTCAGCTTCAGTATCTGTCCTTCTAAAGGGCAGTTAGGGTTGATTTCCTTTAGGATTGACTGATTTGATCTCTTTACAGTCAAAGGGACTTTCAAGAGTCTTCTACAACACTACAATTCGAAAGCATCAAGCATCAATTCCTCAGCACTAAGCCTCCTTATAGTTCAACTGTCACAGCCATACATTACTATTGAAAAACTATAGCTTTGCCTATACCATTTGAAGCATCTGGGTTCATTCAGCTAAAAGTTCTAGGCATAAGAGTTTTAGTAGTATATAGATAATTCATTAGAAACTGAACACAAAAGTGTTCATTGTCTAGAGATAGTTACTGCCAACTATAGTAATATGTAATTGCAACAAATGTCAACTTAAATGAAGTAAATAGTTAAGAATGAGCCTAAGAATCTAATTTTTTCCAACTATTCAAAGTCCGTGGAAAATTCTAAAGTATTTGTATTTCATAAAGACAGGTCTGGCCTAAGATATTTTGTTGGTGATTTTTAATGGCATGATAACACTCTCCTTTGCTTTCCCTCACCCCACTGTTCCTTCCATGTAAGATGAGTACATGTAAGTACATGTACAGATGTACAGATGAGTACATGTAAGTACAAGTACAGATAAGTACATGTAAGACAGTCAGTTGATTCGTATTCTTGCAGCAAGAGAGGCTAACTAAAGGATCGTTGTAAACTGCAAGAGAGGATGGCTGACCTCCCCAGGGAAGACAATAGGAAGAATGGTACAACTAACCTGTAACAATCTTGTGTTGGAGGCAGCTTTCCATGCTAATTGTTGGGCTGGGCTTGGGAGAATAGAGTCTTGGGAATGGGTGAATTGTGTTTGTGTGTGCATATTGCACAAATATCTGGTGCAAATAGTAGCTTGCAATGGAAGCAGGAGAGAATTTTAATTAAAACCACACTAAGAAGTTAAATTGTTCTCTCACCTACAGCACTTATTTAAATTCAAATAAAGCACACATATATTGCTTTCTTTTCTAAAATTAATATTTAATATTTAAATTAATATTGGATCCCTAAAATAAAGTTATACAATATTCAACTTTGTCTTATACCAGGCAAAGATTAAAAAATAAACTTGTAACTCTTTCCTCACATTATTGCATTATGGATAGTAATGTAAGTATATATATTCTTAATCAAGTACCATGATACAGGGGTGAAATGCTCCCGGTTCAGACCGGATCACCCGATCCAGTAGCGATGGCAGTGGGTGGTTCAGACAACTGGCACCCCCCTCCACCATGCCCAGCTGAGCCGCGGGATCATCAGAGGCTTTTTTTTTTTTACTTTTAAAAGCATTTTTACTACAACCTCTTCGGCTGAAAAAAATGCTTTTAAAAGTAAAAAAAAAGCCTCTGATGATCCCGTGGCTCAGCTGGGTTTGTCAGAGGCTTTTCAAAGCATTTTTTCTGCAACCTCTTCGGCCGAAGAAGTGGTTAAAAAAAATGGTCTGAAAAGTCTCTGACAATCCCAGCTGAGTTGCCTGACAGGCAGAGGCTTTTAAAAGCATTTTTTACAATCTTTTCAGCCGAAGAGGTTGTAGAAAAAATGGTTTGACAAGTTAAAACAAAAAAAAAGTTGGCCATGCCCACCCAGTCACATTACCCCCCCCACCAAGCCACGCCCACAGAACCGGTAGTAACAAATTTTACATTTCACCCCTGCCATGATGTATAAAAGAGTATCTATGGTCATCTGGCAAATACTTTAATATCTCTGTAAATGGAAAATAAATTCTTGATTTTTGCAGATGTAGAGTTTTGTTTATATTCTTTGAATTTTGAGTAATTTACAACCTGAGGAATTTCTATTTATCTATACTCCCATTCTATTACTGATGGAATTTGATTCTTTCCTCAATATTTCACATAATGTAATATTAAAAATAATTCTTTTTATAAGGTATATTTTTCATTTCACATTCTTCCATTTTTTTCTAATCATATTCTTAATTTATAAGTAATATTTAACTTGCTTCTTAGCAGATATGCAAAAAAAATGTCAGTATGTTCTCTTCCACCCCAATTCCTATCCATATTACTTTTCTAGCAGTATTACCATCTGGACACATTTTAGAGCAATTTTCAAATATATGAACACATAATTAAAAGCACTCTGTCTCTCGGTATGTATTCCCTTTCCTCAAACTTAATTGAAATTCTTATGTCTTAAATTGTTACCTCTTACTTTTATTCCTGGTACATTTAGGGCATTTGGTTTATTGTCACACAAGTGACATTGTGTGCATTTTGACCCTGAGTGGGAAGAAAACTGTGAACAAAGTGGACTGGAGAGACACAAGGCAATAATAACAATAGGGGTAAGAACAGGAATGTTCAGTTAGTCCTTTGGATGAATGCTTAATTCTCCATCCAGATGTCTTTCAAGCCTGGGAAATAATAGCCTTTGAAATGACTGCATGATACTTAGGTTATCATGTTGTATGAGCTGCTAAACTCAAACAACCCTGGGATTAAATGTGGTAATTTTGTTCCAAAATTGCCCTGATGCTATTTGAGGGTAAATTAATTCTCTGTTGTGAATCGTGTAAACATGGAATAGACTGTTATCAGAAGATTAAGCCTTCTTCTTCCTGATAGAACACAGAAGTCCTAGCTATTCTCTATAAAATTTGTCCATATAATTTTTAACTCACTGTGGCCATAAAGGCAGGATTGGATGAGAGGCAGAAAGGACCAGGGTAGAGAAGCTATGCTCTGATTCCATCTTTAATAGACATTTCTATTTCTACTTTCTACATTCAAATTGGGAAGAAAAAGCTGGGGCATGACAGCTTGCTTTGTGCTGGTTGAAAAAAAAATATAAAAACTGGTGCTTCCATATTTGAACAGGAAAGGGTTCACTGTTGCCACTAGGTGAAGATATGTCCATGTATTTTAAAAAAGGCTCTTCTGTCACATAAAAGTACAATTTGATGGCAACTTTTGGAAAGCTTTCGAGGCCTATTCAAGGCTCCTGAATTGGAGGCTGGGCATCAATCAACCTTGTTTTAAAGCAGGGTGTCAAACCATGGCAACTTTAAGACCTGTGGATTTCAACTCCCAGAATTCCATAGCTAGCCATAAATCCACGGGTCTTAAAGTTGCCATGGTTAGACATCTCTGCTTTAAAGGCACAGGAGCACTGCAATAACCAAGTGAGACATAGAGGATAAAAGCTGACAAGCTGAAAAAGTTTCTAACTGAACTGACAGACAATAGGATCAGGGAAACCAACAATGGGAGGTTCTGCTCATAGAGTTGTTAATAATGACAGAAAAGACCTTTTTTTGAATGGAAGAAATATTCTATGCTGCAGAGTTAATTTTCACAATGTAAGCAAACCTATGCTGGATCAGACTAAAGATCTACTCCACCATTTTGTTTTCACAGAGATCAAACAAAAGCCTATGGGGACACCTCAAGCTGGACATGAAGGCAATGGCATTTGCTCTATTTCCCACTGAGTTTTCACTACTAGATTTCTAATCAGTGCTGCATCTGTGCTAACCTTCACATTTTACTGCCAACTATCCAATATTTCCCCTACAGTAGAAACTCCCTCTCTCCTTATTTTTCCTGTGTGGAAAAATCTGCCCCCTCCTATTTATTTTGTTCCTGCACTATGGCTTTTGACAACCTGTGATATTTCCTAAAATGGAATTTGCTTCTCACACTGCCCACAACTACTTTGCTGGAACTTTCAGGCTGACTAGGCCAGCAATTTACACAGCACCATTTATGAGGTCATGTATCACGAACAAATTAGAAATTAGATCTCTATAAAAATGGATGTCGTAAAATTGATAAATTGTTAAATGAAAATTCAGAAACCATGACTATAATTTAAATAGAAATACATTATATTCACACTGTACATGGAACCAGCTGAGTCAGTTTGTGGTCTTGGTACGTACTAACTATTGTTTGCAGTTGCTTCAAGTGCCTCACTTTCCATTCCTAAGGTTTGTCTTTAAACTTGACTCAGTTTTTTTTTAAACAAAGCACTTATCAAACAGATGGAAGATAGCTATAAAGTTCCCACCCTAAATCCCATACAGATTTAGTTGAAACTATGGAAACACTTCCAAGTAAGTTAAGTCAAATTTGCTGGGGCAAAAAAATATATTGGGTATTGGGAGATATGGGAAAGCAGATGTTGTGAAAAAAAGACATCCTCAAATGTTTGGAAGGTGTAAAGGCAAGTTAATTTGCTTCCAACTGTTAACTGGACAGGCATCCCACCTACAACACTTTAACAACTAGAAAACCTATTCAAGCTTCCTTATAGAAGACACAAAAGCTTCTTAAAGAGAAAGAGTGCCAAGATAGGAATAATGTATGACTTCCCTATGTAAATGTATATGCTTTAATATTTAAAGCAGATAACTGTCTTCTAATACGTGAAGGGCTGTCACAGGGAAGAAGGCATTGATTTATTCTCCATAGCACCTGAGGGCAGGACAAGAAACAATGGGTGGAAGCTCATCAGAGGGACGTCCAATCTGGATATAAGGAGGAATTTCCAGAAAATGAGAACAATTAACCAATGGAACAGTTTTGCCTCCTGGAGTTGTAGGTGTCTCATCGCTGGAAGTTTTCAAGAAAATATTGTACAATCATCAGTCTGGGATTGTATAATCTTAATTCAAAGAGGAGCGCAGTAGACTAAAGCACTGTGATTAACATCCAGCTGCCTGCAATAACTGCAAGTTCTAATCTCACCAGGCTCAAGGTTGACTCAGCCTTCCATCCTTTCTAAGGTAGGTAAAATGAGGACCCGGATTGTGGGGGCAATAAGGTGACTTTGTATAAATATACAAAAGTATGAAGGGTATTGCTTAACTCATTGTAAGCTGCCCTGAGTCTCCGGAGAAGGGCGGCATATAAATCATTTTTTTAAAAAAAGACAAAGGATTATAGCATCCTGCTTTGACAGGGAGTTGGACTAGAAGACTTCCAAGCTCCCTTCTATGAGCCTGTTTTATTCCCATTAAATAGTACCCTATGCTATCAATTGTACACCAAAGTTCTTGATTTGGTGGATCCTAGAATATTTAGGAATTGTCATACTAGAGAGATCAACAGATAAATATTGAACCAATTATCTGAACTGTAAAATAAATTTACGCAAATGTATGAAAACTTTGTGCATTTCCACCATCTTTAGTTTAACAGCCCTAATGTTTCAAAGAAAAATAATAAATCAAAACAATGTCATTGGTTGATATAACAGATCCTTAAAGATATGAAGAAGAAACCATCTGGCTTCCAAACCAGGTTCCCAAATTCTCTTCCCATCACCTTGAAGCTATAATCCTCTGTCTTTGAATTAAGATTGGCTATTATTTCTTTGCTTCAGTGGCCCACCTCTATGCTTTCACTGTCATACTGAGCAACATATAAATCTACAGTTCAGGCAGGCAAAAAAACCAGAATGTCATGGCAGTGATTTGTCCTTTCAATAAGGGTGAGTTACAGCCTCATTTAATTAAGCCTTCTATTTTCTCTGATGTTAAGCTTGGGTCACATCTTTTTTTCATGCTACATAAACAAGTTTTATGGATCATTACTTGGATTGGTGTGCACAATCAGATACACTGAGCAAAACAAAAAAGGTGGCTGTGATAAGGGAATGTTCAAATGGCAAATTCATTTGTCTCAGTCATCTCGAGAACAACTATAGGCATGCAATTTTGAGAACTACAAGTTTTGTTATAGATTCCATCCAACTTTAAGGAAGAAAACCATAGAGGACTCTTAGATGGCAAAGGTGAGGGAGCAATAATTGAACATTACAAACTCATTGCACAAAGAGTCATATGGGGGTGTCTTAAAAGCTATTTCTATATAAACTCTGTGGCTGCATATATTGTCATAAGGTTTGCCAGTAAACTTCAACTGGCTATATCCACACACTGCATGAAATTATATAGTATGGATTACAGACAGTGGTGGGATTCAATTTTTTTTACTACTGGTTTTGTGGGCATGGCTTGGTGGGCATGGCATGGCTTGGTGGGCATGGCAGGGGAAGGATACTATAATCTCTCCATTCCCACCCCACTCCAGGGGAAGGTTACTGTAAAATCCCCATTTCCTCACGATCAGCTGGGACTTGAGAGGCAGAGAATAGATGGGGACGGGGCCAGTCAGAGGTGGTATTTACCAGTTCTCTGAATGACTCAAAATTTCCGCTACCAGTTCTCCAGAACTTGCTGAATATCACCTCTGATTACAGACCCAAACCACTTTACTGCATTTGTATTATATGAATCTACACTTTGTAGTGAGCTATAAGCATAGACTTCCCCATGAGTCAATTCTGATTCTAATAGATGCACAGTCTTATTGTACAGTTGTGTTGCTGGTATCTCTTCTTTATTTCAACTTATTCCCGTTTAATATCTCAGAATGTCTAATTAATTCTTCAGTTATATAACCCAGGCAGAAAGAATAGTGTCATGATAGTATTCCCAAACAAGTGTTATGAGATTGCCAATTTGCCTTTATATGTATTGTTCTTTTTCTCTGATAAAAAAATATCTGTCACATTGTTTGCAAATCTTCCATCTTCTTTAAATTCTATTCAAGTATCTGCTGCTTTTATAATTGCATATATAGTATAAAAAACTGAAAATAAAATATAAATATTCCACTAATGTTAACCAACAATGCATTTTTGCATTTTCTGTTAAAGAAGAATGTAGGCGTGAGAGTTACTATTTTCTTTCCTATAGGTCCCAAGCAATGAATAATTTTACAGATTATTTTTTTATTTGAAAAGATAGACAACCACGTTAGGTATGAATGGCTATATTTATGATGCAACAAAGAAAGAAAATACTATGCAACATGTGATCTACCATTATGCAAATATACTTTTAAGGAGCAACTCATGACTATCATATCCTTAGCAAGCAGTGTTCAGTTTCAAAGATTTGTCTCCATATCAAGAACCAGTTGTAGTGATATTCTCCATAGGAGCATCTACAGAGAGAGAGAGGTGTAAATTCCAAAAGGACAAATAATGGGCAATAAGACAATTACATCGTTCAATACTTTCTTTCTAAGCTTTTTCTTCTCATGATGAAGAAAAGGAAACTTAACCCTGCTTAAATCAATGAGAAGGAAAAGACACGTAGATGAATTTTAATTTTTAAAGGGGTATTGAGAGTGTCGGGGTATCAATATACAGAAATCACATTATGAGTTTTAGGGAAGAGAATAACATCTACATGAACTACATCTACATCTGCTAAAACTGTTTCCCCCAACTTTTTACTTTTCATTTCCTATAACAGGAAAGACAACACTGGCTGGAGAATTGTAATCAAACATATTTGAAAGGTGGGGGAACATAAATCTAAAAGGTAGTGAGAAAGAAAACATGATATTCTGAGATTTATAGAAATTGATCATTAAAGAGATTCATTTCTCTCTCTCTCTACGTCTGACTCTTAAACAGGAAAATAATTTCAAATGGTTTTGATTATTTTAAAGAAATCAAAAGAATTATTTAAAAATACTTTTAAAATACCTTCTGTTAAAAAAAAAACTTCATATATGTGGAGTCTATTATTTAGATGGTAGCTGTTTGTAAATTTAGTACCTTTTCAGAATAGGATTTCAGCCCCCATAACCTTTGGGAGAAATAAAGGATTGCTACTGTTTGGATTTGAAACAGACTCACAGTGTTATCAAAAGCAATAAAGTTTTTTATTTGTATTTCCCAGCCCCACCTGAAAGAAATGATACCTTGATAACCAAAGAACATTATGATAGCTAGTTTCCAAGTAGTTTAATTATAATAAAATTGTTTCTTCCTAAAACGATTACACTGTGGAGTCCATTAAATGTATGCATTCCGTTGGACCAGAATATACAATAATATTTACACCATGACTCACTATTAAATAGCACATTAGTTTGATGTTCTTTATGAACAATGCAAGGATTCACTTCACTGAAGTCTTCTTCCTACATCCCTGAAAGATAAAGACAAAGATTCCTGGATTTTTTTTCTTTTCCTTTTTTTCAAAGTTTGCAAGACTTTCTTCTTGTCATTATGGAAAGACATCTGGATTTAATTATTCATCTGCTGTGCATTTCACAGTTTGATCACATTAGTGATTTCATGACAGGCAGCAATTTAATTGCTCCACAGATAGCTTTTCCTTATCTCTGGTATATATGCTTCACATAAACTTGCCTTCTCTCTATAGCCAGCGAAGATCTATTAACTATTTTCTTGGAAAAACAGTTTCAAAAAGGAAGAAAAATATACCATAGTAAGAAATCTTGATTAGAATAATCTTTTCAAAATACAGATCTTATATTTGGAATGTAACCATCTGTTATGCATCTACAAAGTCTGATTGTTATATTTGGGGGTTTTCACTTTCATATTATATGGTTTTTACTGTTTTCTTTTTTTTGCCACTGGGAATCTTGAAAGATTTGGTAGCATACAAATTAAATGAATGAATGAATGAATATTAGTTTAACCTATAAAGATCAAAAATGAGTATAAATTAGGATACGTATAAATTTAATTTTGCTTGGAACATCCCTAAACTGAATCTAAGAATTAATTTTGTTTTACTTTTGATTTTTTAAAAACAAAAATAAGGTTTTGGGGCAAATTACGCCCATAATTGGCTTTTGCCAAATTTAATTTATCAAGTGTTTCTACTAGTTTTGATTATGGTTAAAGAAATTATTGATGCTAACACAGTTAATGTCATCATAGAAATAATGGGTGAATTTATATAGCACACTTTGTTTAATCACACTTTGTTTAAAAAGCCACAGATGAACTGGTAATGCTAAACAATAAACAAATGATAGTACAAATGATAGTAGGATAGGTGGATCAAGCCAATTACTCATTCACATTGATATCAGCTATGAAAATGGAAGACGATAGGATGGTAGCTATCATTGCACAAGCTGATCCAAATCATTTAATCATGACCTGTAGTTAAAGAAGGATTTCTAAGAATCCTATGTGAACTGACTTGGCGTTTCTGGGGATAAGATAGGACATCCATACAAATCTGTATACTTGGTGTTGCAGCACCAAGGAGGCTGGAGTAAGTGGGACAATCTTGGACTCAGGATATGCAGCACCTCCAGAAAGCCATCACTCTGCTGATATTGTTCTTGTCAATTCTTAATTGGTTCCTCCCAGAAAAAGCAACACTAGCAGAAAGAACAGCAATGCTATTATCTGCTCAGAGTAACACTTGTGAGATAGGAGGCCACAAAAATTGATTCAAATAAATAAAACAATACATTTGTGAACTTTTCTGAAAGAATCTTGCCAATGTTGATACTAATTGATAAATTGTCAAGTAAAAGACAGTTTTCAGATAATATCACTTGTTACCTCGAGACAAATAATCTAATTTTATGGGTTCACGCAACTCACTGAGCTATAAACTCAGTGCTGAGTTTGCACAACACAGTATCCTAAAATGCAGTTAGCCAGTTTATGGCACAGCATGATAAGTGAATACAGCTAAAGAATGAGAGGAAGGGTGAAGAAAGTCCACATAGCTTTCTAATCCTGAACCCTGTTCATCCTTGTTCCTTCTAAATGACTTGTCCTTGAATTGTGATCACAAATCGTCCATGAAAATAATTTTTATAATGTACTATATTAGCTAAAAATAGCATCATTGTTTAAAATAAGGGAACAATACTGAATTATCCATGGAAGGTATACAGTATTCTATTACCATTTCCAGAATCATTTTTATATAGCTTAGCATTTTGTTTTTACCATTTGATTACTTCAACAGTCTGAACAGATGTTTCAACTAAGATATCTATAAGGGTCCCCCAAGGCCTTTTCTCAAAATAGTTCCAAGTATTTGAGTTCCAAGTACTCAGAATCCAGAAACGTTTGTGGGGGAAAATGAAACACACAAAATGCATAACCATATTATTGATATTAGGCTTTGCTTGCATTACTTCAATACTTTGAATATACCCCCAGATCCTTTGAATCAGGACATATTTATCAGCCCATGATGATAAATAACCTTGCTTTTATTTACATATAATATCCTTTAATGATTAATTCCCTTCTCCCTTTGAAAACGTTTTTTTAAAAAATACCAGTAATTTCTCTGGATGTAAAAAGTCTCCTGAATTTTGCTCAAAATGTTCCCGCTGGCTGACCAGAGAAAGCCAGATTTTGATTATTTCATATCACTCTCAGGTTCCAGTTAACTTCTCCACTTGTTCCAGAAGATCCCACAATTTTTAGAGCAGTTTTTAATTTCCAAGTTTATTTTATCCACTGTATAATAGCTTTTGTTTGATTCTCTCTTTATACTCTAAGAGGAAATGAATTTGATAGTGTATCTTGAATATATGTCAACATTCCCAAATGCCTCTTTATGCCTCCAGCTGTCAAACTATCATAATGTCAGAGCACCACTATCCAAACACTTCTGAATCACACTGAAGCTCTTAATAATGATCAACACACCATACTTCTTTTGACACAACTTTTGTGTCGTTTGTGATATAACTCATATTCATCATCTGTTGTTCATTAATAGCTTTCTTGTATCGTCAAATGATACCACCATCAAATTTAGATTACTAGACTAAATCAGATAAAACCTCCATACAATTTTTTTAAGAAAAAAAAATGAAATCATAGAACAATCTTTCACATAATACATGGAGTCTTCCTGCAATTGACAATTCTGTATATTATTTTATTTTTAAAAAATAACAAAAAAGAAGAAAAAAACCAGTCCTTCATTTGAACCTCAAAATTTTAGTATTCTAAAAATACCACAAATAACTTTTTAAAAAAATCTTTGACAGAGTGTTCATCTAAACAAAACTTTGTTCTAGCTAAGGTTCAAAACTTATTCTTCATTAGCAGCATCACATAAAAGCACAAGGCTCCATGTCAATTTCCAGAACAGCTTTTTTTTGTCTTGTATATACTTATTTGGAAGAGATATAGATTTTCATTCATAACCTCTCTTCTTTCTACATGCTTGAGAGCTTCATAAGCCTGAAACATTTATTCTGGCCCACACTTGGGCTAGGCTTTAATAAATATTGGCCTTTGGGGACATGCATGCTCATGGAATATTGGTTCTTCTCTCCTTGCTCTTCCCTTTATTTAAGAGAAAAGAGCTAGATGACAGCTATGAAAAATGGCAGCTGCAAGATCTTCTGCAGAAGAGAAATATAAGTTTTTCTGTCATATATGACTAAGCCCAAGGCAATTTATGTAGCCTGTTTCTTTGTTCATCAAATCTATTTCTTTCTATATTTCAGTTAAGTAAGGTAGCTTACAACATCTCTGAGAAATATTAAATGTCCTATAATAGAAATCAGAATATATTATCTATAGATTATATGTCAGGATTACTCATTCCCTTCTCGGTTTGATCTATATCCCTGTGGTTTCTAAAGTCTTCATCAGGTATTTGTTCTTTTTTATTCCTGTTCCTACAGCAGTACTAAATTAAGCATTTGGATTGGTTGCTGACTTTTGAAAAATTATTATAACTGGACTTCAGCTATGTTAGTGATGTTAATGCTCAATTTTTTAAAAAATGCCAAGTGCTACCAAATGGTATATCAACTGCTACTTATAGCTCCAAAGAAGGCATGGCAATGTATTCAAGAGAAGTTTTACACAACTACAGTACAAAGGGTAAGGCAAAAGAAAGCAACTTCCACTGTTTTGAATGGTCTAGCAGTCACATTTTATATGTTCTCTCTTTTATAAAGAACTATGGACTGAAATGTCTCTGGATTGGAAAGCAGATTCTCTGAATATGCAACCCAAAGAAGGAAGAATAAAATTTGGGAGAGAAAGAGAAGTCTGGATGTATTAGAACAATTGTTTTGTTGGCAAGTAGGAGTAAAAAAGATTTGAGATTTAGGTTCTTAAGATATTTAGGAGATAAATGTTTGAAATTGTTATGTATAGATGAAAGTTGGGAAAAATCAACAAAAATATTTGAGTCAGCAATTGACTTAACATTTGCTCTCTGTCTTTTGGGCATAACTTCTCTTGAATGAATTCTTGTTAGCCTCTCATGGAATCCACATTTTAAAGTTTGAACATCTATTTCCAAGTAAAGTAGATGGCACAGCAGTCTTGTGTCATTGCCCATTTCAGACTGAAGCTGACTGAATGCAATAATGATATTATTGCCATCTAATTCATATGGTTGGGCCTACATCCAATAATCTATTAACCACTTTGAACAATTCAAGTGATCCACAGTAAACAGATATTCTGATGGAAAAAAACCAAAACCTCTTTTCTGTATGCTTAAGGGCTTCTGAAGAGCTCTGAATAATTTACAGACAAACATTGCATGGACTTTCTGCTAGGGTTGTGCCTAAAATGAGAAATGTGCTTTGTTTTCAGGAAGGAAATAGGAGAGAGTAGGCACCCATACTGACTTCTACCTATCATTCAAGTGAGTGAAAACCTACTGAATTCAAGTATATCTTGTAAAAAGTATATCTTGTACTTTTTTCAGTTCAATTTCAAACTTTTTCAATATATTGCATTTTTTTCAAATTTCAAATTCTTTGTAATTTTTCCAATTCAAGTATATGCTTCAAACAGTATATATTATAAATTAAATTATTAAATTAAATTATAAAATGTCCATTATTGCCTGTTTAAGTATTTTTTTAAAAATATTTCCCTTGGCCTTGCTTTGCAGATGAAATGGCACACAGCACTATCACTGGCTACTTTGCTATATAACTCAAGCACAGTTTCAGCATGTTTTTCTCTAGCCAGCCTATCTACCTAACAGGCACAAGGACAGCAAAAGATAGTTATGTGGTTCCTCTCTTTGCTTGTATGACCGTGTTTAATTTATTCTAAGAGTTATTGCAGAAAAGTTAACAAAAAGTTAACAAAAACCTGCTACTATTTAATTCTTTAATAAATTTGTTTGTTTGTTTATTTATTTATTAGAATTTATTTATTTATTAGAATCTGCAGACAGCAATCTCTCTATCTCTTCGGTATAACTCTCACTTCTCGTGAGATGGGAGATTGGTTATATACATTTTGTAAATAAATAAAAATGCACTCTGAAAATTCATCACGAACTAGATCCTTTTTAAAGCATTTGAGAACTACAAATAATTATGTTTATAATGGCTTAATGATGTCATTGGACTTTTTTAAAAAAGTAGATTAAATGTGTTAAGCCTACTAGAAGCTGAACACATACCAAAGGTGCTTTTTTCAAAAAGCAACTGGACTTTGTTTTTCCTTGAAGACCTTTCACTTCTCATACAAGAAGCTTCTTCAGTTCTGAACTCCCTCAGTCAGAACTGAAGAAGCTTCTTGGATGAGAAGCAAAATGTCTTCAAGAAAAACGAAAGTCCAGTTGCCTTTTGAAAAAGCACCTTTGGGACAACCATGATCTGGATGACTGAGAATCTCCACAGGCGACAAGCTGAACATATATATTTTAATACTTTCTTTTCAACAACAATACAAGTGAAAAACTGACTGATGAAATTTATTGCTTTGCTGCCAAACTTTAGTGGCATCTCATGTGACTAGGGGAAAAAACTGCTGGAAAGCAAATGTGATCCATGAGCTATAGATTCCTCATTATTAAACAACATCATATTGCCCAGATAAATGTGTTAATGTGCCTTTCCTTTCAATATCACTGTACATCAAGCACCTAGTTTAATTTATTATCTTGCATACTTGTTTGTTTGATTAATTATTAAAGTATTTCTAACTGCCATATATCAACAGAACTCAACATAGGATACAATCAACAAGACAAATCAACATGAAGTCATGCAACATCAATAATTTATAATATGTCATACATGACAGAGCTATAATCAAGAAAGTTAAAATAGCTCAGCATTAAATTGCCATGAAAAAAATAATTATTTCATCATTAGGATGGCCATCTGAGAATAACCCATCTTGTTTCTCCATATACTATACTGTATCAGAGTCAACGGTGAGTGCGGTGGTAAAAGGACACCCCCTCCAATACAAGAGCTGCATGTAGTACCAAACCAATGGGATGCCCCCCACCACATCATCACTCAGGAACCTGTGAAGGATAATTTAAAATGTGATCAGTTTTTTCTAAAACAAGTAAGTGTTAGTAAAGTAAGCAGTGATGTATGAAATGAGCCATGAGATTCTATTATGCATACACTGCAAAATGAGTGACTTTTTAAGAAATGCTCGGCAACTACCTCTGCTTACAATTAAAACTCTTTTTGTCCTTTTAAAACTGTTTCTTTTGTCAAGGTAAAAGGTCATTGCTACAAATTTTACAGTAGATATTCTAAATAAGCTTTTTTAAAACAAAAAACTACCAATATGAACAAATAACAATATTTTAAAGATGTAAATTAGAATTTATTATCTTCAGAAACAAACCAGATGCTTTTATTGAATATGATTACCTAGCAGCATTTACTTTCTTTTCCTATTTCCATATATTGTATTTATGTGTCATTGAGAAATTAACATGATCGGTTTAATTACTCAATGCATTACAGCCAGAATTTACAGCCATCATCATCCATTGGTTATTGCTAAAATCACGGATACTGGGAAATGATAGAATATTTCCAATATTCTACATCTACACTTTACACATTGTAATTATCATTATTGGCCTAAGCAAACTGTCTTAATCAATCTGGAAATCTGAGCTGAAAATATTTTGATTTTGCTAGTCTTTCAGATATCAAACTAACTATCATATAACTATTCTAAATACTATCAAATTATTTTCTGAAAAACAAAATGCACATTATTCAAAAGATTGAGTTGAAATACTTCCCTGTTCCCATGAACACTACATATGTATTAGGATATCATGACAAATACTTCTGGGATGAATAGTGGCCACATAGCACCATTTTTTTTCTGTGATGATGGAACATTTTAGTTATTCATTTGGCAAAAATAAGAAACAGAAAATGAAAATTCATTAAAAAAACAAAAAACCAAAAGCATTTATGACAGTGATGATTAAGTAGCTAACTTGTTTTTGCTTGTTTTATTAGATGTTATGCTAGATATTTATTTTAAAACTATCTTTGGGGAAGGAGAACATAGCAGCAATCAATCAGTCTGACCCCCTTTTCCCCTACCTGTTTTTTCTACCTGTGCACCCATCAGGTGGGGATAGCCTAAATAGCTGGACCGCACCAGTGCTCCAAGTATAAAAACAGGATGGCTTTGGCCCTTGGGCATGTTGAGAAAGGAGACTGCAGTCATATGAGGGGTCAAGAGAAGAGAAGGTCATGGGTCTGACCCATAGGTCATGGGTCAGAGAGGAAAAAATGTCAGAACAAAGTTATCTTGGTAAAGTAGAAAGTTGGTAGTGTGGAAAAAGCAGAAGCAGAAAAGCAGACACATAAGCAGCCAAAAGTGAATGCATTGGCAGAGCCTCACAC
Source organism: Ptyas mucosa (assembly GCA_012654045.1). NCBI lineage: Eukaryota > Metazoa > Chordata > Lepidosauria > Squamata > Colubridae > Ptyas > Ptyas mucosa. Next base: position 57,613,525 of record WNWU01000001.1, on the reverse strand, counting down.
CTATCAACACTTTCAGAAATGCTGATAACCAACAACCAGCCATTAGCTGGTAACAAACCTTTCCCTTGCCAGCCAAGATTGAAAGATTCTGTAAATGCTAAAGCCAATGTAGAAGGTCAGGATAGCAGCAAATTGTATCTTCTCTTAATCAATCTGGAGTTTTGAGCTGGGAAATATGGAGCCAGCAACATCCTAAGGTGACTAAAAGATAGTGTGATGGTACATGGAAATGACCTTGGGAGACCAGACAAAGATCTGCAGCCCAGATCTAGTAAAAGACAGCTGAGTCCACAGATAGGGGAAAAGCATGGGAAGCATGTTGGAAAGGACCCTCCTTAGCTTTTCTGTGCCTAAAAAGAGGAAGGGAGAAATACTTTCAATTTAGCTAGTTTTTTGTTAATCTTAACTGTACAATTAAGTAGAAATAATTCATATTGACGGATTTTTTTGGTCTGGACTACCTTGCCAGGCTGACATCAATCTTGCTAGACTGAAAGTATTTCTCTTCTCCTCTTCTAGTATTTTAGTATTTAGTATCCTTCTACCAAAGGAAGGGTTGTTCCTGTTTCTTCCGTTCTACATATACTCAGTTGACATCACATTTTAAACCTTCATTACCTTTTTTGCTTTAATACAGCAAATCTAAGGTGTGGTAGCAGTTGCTTAATGAAAGTGCCACTTACAAGCCCTTCACATCCCCAACTCATTACTGCCATTGCTGTCTGGGCAGTCTTGGGCGGAATGACACTGAAATAATGATAGGATCCTGTTCAATGCACTTATGTTGAAGTGGTCATTTGCATAAATAATCATTACCTAGCTAGGGATTTTTACTCTCCTTTTCAAAGGGACGTCAAAGTCAAACTGCTCAGCTATGGCAGAAAACCCTGGAAGGCGTCCAGCAGTAGCATCGTGGCCATTATTCACTGTTGTTCAGCAAGAATGCTTCAGACAAAGCATCCTGCAACTTTTCACTTAAACACTATGAACTATGTCAAGCATAAAAATTGAAATCCCAGCTTCTTTGCCAGGATAATAATGTTAAGTTCCCATTACAGTGCCATCCTAAAATCTCTCTGTGCTTTTAAATCAACAACAGGACCCCTTGATGAGAATATTTTTACTCAGAATTGACATACTGCCCAAATAACAGTAAACCCTCCTGGCAAACATGTTGTTAATTTCATTTATGGATCTTAAAGGACTGCCCAGAAACCCTGCGTCACACATGACCCATAACTGTTAATGGAGTGCTGCTCTTTTCAGAAAATGACTGACTAAGCTACAATTAATTACAATAAGGTATCTAAGAATATAAGTCCATACAGAGAGTGGTAAGGACAGCCGAGAAGATTATAGGAAGCTTGCTTCCTGTTTTCAGGATACTGTTTATCAGAGCTATGTGCTTAGAGCTCAAAACATTGTTAGAGACCCCCACATACCCACTTCACGGTCTGTTTCTATTGCTCCCCTCTGGGAGGAGGTTTCAAAGTATTTCTAACAGGACTACCAGATTCTGTAACAGCTTTGTTCCCTATGCCATCTGTCTGATAAACTTGCAAGATATGTTTTTCTCACCATGTACATTTATACATCTGGACTAGACTGTGTTGTTTCTCTGTGTCATATATGTATGTGGGTATATACATAATTTTGTATTTATTTATTTATTTATGTATTTATTTAGTCTTGTTCATGTTGTGTTTATTGGAGGTGGTGACCCTTTGAGAGCTGAATGCGACAAAATTTCATTTTAATGTATGCCAATTAGTGTACATTCAAAGTGACAATAAAGTTATTCTAAAGTTCTCTGTAGTTTCAGTCAATCTATGTCTGACCTATGTCCTGCTTTACTTTAGCTTCATTGATTTATAACAATGCACATTATGCATCTATTCATGCTGTACATAATACAATGTTTCAAAGTACTACCAGAAATATAGGCATAGAACTCCTACTAAAAAACTTTCGAATGGCACATCTTCTTTCCCATATAGGATGAAGTTCTGCTTCCTACAGCATCTGAGGAAATTGCTCTGAAATTGTCCTCCAAGTGAAGTTCATTTTCTCTTGTTTTCCAACATGCAGAGCCATATTGAATCTTCTCAGTCCTTTGTGTTAAGCGTACAGTTCTCAAACTAAATTTAAAATATTCTCCCCCAAATTAATATATGGCAATAACCATGAAACCATCCTCAAACGTAACTAAAGTCATACATTGTATGCAAAACTGTGTAAGAGTTTTCTATATACAAGCTATTTATAAAGGTAAAGATAAAGGTTCCCCTCGCACATATGTGTTAGTTGTTCCTGACTCTAGGGAGTGGTGCTCATCTCCGTTTCAAAGCCAAAGAGCCAGCGCTGTCTGAAGACGTCTTGTGGTCATGTGGTCGGCATGACTAAACACCAAAGGTGCACGGAACGCTGTTACTTTCCCACCAAAGGCAGTCCCTATTTTTCTACTTGCATTTCTTACATGCTTTCGAACTGCTAGGTTGGCAGAAGCTGGCTCACCAAGTTACGCAGCACTAGGGATTCGAACTGCTGAGCTGCCAACCTTTCAATTGATAAGCTCAGCGTCTTATCCACTAAGCCACCGCGTCCTTTCAGCTATTTATATAAATCACATTTGTGTCAATAGAATTTGCTTCTTTGCATTGTATTAACATATGTATCCATGTGTTCATACATTAATATTGTGCATGAATATATAGAATAAACTTGCCTGCATGCATTATATGCTAGCTATTATTTTATTGTATTCTATTAATAAGAGAATAAGCTATAAAAGAAATAAGACTCATTTGTTCATAAAAAGAAGACATGATTTTCTATTATGCCCCCTTTTGGCTCTTGACCCCAATTGACTTCATTTCCCTCGTCTCTTCCCACTCCCCCACTTCCTTTTGCACAGCTGTCTTTGCTTTGGATGTCTGACAGTGCAGAATGGACAAACGAAAAACCCTTGCAGTTATATACATAACACGTCCTTTCTGCAAGACTCAAGTGCTGAAAGTGGCCATTGTAGAAACTATGTGACAGATGCCTTGCTTTTCTTTTGTATGCCTCTAGCCTTAGAGAAGAATCAAGAGAGCTTTCTGTAGTGGAATAATTTTTCCTCTGGGTGAAACCCATGCACGGGAGCATTTCCCAACTGTTCCCCCAAACAACTGTCACATTGCTCGCTCTTACTCTAGTCACAACCAGATGTCCATCAAATATATCCAGGTTGTTTGGTTAGAGCAGCATATAGTAAAAGAAAACCCAATACTGTCCCCAGTAGATAGAATTACTCTTCCATAACTCCAAATAGGACACATACTTTCTGCCACTGCTGTACTTTTAACATCATTGTCTGCAACACCAACCGTCTGCCATTCTGCCTATATTTATTGACATCATTGTATGGCCAACAGAACTGAAGAAATGTTGAAAATCGTACAGCACCTGTTACAAAACTGAAAGTTGCCAATTGCTCAACAGAAGAATAAAGGTAAAAACAGATGGAGTTGTGTCTCTGCTGTGCCATTTTCCTGGCACCGCTTAATGACATTGGTCATTCTGTGACCAACCTGATATAATGAGCCTGACATAATGTAGCTTTTGAGTATTTCATTTATCTTCGTATCTATTTGAGAAAGAATTTGGAATGAAGTTTTTACACAGTTGGTATCGCGTCTGATGATTTCCCATTTGCATTATTATACTTATGGTACTCTACTTTTTAATATTATTCAAAAATTTCAGCTGGTCCAGAAAAAGCACACATAATGCTTATTATATTTGGCAGACCAGAACACAGGACTCCAATATTCTTACTATCTATCCTGATTGCCCAATTGTACCACATTTAAGTGAGTTTTAAAAACCTGACTGTTCCCGCTGGGCCTCAGATTAGTGTATGAACTAAGCCATCTAAATTTTAGGTAGAGGGAATGTTGGATGAATTTGTTCCCTCTGGGTAATTTCTGTTCTTTTTAATATGATTTCCCCTCCTATTTTTATTCTGAAACTGCTCGGAGGTTTTTGGGAACCAGGCTGTCCTGAAGTTTGATACCTGGTTGGTTGGTTGGCTGGTTGGCTGGTTGGCTGGCTGAATGAATTGATGAATGAATGAATGAATGAATGAATGAATGAATGAATGAATGAATAATATTTTTTTTCTAAATCAATTCAAAAGTGCTATTTTTGACTTTTAACTCTAGGAGTCTTGACAAGAATTTTTCAGGAATCATCTCATTGTGTTTGAGCTAGCCATTCCAGCTGAGATAATCTTTAACTATCTGGCTTCATATCTCCCCATCATCTGACGAACACAAGTTTTAAAAAATAGGGCCGTTGGTATAAAAGCATTAAGCAACAGAGCAACTATCAACACACACACACACACACACACACACACACAGTCTTACACTTACCTTTCAATAAACATTAACTTGTTTGTTTTTTCACCAAGCATTTTTGGGTAGAAGTATACCTAATAAAACATTTTTGGATACAAGGCATGTTCTATCACCTGTTGCCCTTTTACTACTGTATTGCTAATGTTATCATTAACCTGTCATCTATAAATTTACATATGTCTGCTAACTTGAGTAACAATACCATTTTGAAAGTTAATATACTTACTTTTTGCAAGGAATAAGAAATAACTTTTAACTCTTATACCAAATTGGTTTCCTTTTTACATTAAGCAAGCCAAAATTAGATTCCAAATGATGATTGTTAGTTAGAAAATGTACATATAAGAAATATAACAAGATATAATGTATGAGAATCATTTTTAAATGTTTTTGAAAATTTCCCATTAGCTAGTGAGATGTTTAACTGTGGAAATTCATTATATATCCTATAAAATCAGTAAGAAATTCCCTTTTGTCATTTAATATGTCAAATGAAGTAGAGGTGACATATGTTAACCGTATAGGGATGAAGTGTCAGCTGGTTAGAATTGCAAGGTAAAAAAATCAGTTAAAGTATTGAAAGGCAATTCTTCTACTACTGAATATTTCACAAAGTTTTGTATTATACAGAAATATAGTAAGTAAAAGCAGAGTCCAGGGAATAATAGGAACCATCCTATTGGATCAGGCCAATGCTTTTAAATCAGGCCAAATGTCAGCTTATTTCAGCAGAAGCAATAGTAATAGCACTTAGACTTATATACCTCTTCACAGTGCTTTATAACCCTCTTTAAGCAGTTTACAGCATCAGCATACTGCCCCCAACAATCTGGGCCATCATTTTACTGACCTCGGAAGGATGAAAGGATGAATCAACCTTGAGTCTGGTGAGATTTGAACTGCCAAATTGCAGGCAGCCAGCAGTCAGCAGAAGTAGCCTGCAGTACTGGATTCTAACCACTGCGCCACCGCAGCTCATATCCTCTCCTGTGAGTAGGATTTGGAGACATGCTTACCCTGATAGCAGGTAATGTTTTAAGGTGTACATCTTAAAAGCTCAGAGTCAAAATAGTAAGATTTTCTGATAATAGTGAAAGGATTTTGAATAACATATTTGCAAAAATGCATACAGGCAGAAGTACAGACAAAAATGAATTTCTTAAAATAAAGTTCAGATTCATTTATGTTGGAAAAAACTATTAGCAGAGAAGTAAATATTAAAAGAAATGGGAAATGGACATTCAAACACACTTTTAGATGGGAAAAATAGTTACAAGCTGATACAGGATGAAGTGAATTTAAAAGCTTAAACAAGAGAAATAATGAAAATTTTAAAAAGATTCATTCATTATATACCCTTCTAAGAAGATATCTTCATTTGTCTGGTTAATCTCTTTTACTACAATAGTCATATTTACTTTTTTCCTTTACAAATGAACATCTTGGTTACAATGAATCCTGCAAATTTTCAGAGTATTTGTTAGCTAAGTATGAAAATGAGCCTCTGTGGCGCAGTGGTTAGAGTGTAGTACTGCAGGCTACTTCTGCTGACTGCCTGCTGATTGCAATTTGACAGTTCAAATCTGCTGTGGATTATATGCTCAGTCTTGGTTGAGGTCTTCCTCAGTTCTTATATAAATTTGCAGTTGGATGAAGGATTCATATAAAAACATCATTTTTCAGTCCCAGCATTAAGACTGCTGATTATATACAGAGGGCTATATAAGCACAAGACATGTCAGGTAAGGAATTTAGGATAGAAATTCATCTCAATCCCCACTGATCTTCCTAGTATCATAGAAACCATTATGAAAATACCATGTCATACATTTGCCAATATACAACAGCTTAATGCCTCTTTTCAAGCAATGAAAAATGATTTAGTTAATCACAGGCACCATTCATGACCGTCACAGAAAAAGTATCTTTGTAAATTGCCAAAGGGAAGGAAAACAGTCTTCAGCTGTTCAGAAAAAGGAAACTTTGGCTCTCAGGGGAAATGACCTTGAGCTACTACAGGTGTGAAATGGAGTTTGATGGCAGAAAAGTGTTCTGAACACACAAAATGACCAAGCTGAACAACGTCAATGAGTGGGTTGAATGTTACGTGCCTACCTTTAAAACTGCTATGGTAGTGTAAATGGAAATCTATATCCTTGAGTCTATTTCATTCACGACTTGCTTTTAAAGGGAGCAATATTGTACTTCTTTTGCTCCCGACTCTTTACTTTTCCACCGCAAAAGAGAGATAATAACTCTCATTACATCGTGTGACCCAGTGGGAAGTCAGAACGCAGTTAATGTTGTAATGCTCCTAAAAGTAAGCGGCTCTATTCAGGAGCACTTTTCGAATGTAATATCACAGGGTAACAAGTCCCTAGAAACTCCTTTCAGCTTCATTATGAAAGAGTAGGATCTGTACATTAAATAAACAAGTATATTCACCTTGATAATCTTCTAGCAGCATTTGATGTCTAGAATACAAGAGACTGTATAAGAAAATTAATTTTTGCTAAGAGCCTTCAGATTAGAATGGTTTCTCTATCCAGCATGTCCCTGGAAATAAAGATACAATGCAGAAGCCTAAAAATTATTTATATTATTTAAAGCCATAAAAGCTTTTGAGCTTCAAAAACACTGTTTTTAAATACATGTTATGCATTCTAATTCCCCACCCCCCCTTTTTTTTCTTAGGTATTTCACTTGAGAAGATTACAAGTGATATGACTGGATAATCATTATGGGTAATCAGTGACCATAATATTTAGTGAAATGGTAAAGACTGTAACGTTGCACAATAGAGGCAAGTGAGCAAAATTTCCCAGCCCTTTAAGTAATTGTAGTTGACCTGTCAGGTAAGATGAGCATACTTTTCTTTTCCAAACTTCTCTGATTATTAAAAGCATTATTTAAAAATTGTGTAAAAAGAAGAGTATAGAAATACATGCATGATTGATTCAACCTTTCCCCGCTGGGCAAGAGCTGAGGGGATGTTCTTAAATCTCCCTTCTGGATGTGGATGAAGGCAAGACATCCGATCTGGCTAAAGTAAATCCTCTTGTGAGTCAGTCAGTCACAAACTGTTAGCAAAGATACTGTAAGTAGAAGCGGATAAACTTCCATACTAGCCTAAACCAGATACAAATATATTTTAAAAGATTCTGTAGATCTTCCCAAACTGTTCAGCTATACTTTTAAATGTTTATATTCCTTCTTTGGTACAAGCAATTGTCAAACAAGAATTTAAACTTTTCCATCCCACCCCAAACTGTCATTATCCAATTTTGTGTGAATATGGATCATGTCTTCGTGCCCTCAATTGTACAAAATATAGGTAGCGCTTGACTTACAACGACAATTGAGCCCCACATTTCTGTTGCTAAGTGAGACATTTGGTGAATGAGCTTTGCCCCATTTTATGACCTTTCTTGCCACAGTTAAGTGGATCTCCGCTGTTGTTAAGTTAGTAACATGGTTGTTAAGTGAATCTGGCTTCCCCATTGACTTTGCTTGTCAGAAGGTTACATAAGGTGATAACAGAACCCTGGGACACAGCAACAGTCATAAATATGAACCCGTTTCCAAGCATTTACATTTTGATCAGATGACCATGGGGATGCCGCAACAGTCGTAAGTGTGAAAAACTGTCATAAGTCACTTTTTCAGTGCCGTTGTAACTTTGAACAGTTACTAAATGAACTGTTGTAAGTCAAGAACTACCTGTATTTGACAAAATAAGAGTTATTGTATTTTCCAAAGTCCTGTGATTGATAACACTCCCAGTCCCAATAATATCAACATCAATTAATCCAAGGTTTTTTCATATTTTTCCATTTTTTTTTTCTAGGTCTTAGTCCTTTGGAAAAACTGTTAAAACAAAATTGCCTTGCTTAGCATTCATGCAACAAATGCTAATAGCTTAGCCTATAAATGGACGACTTAGTTCATGGAAGTGGAAATCTTGCAATCTTCTCTCCAAATCCACAAAGATTCTCGTTTTAAACACAAGATGTTTTCAACAGAACTACAAGAAAGTATTCCCTAAAGTTATGTGGATAAATTTTGGGCTCAGCTAATCTTCATGCCTACAAAACTGATTCTGAGTTGATCTGTCAGTGTAGAAGCATTGAGTTTCCTATACTTGGCTTTAATAACAACATAATGTCTGAATAATAAAAATAAAATTGTTATGTTCTCAGAACATTAGAGTGTACATTTTGTTAAGTGTTTATGAAGAATACTGATATTTCTAATCAAGATAACCAGCAATTTTCAAAGGTCTTTGACAGCTGACTATTTAACTGGCAATGCCATGAAATAAAGCCAGCTTATACTGATAGTCGATTCATCTTAAACAAAGTATTATCAAGAATTTTTCAGGCTTTCATGCCTGAAATTTTAGATTGCTCTGCCCACTGACTGGAACTTTGATGTTCTGTGTAAAAAGAAAAAAAAAGACTCCACTGAACATTGGCTACTTAACATAGTAGAAAAAAATTATATGGAACAGTTTAAATCACCACTATTGATTCCTGTACACCATATAGACAAATGCTTACCTTCTTGGCCATTATTAAATCGACATTTAAGAGACTGGTCTTTCTATCAAAAATATCTATAGCAGTAAAACTCCCCATCAAAGTCCTCTGAATAGCACAACTTCCTATCATTTGCTTTTGCCCATCCAGCTATCCAGCCATTTGTCCATCCATCATCTTTTTTTCTTTTTTTAAAATTTGATTTATATGCCACCCTTCTCCGGAGACTCAGGGCAGCTTATAATGTGTTAAGCAATAGCCTTCATACTTTTTATATATTTATACAAAGTCATCTTATTGCCCCCATAATCTGGGTCCTCATTTTACCTACTTTAGAAAGGATGGAAGGCTGAGTCAACCTTGAGCCTGGTGGGATTTGAACTTGTAGTAATTGCAGGCAGCAGATGTAAGTGGATATTAATAAATGCCTTAGTCTACTGAGCCACCAGAGCTCAAAAATCTTCCTTCCCCTGTCTTGCTTTCTGCTCTTCTACTAAATTCAATGTTTCTAACAGGAGGGAAAATATCATAAAGAATTCATAGCAATTATAAACAGTATTGAAATAAGTATTGGTTATTATTATTGGTCTTGACTCATTTCTCAATCTTACAAAAAGTGCAACATTTATTGATTGATTGATTGATTTGATTTGATTTGATTTGTATGCCGTCCTTCTCTCAAAGGACTCAGGGCGGCTCACAACAATAAGAAACAGAGAATACAGAAGTTAAAAGACAAATTAAAACAGAATATCCAATAAATATGGTTAAACATGGGAATACCAATCCAAATTTAAGATTTAAAAATTTAAAAGGCTACAAATCAGTTTAGAGTTAACCAATATTAATCATTGCACAACATTAATCATTGCACAATTATGATTTGTAGATACCTATCTGGGGAGCTCAAATACTTTGGCCACCTAATGAGAAGAGAGGACTCATTGGAAAAGAGCCTGATGTTGGGGAAAATTGAAGGCAAAAGGACAGGGGAATGGCAGAGGATGAGATGGTTAGATAGGGTCATCAATGCAATGAAAACGAATTTGGGCAAACTCTGGGAGACACTGGAGGACAGGGAAGCCTGATGTGCTATGGTCCATGGGATCGTGAAGAGTCGGACATAACTTAGTGACTGAAAAACAACAAATGCCTGGGGAACAAAAGTGGAGGAAGCAGTAAAGTAAGTTGTATATAAAATAGCTTAATGTAAAGGCCTCCATTGTTATGGTACACACACTCACACACACACACACACACACACCTAAACTCAACCATCCTCCTGTTCTCAGCAGAAGTCATTTTTCAAGAAAAGAATAAAGAGTGTGTCAAGTTAAATGTAAAACTATTAAATTTTATCATTTTTAAAATCTGTCTGTTATAAGGTTATGAAGCATTATATGCATCCAAAGGGAAAAGTAGTAAGCACTATCATTTCTCCTGGTTCAATTTATAGTCTTAAAATAATACTGTCTTTTTCCTATAATCTTAAAGTATAGTAGTAAAGTGCTTAAGTGCAAGGGTGGCCCCAACACATTTAATGCCCGAATGAGAAAATACAATACAGATTGATGGCTGAAAATCTGCCATTGGGTATAGTTTACATTATCCTGTAACCTAGCTGGTATATTATATTTCACATTGAAGAATCAGGATCTATACTTCAAATAACTGTCCAGCTACACCTATTTTGGAACTCAGCTCCAAATTTGTCCTTATCAAAGCTTAATCTAATTGTGTCAGTACCTGCTGATAGTATTCTCTGACATCACTTATAGTGGTGTTTTTTCTTTCTTTCTGCTACTTAGCAGAAGTGAGTAAAAACACGGTTAAGGAATTTTACCTAGAACTCCAGAAGTTCATTTTGTTTGTGTAGTATTAATGTGTTCGCTCCTATTAAGAAGTAATTAAAGTTTAAAAGAGAACAGTACAATCGACAGTAAGCCAAAACAATTAAAAAATCCAGCATTTTCTCATGCTTTCATCTCTGGATCTAGATTAATCATTCCATGCTATCCCCCAAAAATTCTACAGCAGACCTAGGTTTTCACTACTCTTCAAAAACTAAATAGAGAAGGGCCAGTGGTGGGTTGCCCCCGGTTTGGATTGGTTCATAAGAACCGGTAGTAAAACCGGCGGGAGGCCCCGCCCACTGCCCCAGATGTCATCATCGACAATCTGCACATGTGGAGAAGCTTCTGTGCATGCACAAAAGCAAGGTGCACACGCGATCCCATTGTGAACCGGTAGTAAAGGTAAGTAGAACCCACCCCTGAGAAGGGCCATCCTTATGTCTGGGAATGATGATTTTATCAGCTATGCTTAGGTCATACTGAAGGTGGCGTAGTTCTAAGTTTTCTAAGCCCAGAATTTCAAGTCTGGTGGCATAACATATTCTGTTGTGAGCGGAGGAGTGGAGGACTCTTCTTGTGAAATATTTCTGGACACGCTCAATTGTATTTATGTCCAATATGCACTAGAGCAAGAATTGAGTTACACGGTAAATTCAAAGTCAAGAAAAGCGGACAGAATTATTCAAAGCATTTTTGCTGGATCTGTTCGACATTGATTGTCCCACTAAGAAAAAATTCAATTCATTGGTGTATTTTATCTTAAGAAAACTTGTGCTAGTTCTTTCTGTAAGAATTCACAGAAGAAACTTTATTTTTTATCCTTTTTGAATTAGCCCAAGAGGCTTATATGTTAATCTTGTCTCTTCTGTGAAATGTGATAATCCCTAGAGTGCAATAAGTCTTGAAAGGTTATTAGGTATATAGTATCTCCAATGAATAAAATGTTCCTTATGGTTTTAATTAATATTTTTTTTCACTTTTATTTCATTTATCTAAAAACATCTGAAATTTCCAGTTGATGCAGAATTCATTTCTTTGATTTATTAATCTCTTATTGCTATAATATTTTGTAGGAAAAACTCAGTATTTGAATTATCCACTAAATTATTGAATTCAATAAATATTGAATTATTGGTTGAATATCATGCATTCTCTATTTATGAACCTGAACTAAGATTGGTTATGGTAATTGTGTTATATAGATGTAGTTTGGGGCATGTTGTAAAATTGGGATGTTATCGAACTATGAATCAGATCATACAAATCTAGCATATATGCATTCACTTGTTGATCTATATTATTTACTGGGACTAAAAGTACCATTGGTTTCAAACTTGTTTTAGCTCTATGACTAACATCCTTTAACTAAGATGGACTTCTAGCTTCAGATAGGTTAAATTTTGCATATAAGTCAATTCTGCAATAGACTCTGTTGGGAGCTGTAGATATTACTCAATACATTAGAATGAGTGAAAGTTAAATAGATGGGTGTTATGGACTTTGGAGAAATGCAGGTGGTCCAAATTTCCTAGCCGATTGGCCTCAAATGTATGTATTTGGAGACATTTAATAATCTGTGATACATGAAAAGTTGGCTCACCTTTGACCAGCAGTTGGCCCCTAATCTGTTAGTTGGAGATAATCACTATTTCGTATTCGAGTTCTTTTGACAAGCACATGTCATGTTTCTGGAGCCAGTTTGCCTTCCAAATGTAATTATAAGTTGGAATATCCTCTAGTACCATGATGGCGAACCTATGGTACGCGTGCCACAGGTGGCATGTGGCACCATATTGGTGGGCACGCAAGCTCAGCTCCATTTTCAGGCCTCTGGGCCCACCAGAAGTAGGGAAATAGGCTATTTCCAGCCTCCAGAGGGTCTTGGGAGGGTGGGGAAGGCCGTTTTCGCCCTCCTCAGGCTTTTAGAAAGGTTCTGGAGCCTGGGAAGAGCAAAAAACAGGCCTTCCGGTCCCACCAGAAGTCAGTAAATGGGCCATTTCTGGCCTCCGGAGGGCCTCCGGGGGATGGGGAAGGCCATTTTCACCCTCCCCAGGCTCCTAGAAAGGCTCTGGAACCTGGGGAGGGTGAAAAACGGGTCCATCGCATGCCAAAAGCGGGGGGAGCAGGAGGGATCGTGCATGCATGCGCGGGAGGGTGGGGCGCATAGAATTATCGGTGTGGGCACACACGCGCAACCCCCCTTGCAATCCCCCTGCTTTTGGCACATATGGCAAAAAGGTTAGCCCTCACTGCTCTAGTACTTCCTACTAACATTTGTTACTTTGGGGGAAATGCCTGCTAGGAAATACATTTATGAAAATGTTGAAATATGGCATAAATAAAATATATACAAGTGCATGAAAATAAAAGCCTTAATAATTTGCAAATACATTTAACTATAAAAAAGGAAGCTAATATAATTTTACATTTTTTTCTAGTTCCATAGTAGTTTCATTTGTCCCTGGGAAATTACTGTATCCATTTACTTTTACCATGAAGAAACTACAGAGAGGCATCATCAATTGGAGGTTTTTAATATGTTCTTAAATGTTTTTTAATTGTTGTATTTATATGTTTTATATGTTTTATTGATGGCTGTTCACCGCCCTGAGTCCCTCTGGGAGAAGGGCGGTATACAAATTAAATAAACCTAAACCTAAACCTTTTTGTGCAGAATACAATATTTCTAGCAGATTTGCAGCATGAAATTTCTTTTTCTAAAACAAATGCCAGGCTTTGAGAACATAATGACCATAAGTCTAATATATGTTGGCTGGGGAATTCTGGGAGTTGAAACCCACCCTTCTTAAAATTGCTGAGGTTGTGAAACACAGCTCTAATTAATTCTTCAAGGAGACTCTTACGCATTTTTGGAAGGGGGGGGGAAGGAATTTCTACCGATCTTTTCTCAAAAGAGTGCCTCCTTTTGGTAGAAAAAAAATACGTTGGAAGAACCAAATGTCCTTATTTATTACGAATTAAGCTAAATATATTATAACAAAGTCATCACAGGGCAACTTCCATCATATAATTGTGAAATTACAATAAAAACAGAAATAATTCATTATATATTAGGGGAATTTAGAAGGCAGCATTGATTGCCTTGCTCAAGCAAGAAACCCTGTACATTTCAGACAAATATCAAACATTTGTTGCAATTCTAACATTAATTATGGCATAATTTTAAATGGATAGGTACATATATTATCCTGCACAGTAATATTTTCAACTCTGATTGGGATTTCACATATGTTGTATAAAGTTGCCTCTCAGCCTGAGGTCCTCTTGGACTCATATCATCTGCTAAAACAGCAAGTAGAACCCACAGCTCTTCCAGGCTATTCAGAAACTTCAGCTGATTCAAAATGCAACAATATGGATAGTTATGGATGTGCCTAGGATTCCCACATTGACTGCTTTGGTTTCCGGTCAACTTCTGGAGCAAGTCAAAGAGTTGTTTATTACTTTGGAATTCCTTATTTCAGAAACTACCAACTCTGGTTCCAATATACTCACAGTATACCAGAACTGTAGTAGAAGGGAGGAATTAGCAAAAACAGGACACTTCTTTGACTATTTTAAAGTGATTTCCTACTGTACTGAAGCCCCGTAAGATATGTTTTAAGCTTTTCAGCATTCAGTGGATTCTCTTCACCCTGACAATATTTTGGAAAGGCTCTTTTGAGAATAATGAAAAAAAAAAGCCTGCAGGAAGAACAGGAAGAAGATTCAGCATGCAAGCTCCTTTTCTGTTTGTGCTTAAAGGATTTAGTAAACATATTCACTCCTACCTGGGGTTCATGGGAATTCTATTTCTGAGCCTTGATATCACATAATTGTAATATATATGATTTTAATCATTCAGATCAGTACTTCATGCCTCCACCTTCATTGGATAGATAAATTAGTTTGTTGCATTCCCACAGAAATATCTGAACATCAAGATAGTGTATAGCTTCAAGTGCCTGAACAAAGTGTGAGAAGCCTAATTAACTTATTTATTTTAGGGTACAGTTTCCTTATTTATTCTTAGGCACACTTAGCTCAGTTCAACCACTATGATGATGTTGATTAGTAAAGTATGAAGTGATGCCAGCTGAACTGCCAATAAATGATAGACAGACAGACAAAAAATGCCGAGCAACCTGTCTTTCTATATACTCATTCCTTAGGAATGTTTTGAAACATCAAGAGGATTGCTTGGGGATAAATCAATCCTGAGAAAACATTGTTTTTGTTTTTGTAAGCCTCCCAGAGTCACTGAGAGATTCTTAAATAAATAAATAAAAGTTGTCATCAGATTTAAAGCTAAAGACATGCACTTGTCATACAGTTTCCTGGAAACAGTATAAAAGTGGGTTGCAATTGCCTTCTTCCAGTATATATATATATATTTTAAAAAATTGCAGACCAGCCTATGGTCGTAAAATTTCTCAGTCCGGTATTAACAAGGTCTGACCCTGCTTATCTTTGAGAGCTTGCATGATGAGCTCTGACCAATTATCAATGCTCCTTGGTCAGGTGAGAAGGGTGGTCAGGCCAAGCATACAATTTTCAACTATAGGAGCAAGGCCTCCAGTGATAGCATGACTAAAAGGAAGAACATCATCCCTCTCATTTGGATGCAGTACAGCCCCACTCTAACATCAGCCTGCACTCCAAGACATAATGGTATTAAAACCAGAATCATTTAAGTACACAATTACCATATGCTTCAATATCCTACGCACAGCAGCAAGGCGAAGTGAAATTCTTTCAAAAGGTACTGTTTGATGGGAGAACCTGGTATGTCAGGGCCTCAGGGTCTCTGAGAACAATTTAACACCACACATATGATTTCCAAACAATTTAAACTTGACTACAGAACAAACGCATATTGTAAAATCTACATTTTCAGTTAGGATCAGCAGGCAGCTCTGATAGTCAGATACAGAGGTGCTTCATTAAATGGAACAAACATAAAATCTCAAGCAGGCAACACAGTATTATTAGCTCCACTAATTTCTACTGGCATGAACAGAGAGACGGTTTCCAAATTCGCAAAATGCTGCAGAGCTTAGAAAAAAGATTCTAATACAGTAACTGCACGCAGACTATAGCTGCTTATCAGTAGAGTAAAATTCACTTAACTAAATAATGTCCCAGTCAGAGTTCCTAATCCCAGGGGAGCATCTATATGCATTTGGCTGAAAAGTCTATGGTCTTTTAAATCTATTGAAATAGATAAAATAAATTCTGAAAAATCAGAAACGGTATTTTTGTGGTGGACATCGTTACTTTAAATCAAATTTGCGGCTCATGGGCCAGATGCGTCACGTGCTGGCCACGCCCACACCCGGTTTAGCGAAGGGGGGAAAAGTTGCAAAATATCACGTGATGCTGCCATGATGCCCTGAGTTTGACACTTTAAATAAAGCACAACATAAGAGATAGACCTATGTTCCCCCCCCACCAAAAGTATCTTTAGCAGAAAGCATCACCTGTGTTTAATATACTTTATTCAGATGGAGCTGAACAAATTTACCAGGTGAATGAAATGAAGAATTATCTTTCACCATGATGATAATAAATTGATTTGCTCTTGAGAGACAGTGAGTTGTAACAAAAGTGCATATTGACTTTTACCTTCCTTCTGGTGAGAAGAATGAAATGTCAAGAGTTACTGCTTTAATATCAGCCAAGGCAAGTCCATTAGTTGTAGTGCGGGTGGATTCAGGAAATCATTGTTCAAACTATGTTTCTAAATACTGATGTGTGCTTTATTAAATCATTCTAGTACTTTTTTAACCCATCTTTTGAAGCTAACAATTTAAATCAGTGCTATATGTCTTTCATGATGTAAAAGAACCAGAATTGTGACAAGGAACTAAAGAACACGGATTGTAAGTATTTTATGGATACTCGGTAGCAATTTTAAGAGACATACAAGTTTCAAGATTGTTCTTGTCTCCCTGAAGATAAGAGTGTTTAATTTTTTGTTTAAGATGACAACTATCACATAAAGATCTATTTTTAAAAAGTCAGTACACAAGAATTGTGGAGAATCACAAGTAAAAGAGAAAGAAAACCTTTGCAAATATATTTTGCAAATGATTAGGTAAGCTTAATCAGTTACAAAATAATTAGATTGCTTAATAAGTTATATTCATAAAGTATATAGGGAGATTCTCAATCATCCAGGTATGGTTGTCCCAAAGGTGGTTTTCAAAGGCAACTGGATTTTCTTGATTTTTTTCCTTGAAAATTAAGGAAATTCTTCTGAACTGAAGAAGCTTTTCCAATGAAAAATAAAACGTTTTCAAGGAAAAAAAAACAAGAAAGTCCAGTTGCCTTTGAAAAGCACCTTTGGGTTATTCATAACGTAATTCTATATGTTAAAAAATACCTAAACTTCAACATGCCTACTTAAATGTACAATATATGGAATAAAATATCTGTTGCTTGTTACTATTTTAATCAGAGTCTATGGGGTTTACTTCCTTTGGTGTAGAAAAAAAAATGTAAACCAGACTATAACTATTTTTCAGAAGATTTTATATGCACTTGAACAAAAGTATACCATGCTAAGTATAAATATTTAACATATAGAATGTTTTGGATTGAATCTGCAGAGCTTGAGGTTTGCCACCTGTGTTACATCATGAAAAATATCAGAAAGTAATTAGCTAAGTAGGTTAGCACTAATGCCTATATCAAGAAGACATGCCACTGGAAGGGTTGGGTTTTTTTATAAGCCTCAAAGAAGTAGTTGTAAGTCTTCTTGTCCTGAAGCTCTTGTTGGACTCTACAGGGATAATTATCTGTTTCAATTTATTTGGGGAGAATAAAGCATTGGCAAGATGGTGGTTTTCTTAGATGAAAAAGATTATGTGGAATCATTTTAATCTGATTTGTAGCCTAAAATGTTCTAAATTGTGTTGATCAATTTCTACAGCCGAGAATTAAACAACATAAGAGATTTATTCGACCCATCAGCCTTTTTACTTCCACATATTATCACCAGAAGAATGTTATGCATCATACCATTGGACAAATTATGCTAACGATGCCTGACTTTGTTTCTAAGAATCCAAAGAAACCTGTAAATTTCCTAAAACAACTTTAGCTGTCAGTAAGGATTAGAAGAATTTAACACATTTAAAATAAAACTGAGTTGGATGGAGAGACTTCCATTTAATAGGAAGGATATACATTGGAATATTTAAATTGCTTTTGGAATTGTTGTACTACTTCTTACAGCTCTTAAAATTGTAATTCTTCCATTGATCTGAAGCCTGCAAACAGATGTGGGAATAAAAGCATTCAGAAAATCCAGTTGTCTTACATGGACGCATTGGCACTGGATAGTTAGAATTCACATGATTCACTTATCACATGATTTTAAACAATCAAATCCCATTCTTCATGCTCGTGGGTAAAATGAAGAGGGTTTAAAAGAGCATCACTGAATGATGACAAATAACAATCTCAAAATATGGCAAATATCAATTTTTGTTCTTAATTTTATTTTGGTAAAAAAACCTCCATCTGAAAAAAAAAATAGGCCTGAAAACATAGGAACACAAAACATTCAGCTTACCTGAATGGTAGGTGTGGAGCGATTTTTTCGTGTTGTAGTAGTGGCCATAGTCGTGGTAGTTTCCATGACGGTGGTGGACATCTCTGGTGGCATGGAGGTTGTGGGAGCTGTCCCCAGAATAGATGGCACTTCACCAACCAGCCGAACACTTCCATTGATTTTGATGTTGGGGTTGTTTTCTGCTGCCATGTTCAGTACTTTTAAACCATTGTAATAGAGACCGGAAAGCTGACCTTGGAAGAGACGCCCTCTATCTTTTCCTCCAATGGCTATTTGAGCCTGGGTGTTGAAGATCGTTAACTGTCGTCCTAAGTGAAGGGGGGTGAACATTGTTATTGCCAGGAAAATTCTTTCCCCTTTTTTAAAAACCAAAATGTTTTATGTTATGTCCTGGTTGAATGGGTGGAAGATCAGAGCAAGTTTTCTGACATTGGTGGTGATGGCAATTGTGATGGCTGAGTGACTGGAATGCAATACTACAAAAAAAATTGTCTCATTGTGTTACAAATTAGGATAAACCAGATCAAACAAATAACAATGGACCCAGAGTGGCCTTATTCTCATAAATATCAACATATTTAGCAGAAGCCAGGATTCCAAGTTTCACCCAAGTGATGAACTCAATCCAGTTATATAAGATCAAGCATTCTGCAGGGGGTTTTTTCCTGAGAATCTGAGAGAGTTCAGTTCAATGAAACTACTCTGATTTTTGCATATTATGGAATTGAAGAAAATTGGATCCTTGCATGGACTGAACAAAGATTGAATTCTGTCCTATGACTTGGAAAAAGATATAGTATTAAAAGATGGATAAATGTATGCTTCATGACTCCTTAAAACATAAAATAACTATATTTCTAAATGAGGATATAATCTGCATTTAAATAAAGTGCAACTTTAAGACAATATTGGATTATCATTTCTGTTGAACAAAACAAAATATATCTTAAAATTAGTAGAAACAAACAATTCTATTCCTTTGGTACCTCACTTTCACAGTAAAACTCTACGCCGTCATTTCTACCTCACACTGAAGTTATGGAAATCAGACCCAGTACCCCTTTGCTGCAGAAAACCAAAGCCAAGCAAGAAGGATTCTTATAGCCTTCTCTTTAAAGTATCAGTTCCTAAACACAGGCTGATCTTTGAAAAGTAGCTTATGCTTTGACTAGTAAGCAATTTTATTGGAGGGACATTTTGAAAAGAGAGAATATAGTGGTGAATCTGAGCTCTGCTAGGATCTCAAAATGAACGGTCAACAGGTTTTACAATATCCATCCACCATTTTTTCCAAGGATTGTTTTTTCTTCACCAGTACTAATCATGTGTCAGAAACCCAAATTTGATTGTACAGAATTATCACAGTGAATCCTCCTTGAGATTTCAGAAACGAATTTCCCAATTTCTTAAAGGAAAGCAGGAAGAATTCAATTCTAGTCAGAATGGACCCCACATATAATTGCCAATCCTTCATTCTACATACAAATAAAGGATGTATTCATCCCATTAATTCAAAAAGACAATTCAAACTTTGACAAAACTTTTTTCTCTCTATTGTTCTTGCCTCATCATTTCTGGAAAATTAACAGAAATTTTCAAGAATTACATTCCTTCTATATATGATTTCTTTGCATTCAGCTTTCCAAATGACAGCTATAAATTTTATATGATAAAACCAATATGGAAGCTCACCTGGATTTAATATTTATTCATGTGTTTGAGAGTGTATTAAATGTAAATGTCCTTTGAATAAAGAACCATACTAGCCACATTTCAGAAAATAAAGTGGAATTAGTATTATTTCATTCAGTCCACTTCTCCCAACATTTACACACACATGTCCATTCCCTCCCCTCCTCCCTTGAACACTCACCACTTTCTTTATCTGTTCTATTCCGTATAAATGCCAAATTCTACTGTGTTGTAAAATAGAATCTAAACCCAATTACTGATTCCCTGTGATTAAAGTAGATTAGAATAGGAGGGGGAGCTCACCAATTTTGGTCGTCGTGGCAGGTCTCGAAGTCAAGTGGTGATGCGGTGTTGCATCATCTAATGGTGACGGGATGGGTCATGGGGAAGAGAATTGGGACAAGAGAAGAAATGTATCTGAAAGGAATTCCTATTCCCAAGGAGGATCCTAGCTAACCAAGCAAAGTAGATGTTCATGGGAAATGCTGAGAGTTTGAGGAAGCGGAATGCACATCTTCATGTGCTCTCCACTACCGTAACAAGAAACAGATCTTCATTAAGCAAAGATGGACTAGTGTACAAATGTAAAAACAGCAAATTAAAAGAAGAAAAAAAATGAAAGGATTGATATACTCTGTCCTTGGAAAGCAATTAAATATTAATTTTTGAAATCTCTTCTATTATCTCTTTCCTCTCATGCCCTTTTAACCTTATCATATGGATTTGTTGCATGTAGCTTGGGAGTGGCATGTTGCATTTATCTTTTGTGTGAGAGAATAGTAAATCTGGCTAGGCTCAATTTTTTAAAATAAAAAAATAATTGCTATAGTGATAATCTCACAGACATTTTTAGATTATAGAAAATGATTGTACTAATAAGACTATGTTCACTCCAAACTCTTTCAAGTAATGACATAATAGTATCAGCTATCACATGGAAAATTCTGATGGGCTCTCATTAAATTTGGACATACAATTCTATTCACAGGATTTTTTTTCAGAGATACTATAACATTAACTGCATTTTTCTTTTCATTCTCATGCAGTGCTATCAGCTGCAAAATGATACTTGAGGCAAATACTTTATCAGTCTCTGCCTTTTCCATAGGGAAAAAAATGTATAGGCTGTTCAACTGCCACAAAATTACACATAAATTAGGACTTCTGCTCAAAACTTACCCATGTTATTTGAATGGGTACGTTTCTGAGAGGAATTAATCAATTCCCCCAAGGAGACTAAAATATAGAGTGGGGAAAATGTCCTAGCTTGGAAAGCTATAATAACCCTTAAGTAATTCAGATTTGCAGTTTGAAAGGGCTCAACTAGCCTTGATATTCTGAAAAAGCTCTTCTCTCAATTCCTTTGGACATTTATGGCTTTATATAATACAGTACAGAGCCGGTCTTATTTTTTTTTTAAAAAAACAATCCTTCCCCTTGTACCCTATCCCTTTCTTGGGGTCCAGAAACAAAAGTTGCAGAGAGGCAATGAGATTTCAAAACTTTTGACCAGATTCTATGACCAACATAATTATCTACATAATTTACTCTAATTTTTCCCTCAAACTATTAACAATTGACCAAACACTGCCATGAGACCCAACTGGTATTCTGATAATGACATCCTTCATGTCTAAAGACACAAAGCAAAATTAGTGGATTCCCTTAAAACATACTTTTAGCTTCTTTAACAATCCCAGGAGAACCAAAGACAAAAAAACTACTATACCCACCCTTTGGAGATCACCAAAAGATGGGTAGAGTATAATTGTCATATAATATTTAGAAAAGAAATTGCACTTGTTGAATGCACCATGGAAGACTTGTCATTAATGAAATGTATTTGTAGGGCTGTGCCATACTTAAGGGAGTGATGTGGTTTGGGAAAAAACACAGGTGTGCCTATAGCACCTATTGGAAATACTTTCAGATAGTGTGTTTTTTCTTGGAGTTGTGCAGCTGCCCTTTGCATCTGCCACACAATCCTAGGAACAGATGTATTTGATTTAAGGAGTTTCCAAAAGATCCTACATGCAAATCCAACTTGTTCTGAGTCATGTTTCTTCCTTTGAAGGACTATAAATACTTCCCAGAGTGTCATAAGTAAACAGTTTTTAAATGGAAAGAATTATGGAATGTCTTTGGAAATTGAAAGAGATATGTTAGGCCATTGAGTCCAATTCTTGCTTAATTCTGTAATTCATATTACAGGATCCATGACAACTATTTTGACTTTGAGCATATCATGTGAAAATGACCATCACGTTCCTAGTTAATGTTTCACCTATCAAAGAACCTTGCCTGGTTTGTTTTGAAATAGAACTGCATGTGTCAGGGACAGATTTTACATCTTACTTTCTTAATTAATTTCTTCTGTTTTTAGTTGGTAGACACCCTTAGTATCAACCACTGTCTTTGACAATGCTTAGGTTATCCAGAAAACTCAGAGCTAACCCCAGATTTAATACATTCTCTCTCACGGCTCATGATCTTTGGAACAGCATCCCCGAGAGTTTATGGTTACTACTCTCAAAGGATTCTGGAAGTTTCTTAAAGCTAGCTCTGTTTCCAGGCCTTGGGTTAGAGTATTTGTGGAGCCCATCACATTTTTGTGTATTTTATTTATTTGGCTCTGTCCTGGTGATCATGATTTTCAAATTACCGGCATGTACTTTAAATAGTTTTAAGACACCCAGAGCCTGTTTGGAGTAATAGAGCTTCAAAATCCAATAAATTAATTTAATAACTTGAAATTAGTCTTCAGTTAATTTCCGTCTTAGGTATTTCAATCGTAGGTATTTCAGTCATGCTATGTTCATTAAGTTACTTCATAGATCTATTCTGTATAAAACCAAACCAAATTTGCATTTAATCTCTGTTTGTTTATGGCTGTTGTTGGATGTAAGATCCCAATCTAGTTCAAAACCATTATGAATGGGCAAGAGAGGTTTAAATATTTACTTCACTGTTGCTTTCCAAAATTTGTGTCCTCCAATAGGAGTTTAAAAAGGCTGTGAAACTCGATTGGTGCTAGTGTGTGAGGGAGAGCAACTGAACATGTGTAAGCAAATGAGAAAGCTTTATTTATTTGTTTTAGAAATATAACCATGCATATTGTTCCAACATCCTAGATACAATTACCTGAAACAGATTACCTAATTTTTTTTTTAAAAAAGAAAATGCATGTGTTTTCTTCTTGATGATTTTCTTCTTCTAGCGTAGCTGACAAGGCAGGCAACACACAGCACAGCTACATTTTATAACAAAACACTGACATTAAAAGTGTGTGTTTGCTAAAAGGACAATCACAGGTCTCTGGAGGATCTAACTAAAACCACTTGTGTGAAACATTTTTACTTGATGATCAAGTGGAAAATAATGGGAAAAAAGAAAAAAAATGTATAGAGGAAACATGCACAGCTGAAATGTCAGGTCAGACCTCAATCTTTCCTAATGTGATAGAGCTCATTCTTACAAAATAAGAAAGTTAGTAAACGGTTTTGCATATATTCTCTATTTCAAAGGCATTACTGTAGTACTGGGAGCTCATTGTGACTAAGAGAATGGAAATTGTGTAGTATAGGTAATCCTCAGTTAACTATGGAAATTGGAACTCCATCACTAAGCAACAGGTTTTAAAGCTGTTTAAACTCATGTGACCATGCCAACTTATGATGGCAGTTTTGGCAGTAGTTGTTAAGTGCATTGCGTTTGGTCATTAAATGAAACATCAAGTGACTGCAACTTATGATTTCCTCATTGACTTTATTTGCCAGAAGCCAGCAGTTAAGGTCACAAATGCCAGTCATGTGACTGTGGTTGCCAAGTGCCCAAATCATGATCGTATGACTGTGGGGATGTTGCGACAGCTGCCATTTCAAGGATGAACCTTAAATCTCCTTGTTCAGTGCCATTATAACATCAAACATAATTAAACAAGTGGTTGCTAAACAAGGACCAGTTGTAGATGAGGTTCTCCTTATTCCGTTTATGGTGTACACATAAAAGACAAGCAGTGCGTGCCACTATTTCATCCAGGATAGGTATAACTTATAACCCTTTAAATCAATTTGATTTGGTTTTGAATTTAAAAATGTCCATATAATCTGGTTTTCCTATTGACAAAACAATAAAGGAAATCTAAAAAAGAAAAAGAAAAAGAAAAAATAAAAGTCTGGCCATCAGAATACCAATTGCACTACAGAATGTATTGATCTGGTTCATAATGTTGAATTTTGGAGTTAAGGCTACAAATCTGTCTAAAACTTGTCAAAAATCAGCAGCTGATGGATAAGGTAGTTTTGTGCCATTTGCTTCCAAATCAGCCATCAACTGCCAATTTATTCTAAGTTGGGTGATATACTGCATCTTCCTGCAGACAACAACATGTATGCTGGAATATATTTATAATTATTTTCTCATTCTCATTTTTTCAGTCTGAAAATGAATGACAGTATGTAACCCGCTCCCACACTTGGGTACTGCTGTCAATATACTGAGCACTGAACAGTTTTAAATAACCACTTTATTGCTACCCAGAGTTCATAATGATTATTTGTCCTGGCTTCATTCATGAAACAGGAATGGGTAGCAGCAGATCTCTGAATCTTTATACATTGCATTTTAATGTTTCCTATTCTACAAAGAAAAGGAAAACATGAAACAGCAAGCATGTCTCTGATATTTCAGAGTAGCTGAATTTAGCATAACTGTTTGGGCATATATGATGCCTGCAGTAGCCCCAGTTCTCACTTCACAGTTCAAAAGTTGGTGCTTGTTTTCCATGCATCATCAAATGAAAACATGTGATTTCTCCCTCTGTCTATTTCTCTCTCTCATTACTCACAGACACAGGATAGTAGTGGGCAGAAATACCACAATGCTGGGTGTGTTACTGTAGTATAAAGACTATGTCCTTGCTCTAATCTGACAACCTCTGGATGTGCTTGGCATGCAATAACCAGAATTCCCAGCTAGCATTTCCAGTGATTATGGTACTTGGGAATTCTAGAATTACAATCCACAACTACTCAGAAGATGGTAGAATGGAGAAGACTTATGTTTAATGAAAAGTTATGTATATTGGCAATAGTAATACAAGCACAGGATTTTTCTTAAACACTTGAAAGCCCAAATACATTTTAATTTCCTTTTGTTTATTAGCTGTTATGCAGTTATAAATTGCATACACCGACCAGTACGCTCCCATAGAGAGGGACTTCTCAGGGTGCCGTCGGTCAAACAGTGTTGACTGGCAGGCCCCGGGGGAGACCCTTCTCTGTGGGAGCACCCACCATCTGGAACGAGCTGTCCTCGGAGGTACGGATAATCCCGGATCTTCGTGCTTTCTGCCGTGCCCTCAAAACACTTCTATTCAAGCAGACCAGCCTGACCTAACCTCGTTTAAAACTATGTTTAAATTTTTAAATTTTGAATCTGCCCTATAAATTTGAGATGTTTAATTTAATTCTATTTCCGAACTAAACCATTTAATTGTATTTTAATCGGTTATTGAACATCTGTATCATATGTATTTATCGTTTAACTGTTCACCGCCCTGAGTCCTTCGGGAGTAAGGCGGTATATAAATTTAATAAATAAAATAAAATTAATAAATAAATAGATAACTGCCAACTACACAAGAGAATTAAACTTAATTCTAATTTTTGATTTTATACAAATAAAATTTGTGAAGTTGATTGATAGAACACATCTTTATGCATATTAATTAAACGAATCATATTCCTAAGTAAATGTGCATACAGATAATGCATTGCTGAATTAATAGATTTTTGGATAAAAATTTACAGGAACAATTCATTAAATTGTAAATTCTTGTTAAATATCATTTTGTTCTCTTCCCTTCTTTCTTCCCTATAATGGAGAAACAGCTTTCGCATTCCTTGCAAACATGCTTTTAATTCCACCCCCACAATTCAATCACTTTTAAAAAACCACTTAAGAATTTCATTATGTACTTAAGCGCCATTAGTTTTGCTGGGATTCAAGGACACCCAACTTTCTTGGCATGGCATCCATTGTGTTAATTGTAAATTATTCTACTATAGGTCCATTACGTCTGGCAGATAGCTACTCTCAGTGCTCTCTCTTTGACAGAGCAATCCATCCATCTTGGCAGCCATCAATTTATCATGTTCCATTTTGATAGCTATCTATCCTCTCACTCATCATCTTTAAGAGGTTGTCTGACATAAGACTTTCTTGATGCATTAAGAAATAAATGAATGACTGCATGGGCTGGCAAAGTGTAGATGAGTGAATAAATGACAGGTTGGTACCGGTATGGTTCCCCCCCCCCTCTATTGTTTATCACATGTCCAAATTACATCAAATCAAAATACCATGTTTTAAAAAATCTGATATTATAGAAAATGATAGTATATCCCATTCTACGATAAACTAGATAGTAGGGCTGTCATGCTCCAAAAAACAATTTGGAAGGAGTATGCTTCGGTCTTTACCCAAGCATGTGACCTATCTGCTTATATGGCATGCAGTTTTTCAGCCTTTTGTATGAACTTGAAAAAAATATGAAGGAGCTTTAATGAATGGAATTAAAAAGCCCATCCTTAATGTAATGCTTATGAAAACCTAAAAGCAGATGTATGATTGCCTTGGTGCTGTGCTTATTTTTTGCATAAAGTCAAAGCAGATCTTTTGAATCATTTTTAAAGTGTATACAGCCCTACTAAATAGTACAAAATGATTTAGGATACTCCATGTCAAGGCCCACCTCACCCTGTGCTCCCTAAAAATATTTGAGATCTCTGTGGTTTTCTTTAGATTGTGCTTGTCTTATGTGATTGTCTTTTAACAAAGCAACATCATCAAATTGTGTTCATCGTCATCACCACCATCACCACTGACAATGGCAAAAACATCAATTTCAGAACTCTTAAGACAGTAGACATGTAAATATCTTTCAGCATGCTTATCTCAGGCTTAGGAAATAAAGAAACAAAAGAGCAAAAAGTAAAACTATAGAGAGGGGAAAAAAACTACAAAACAACAGCAGGTTTTCAGGCAAATGAGCTTCATCACAGCATTGGGCATGCACCGGTTTAACAAAAGCAAGGCCATTGTTGTCTTTAGCGTTAAAGGGACTTTATCCTTTTGAGATTAGCAAAAGAAAGTTATCCACTTTTTAGACCAGGGGTGTCAAACTCAATTTCATTGAGGGCTGCATCGGGGATGTGTTTGATCTTGGGGGCCAGGGTGGGTGTGGCCAACTTGACATTAATCATGTCAGTGGCAGCCTGAATGCTCTGCTAGTGAAAATAGGGTCCCAACCTCTGTTTTTGGCTGGGACGGCTCTCCCAAGATCCATTTTTGCTGGCAGAGGATTGCAGGAGGCCGTCCCAGCCTAAAACAGAGATTGAAAGCCCATTTTCTCTAGCAGAGGCACTGTGGGCCAGTTCTTCGATGTTTCCAGGGTTGCCCCGTGGGCCAGATCTAAGCAACCCATGGACCAGATCTGGCCTACAGGTCTTGAGTTTGACACCCCTATTTTAGACTAAATATGTTTACATTTTAAAAATCTGTTCTCATAGACACGGATCACATTCAGGAGTTTCAATCATTGTTTATTATGCTGTTGTCTTAATTATCAAACATAGCACTAACAGAATGTTTTAGGTCAGTTATACATATAGTGACCCATCAAACTAAATCACAATTTAGCAACCACATCTGACCATTGATCTTGGAGGTTATTAGCTCCCTGGTTAAAAGATGTTTGGCTAGAACCTGGGAGACCACGAGTTCTAGTCCATCTTAGGTACAAAGCTAGCTGGGTAACCTTGGGCCAGTCACTTTCTTTCAGCCCTAGGAAGGAGGCAATGGCAAACCATTTTTGAAAAACCTTGCCAAGAAATCAGCAAAAACTTGCTCCTGCAGTCTCCAAGAATCAGACATGATTGAACAGAAGAAAAAAAAATGCACTTCAGTTTTTGCAGACTCTCATATAGGACAGCCTTGTTTTCAGTTTAGGACTGAAAGTAGCATTTGAAATTATGCTCTAATCTAAATTTCTCACCCAGGCTCCATTGCTGGTATGTTTTTGATTTTTCTGTAGTCTTAACTAGCAATACCATTCATGTCTAGGAATCTATCAGCAATTTAAAATTTCCTAAAATAGGACAAATTGGTCTAGGGACACTATTTGAACAGTTTGAATTACATTCCCAATGATTCAGTCTATTTCTCTTGATTTGTTTGGGTAAATTTCTTCAAACCCTTTATCCTTTGTCATGGTTTCTTTATTTTTTCTTATTTTACTCTTATTTATGCATTTAAAGGACTACCCTCCCTTTAACACATTTTATCATCTTCCTCAAATTTAGAGAGTAATATGTGTGTGTGTGTGTATTGTTATTTTTATGCATAGACAACCATTAAAAAGGTTACCTTATCAATGGGGAAATAAATAACATGTCTACTCAATGTATGCTTTTGAAATAAAAAACAAATCTGAAATTCAAATCTGAAAACAAATCTGAAATTCAAAACCAATTCTGAAAACTCCAATGTGGTTGTCACCCAATTCTTTTTTCTAGCAGAGACTCTTTAAAAAGGTAAGCAAAAGTTGATCCAGGGTTTCCTAAATTATAAAATTGGACCTGATATGTTTTATTTTATATCATACCCAAGCTGTGGAAAAAGAATCAGCTTTGTAACTCAGCTTGTGGTACTTAAACAAAATTTTTGTATTCAAAAGAGTCAGATTCAAAAAGGCTGATGACAGAAACTGTGCATTATGAAATATGTAAAGTTTATCTTCTAACTAGAGGGTCTCCAAACTTGGCAACTTTTAAGACTTGTGGACTTTAACTCCCAGAATTCCTCAGCCAATTTATCTATTGACCAGGCTCTATTGGTTGAGATCATTATAAGTTAACTGAAATGGGATAGTTGGACTTAAAAATAGTTAACTTCCCCTAGAATACTCTTATTGTAAACCAGGAGTGTCAAACTCACGACAACACGTTGTCCTCACATGATATATTGCAATTTTTCTCCCCTTCGCTAAACTGGGGATGGCCATGGCCAGTGTGCGAGGCATCTGGCCCTTGAGCCACCAGTTTGACACCCCTGTTGTAAACTCTATGTTTATTTCAATAAGGTTTGAACTATATCCCATGAGGAATATTTGCAATCAGCTTTCATTGGGAAGTGGTTAAGCAGCTGTAGAATTCTCATTAAACCATTGCAATATATTTGTGAGCATATTTGAGTTGCTTCTTCTAAGGACTATATATTACTTTGGGGAATCAATGGATTTGTGAACTGTTAAACAGAAAACAAGTGTGCTTGCCCTACATTTCTAAAATACAGTAGTTTCAATTTAGAATCTCCACATAGAAATGGTATTGCATATAGATGTATATTTTTTGCAGATGGATTCATCTTTGTGTTTAGATTAAGATATGCATCAAAAGTGCACAAAACTTTATTCAGAAGAAAAATTGGTTGACTTCAATGAGACTTACCCTTAGGGTAAGTATAAGATATGTGTAGAGTGCAACCAAGGATGAGAATAGCTAGTCTTAAAATACAAATGAATTACCTGTGGCTACACTACTAGCATTCTCATTAATGCATTAATTAAAAAAAATGTATCTGCAGGTCTGTTCTGTTGATCCAAATGGGAATATGTTATTGCATCATGCAGCAAGATTCCATGGCATGATTTTCTATATTATGTAGGCCAATATTTCTCAACTGTAGCAACTTTAACATGGCTGGCTAGGGAATTCTGGGAGTTGAAATCCATACATCTTAAAGTTGTAAAATTGAAAAACACTACTGTAAACAATATTGAAACAAGGTGTATTCTGAAAAATACACATCATTTTTTTCACTTTTCCCTATAGAGCTTATATGAACATTTAAATGCTATCCCTTAGGATTCAGGGGTTGGAGAAATAAATACCCAAAACACATTAGTTTCATTAAAATGAAGAGGGCAGTCATAACTGTAACATTATTTAAAAGGGAATGGGATATCTGAAAATAATGTTTGAACAATTAGATTTCTAAACAAGTTTAAGACAACTTTGATGAGATACATAGAAAGATGTAGATTATATTATTTAAAAATAGTTCATGCAGTGGTTATGTAGCCATAATACATGTTGTTTCATTTTCCTTTTTGTTTTTTTAAATGGTGTCTTAGCTTTTGCTTCTTTCTTTGTTTTTTTATAGTAAACTTTGAATTTCGTCCCTTTAACTTGGTTTTAATAGCAATGTATTATAGCATGATTTATCAACATATGGCAGGTGGAAGTTGACACAAATTATAATGAAAATTAAAAGTCATTTATGCAGCAGGCGATTCCAGTTTAAGAAACATTTATTTGCAGGCTTTAAAAATGAGGGTTTAGAATCAAATGGATTTAAAATGAAAGTTTTAACAATGGTTACCTTTTTCCTGCAGCCATTCCTCTACGGGTCGGTTATATTTGAAGGGGATTTTCTGTTTTACCAATTGGAACGCAGTATCAGTGTTTCCTTTAAAGTTTAAAAAACAGCTTAAAAACAATCTGAAAAGTCAATGAAATTGTTAAAAAAAATCATCCTAAGTTACTTTGATTTATTCATTTAGTTATGAAGGAATTTAAACAAACATGAAGATATGTAGTTATACTTCTTTTTAAATGGTAGAGAATAGCACACTCTCATTTCTTGGAATTCTAGAAGAACGTTTCCATGTTTCAAGCATGTCTGTTATGAAGAGTAGGTTTAACACAGAAATCATTTCCATCAAACATATCAATTTTAGGAATCACGCTGGCTCATTTTTCTACACCTCCATATGCTTTTACATGATATAAATAGGAATCTGGAATTGTGAGAATGCCTGATCCATGCCCTCTTCTCACCTTCCTAGAAAATGTTTCACGGAGCTAACATAAGATACAGAGTCATGGGGTTGGAAGAACCTGGAGATCTTCGAGTCTAATCCCCTACCCAGTATGGAAATCTTAGTACTTGTCTAAACAAATGTCTGGGCAATTTTAGCACCTAAATCCCAGAAGGCAGGGTGTTTCATTCCTTTTAAAAGTCAAAAAATGCCTTCTTATTTTGAGTTCCTTCCTCTTCAGTGATTCTTGTCCTACACTCAGGCACCATCGGTAATAAATCCACATTCTCTTCATTTTGGCAGGCCTTCAAATATTGGAAGATAGCTAGAATCCCTCCCTTTAGCTTTCTCTTTAGTAGGGTAAACATTCTCCATTCCTTTAACTGTTCTTCATAGGATTAGCCTGTAATACCTTCACTATCTTTGTTGTCACAACACTCTTCTTCTATTGAAATGCAAGATTGCACTGGTTCTTTTGGCAACTGAAGAAAACTGCTGGCTCATATTAAGCTATGATCTGCTAGGATGTCCAATTTTTCCCCCACACCTACTACTGAATCAGGTATTGCCTATCCTGATCTGCATAGTTGTTGTTTTCTTTTTCCAGATAAGTGTAGAACCCTACATTTATCACCCTTAAGCTGCATATTTTTTGGTATTGTCCTATATTCACATCTATCAAGATCCTTCCAAATTCTGTGCCTGTTTTCTCTGATAGAAATTCCCCCCACCCACTGCCTTCCACCAAGATTTATGTTTACTTGCAAATCAGAAAAAGCATTCTTACTATCTTCTCATCTAAGTCATGCCATTCCCTTGGTCTACTAATCTAGTCACTTTGTAAAATAGTACAATTTGTCTAACACAATCTATTTTTAACAACTCCTTCCTATCTTTCAGTAGACACCTTGTTCCTTTCTAAATATTTGCAAATCCACTGCTTGATGATCTTTCTAGGATTTTCTCAGGTATTAATGTCAAATTGATTGGTCTGTAGTTTTGTTTCTTTTTACTATTTTCCCTTTTTTCAAGACTAAAACAACATCGTTTTTTCTCCAGTTTTCTGGCACTTCCATGTACCACATCAAAGATTACAGTAAAAATATATGCTTTGTAACAGACCTCTTCAATTTGATGCCTTTCCAATATGTTGGGAACAATATGCTCAGAATTTTCTCAAATAAGTTGATATTGTAACCTCCAGAACCTCAGCATGAATACTAAAATCTCCAGATAAAATAGGATTACCATTTTCAGAGTGGAATTGTAGTCCAGTGGATCTAGTGAGTTATACTTTTGATGAAAAGTAAAATATACCTATATAGTTTCCAGCTTCCCATTACAGACTATTATAGCTAACCTTCATTTTGCTGGGCTCAGATCTCTAGAATAATGAGGCACTATCTCAGTCTGTGTGATGAAAAATAATATGATACGTACTGAATTTATAACTTTATAGTAGGGTATATTAGATTAGAAGGGGTAGTAGGTTTGCCAAAGATGATTGTAACAGCAGAGATGTTTAAGTGATGTGACTTATTTTTCCTATGTTTTCCTGTATAAAATAGCCTCTCTTCAGAAGGCAGTATGGCTTTAGATTTTCCAAAAATAAATAGGTCTCTATATCTCCCCCCCCACCCCATCCTTAATTGATCATGTCCTCTACAGTTTAGCTTGAATGCTATATCTTTCCTTTAGAATTGTTTTGCCAAGACCAGGCACATGGAAGGTCAGCTAGAATGAATAGGCTGGTTCTATCTCACATAAATTTTGATAGCTATTAGGCAAGAAGTACAAACAACATTGTCCCGCATCTCTAGAAAGGAGGGTAGAGAGATATAAATCAAGGACAATATCTTAATTGAAATGTCCCTGGCAATTATTCAAATGTTTCAGGTTCATTCGAACTGCTGACAAGTTGTATCACTGAACCAACTCCAGGTGTTGTGTTATTTATATCCCCTATATTTTGTAATAGTATAAAACATGACAAACACTCTAGTTATTTTGAGCCTCAGTGTAGACCTAGCCAGGAAAAGTATTTTACACTAGCTGCAACAATCTGGGGATTCTCTATAGCTCCTTTTCATGAAGATGAAGGCCTCCCAGCTATCAAGGGGACAGGAAATTTTGTCTTGTGTCTACAATCCTTTATTGCATATTGTCGTATCTTTTTATTGTCTTGTATGTAGATATTTTTCTATTTATTTTATGCTTTGCTGTCAAAATCATTCCTTTTCTATGCTGTGCTTAATGCATTCTTCGGCTTTTTCTCTTATTTTTCTGCTTCCAGATTCACCTTTGGCAAAACCAAACGCTTTGGGAGGGCCAGTGAATCGCTCGCTGAATATGAGCAAGCGGTGCGATGCAGCATTTAAAAGGGGTCATGAAAATCTGTGTTACATTAATAAAACTATTGGGTCTAGCTTATCTGAGGTAGCAGTTCCAATGATAGTCTGGCTGGTTAGTCTGTACTTCAAATACAGCATCCAGTTCTGAACACTGAACTTAAAAGTGACACAGAGACGTTCAAGCAGGTTCAAAGGATTTCTACTAAGATAATAAGGGTTTTAGAAACTTCATTCTATGATAAATGGTTAAAGAAGTTGGGCATACTGTATTTAGTCTGCAAAGGAGGAGACTATGGGGAGATATAATAGTTGTTTACAGATATCTAAAAGGACATCATGTGCATGACAGAGTGCTCCTGTTCTTTGTTGAATCCAAGGGCAGGACAAGAACAGACTAGTTAAAATCAAAAGGAAGGAAGTTGGCGCTGAATATGAGGGAGGATTTCCTGATGGTAAGAGCTGTCAAGCAAAAGAACACTGATTAGAGCAGAGGTGAATTGCCTCTTCTTGGAAGCTTTCATATTGATGCTGAAGGGTCATCTGTCAAGGATGGTTTAATATGAACAAGAGATTTGAGAACATGACCAATAAGAGCTCTTCCAGCTCATACATTGTATTATTGTATAAAGCAAAGTAGAAGATGTCATCCCTCCCTGTACAGAAGCCAATTGTTGCAACTAAACTTTTTTACTTTAGGACAATTTTCTCCACCATATTAAAGGCAGCAAATTAATTTAGGATTTACAAGGCAGTCTTTATGACACATCAGTTCTTTTTCATTTATACCTTGTCACATTACTATATTCCTTAATGTCTACTATTTTGGATGTCTGTTTCATTCTGGCTAATGGTTGGGTTGGCCCTGCAAATCCTAAGAGATATAGGTGGTGTTAACTATAACTTAGAAATCAGTGATAAAAAACAAGCTACGAGAAGATGAAGAAAGAAGGTCCTGAATGGAAAGAAATATAGCATATCAGTGTACAATGTGCAATTCTATTAACGTCACTTAGATTGGATTGAATTAAATTAAACTTTGTACAGCAAGCAATGTGTCTTCTTCAAACCCAGGAAATGAATTGCTAATCTCTACCATCTCTTTCAAAATTTTGATTTTAAATTTAAGTTTATATTTTTTATTATGAAAGTCATTTTATTTATACACAACAAGATACCATTAATATTAGGGGGAAAACTGAAGGACTTCTGGAAATTCAACAAAGTTTAAATTGTTAACATTAGAATCTTTTCATATTCCTTTTTATTTATTTATTTTTCATTTATGTCAACCATTCACAAAACTATAAAAACAGGTGCATGAGAATGTATTCATCTTTATATTTCATGGACAAGAGTGAATTAAAGGACATGTTGCTTACAATTATACACAAGCAATATAAAGTGAAGAAAGGACTATAATGATACCAATTACGAACATCAAATTCATTAAATTATACTGTTTTTAGGAAGCAGTTTAAATAACATAGATCTCATCAGGAACCAATAATGCTTTTACTTTACACAAAACTATATAATCATAATTTACAAATTCATTAGATAGTTAACCTGGAACTCTTAAGAAAAAGAAACTCATAATACCAGCACAAAATTTCCATGAACATAAGCATTCAGTCATTTATATTTTATATTTCATAATCTGATTCTTAGCAGAGAGAAGATAAATGCTACACTTTTCATTTTTTACTTTTGCTACTTATGGCCAAAGATACATCAGTGGCTTTTTCCATTTGCTAATGCAAATTTGAGCATTGTAATTGCTTATTTCCAAAACTCATTGTATCTGCTTATATTATCAGTGTAAAATTACAGAAAAATAGAGAAAGTAAAAAAGAGAGAATCACTCAGTTTTTTGGAAAATGACTTTGGGAACTTTAATGCTTCTAAAAGAGGAAGTTACAGAAACCTAACTTATGCATTGTATGTAAGAAAAAAAACCGTAACTAAATGGCACTTTATAAGGATCGACAATAAATGTTACTTCCTTTCTTCCATTCGATAAAGCTACATAAAAGAAACAGAAGTTACACACACATATTTCCTGGCTAATTTAAATATGTAACTATACCTTATGGTTCTTATTGGTGTGTTGCTTCATTTATGTCATTAAATATTTCACAAACAAGCTAGACTTCGTTACACATTCCTCATTTTCCCCTTAAAATTCAGGCAAATTTCCACCCAAATAAAATTTGTTCCATTAAATACATTCCTAAACCAAAAAAGAGTTTCTAAACCACAAAAAATAAAAGGGCTGTTTGGATAATGTCAAATTTTGCCCCTTGATGAACATACAGTATGTGTAATGAGGAAATGGTGTTATTGAAGGAAAGCGGAGTAGCATAAAGGTTCCAACCAGTGGTGGATTGCCCCAGTTTGCAGTAAAACCGGCGGGAGGCTCCTCCCTTCGACCCCGATGTCATCAAAACACTTCTGCATATGCGCAGAACAGTGCGTGCATGCATGAGCAAAGCGAGCGTGTGCGCGCGGCCCCATTGTGAACCGGTAGTAAAGGTAAGTAGAACCCACCCCTGGTTTCAACAATTTCCAAAAAATAGAGCGAACATGTCTGCTTTCAGGCAGAATATTAAGGCAATCTGGTAAATTATGAAATCCTTGAATGTACCAATAAGAAATCTGGAGAAAAAAATAACTTCTCCTAAGGAAGGTAGTACAATATGTTTTAAAGGCACTTTAACTTTTCAATCAGCTGTGTATAATATTATGCTGTACATAAGTAATAAGTAACTTTAGAAAGAGATTACATTTATTAAAGAATAACAAGGTTTATCAATAACTATTACTCTTAAAGACTAAGTAAGTTAATAAAAGCCATGTTTGCTAACAATTAACCACCTTATTACCTTGGCAGGAACTAAAATTTGTTCTCGCTCAATGGCAGAGCTATCATATAGGCCAAAGAGTTTGAAACCAATTACTTTCCCAAATAAAAAATGTATCTTTAAGAAATATAGAGCTCTCCAGAATAGCTTGCTGCTGAGAGCAAACTTAATTCTTTTTTGCCATGTACCCAGGTTCTAGAATAGGCAAAAATTGTCGCAGGTTTATGTCCTATTTCTATGGCATGAATTGGAATCACTGATATTGATATCCTGTATAATACTTTTGTTGTCAGCTTTAAAATCTTTCTTATGCTTATTTTCACAAAATATTCAGGGGAAAAAACAAAACTATTGTTCTCAACTCATATTTGCAATACTGTATGGTCAAGTAACACAAAGTATTCACTTTGGCAAAGCTGGCATATGAACCAGATTTTGTAACTCAGATCTAGTCTTTGTATTACTGCAATATGAATACAATAAATAAATAAATTATTAAAGGCAGCTGCGGGAAAGACTTCTTTTTAGAAAAAGAGAGAACAGAAATGTATAATGTCTAATAGATTATTCATTTATAAAGGTTTGCAAGCATCACAAGGTTAGATGGGCATTGAAAGATCACACAGGCAGTGACAAAACACAGTGTCATTGCTCTATTGCTGAGTGGTGTTAGTTTAAACTTCAGGAGTTCCATTGGCTGTGGTTGGGTTTCTAGACCTAATTCAAGGAATTGTTCAGTATCTATACAGTCCTAAATATCTTGGGTCCTCATGATTTCTATATGAGTCAAATCAGCCTGCCTTACATGATCTTATCTTGAGGAGCACTGGGAAATCTGGATAACAGGAACTTAGATGATTATCTTTGTTCTAGCAGCCCCTTCACTATGAAACAATCTGGCTCCTGAATGCGGATTATTTCTCACCTTATCCTATAAAAAAGTGGTGAAAACAGTCCTCTTCCATAGAGCATTTAATGACAAATTCTTGCATTCCAAATAGCAGCATTGGGAGCAGAATGTTAGGAATTTCATCTTATTTTTTACCTGCTTCTATCACTGTATTAGTTTTCTTCACATAAAAAATCTGATGAATCGCACGACACATACATTTTTGAAAAAAAGTATCACAATAATTTTTAAAGGGCTCTTGAATGCTTTTTATTACAGTCTCCTTAATAGATGTTGGTTCCCGAATGTATTCATTCATTGTATATCATCGTGATTTGGTCCATGCTTACC
This sequence comes from Ptyas mucosa, assembly GCA_012654045.1. Lineage (NCBI taxonomy): Eukaryota > Metazoa > Chordata > Lepidosauria > Squamata > Colubridae > Ptyas > Ptyas mucosa. The sequence continues at coordinate 57,576,126 of WNWU01000001.1, read as the reverse complement.
AGTTGGTCCTGGAACATTATTTGCAGGTTTACTGTGATAATACTAAAAAGTTGCTTCATACAGGAAAATTGAATCACCAAATTATAGGCCTTTACAAAATTTTTGTTCCAACTTTTTCACTACCAATTAGGATAACCTACTTGTACTTCAGTGTTCCCACTGAAAAAAAAAAGTCATTAAGGCACTTGAACAGGAAACTATTTTCAAATTTGTTTCAGCTCTATAACATTTGTCCTTTTTCTCAGTGTATTTCTTACTTGAAAAAAAAGTTATATAACTGGCTATTCTGGCTCTGCTTTTCTTTTCTGTACTTTCATTTCTTCTACTCTATGATGACCTTGACCTCCTTTTCCCTCCCTGTCTGATCCTGATATTTCCTTTAAGTCTTTTCTTTGTTTTTCATTCTTCCCATTGTGATGCTTTATTGTCAAGAGCTAAACTTCACATTAAAGCTATCCCCATACACAGGCTTGGATCAAAGGTAACATGGGCACAAAAGATACGATGAATAGGAGACAAGATATAGTAGTGGAAGGAGAAAAAGTCAACTGAAGTTAGACCTATTTTCACGAAGCCAACTCATCCCTAAATTTTTACTTGATCTGTGGAACGGTAAGTAGTAAATAGTAAAACAGTAAATATCTTCTTTGTAACTTCCTTTTCTTTTCTAAGTCTTTCTTCCTCTAGTTTTTGTAACAAAATATACACCATATTTTGACAGTTCATTTCATCAGAATGCTTAAAGGTAATTAGTAGCTTTGAATAATAACTCTAATGAAACTTTATATTTAGATTAGAATACTGCTGTCAAAAAACTGAAAAGCATAAAAGCCCTTACTTTGGTTTTTGACCTAACAATTAGTTTGTGAGTTAGATGATGATGTAGCATTAATAGATTGAATACTTGAACAAATATCTGAAGTCTAATTTCAAATATCTGAAGGTAAATTTCTCTGGACTATGTTCAAACTATCCATCATATGACACTAATTCATACTTATTTACTATTTTCGCCATCCAGACATTTTAGACATGTGTCTCAAAGGGAGCTTAATGGACAAAGGATAATTCTCAGACACAACTATAGAGACCCTTTAAAAATCACCTCCTGCCAATAAATGCATTCAAAAATGCATACAATAAAAGTAGATTAAAAATATGCTTGTTGGGGAAAATACTCACCAAACCATTAAATTAAAAAAAATCATTTGCAAAATATCTGTTATAACATTTATCTATTAAAATAATGTTTATTAATTATTGCAATAGTATTTACATTGGAGAGATACACATGAAAATATGTGTAAATGTTCATTAACACCTTTCACAAACTGTTTAGAAATGGGACTTGTGTATACTAATTTATTTTTCCATTGAAACATGGTCTCTCCCTGATTATATTCATTATGTTTCATCTTTTCTGCTCAATATAGTATAATCTATATGGTTCTTCCCACTCTTTATTTTATCTTCATGACAATTAATGAGGTTGAGATGTTATGATACATCACCATTAATTTAAAAAAAAAGATGTTGAGACTCTAGAAAGAGTGCAGAGAAGAGCAAAACAGATGATTAGGGGACTGGAGGCTAAAACATATGAAGCATGGTTGCAGGAACTAGGTATGTCTAGTTTAATGAAAAGAAGGACTAGTGGAGACATGATAGCCATATTCCAATATCTCAGGGGCTGCCACAAAGAAGAGGGAGTCAAGCTATTCTCCAAAGCACCTGAGGGCAGGACAAGAAGCAATGGGTAGAAACTAATCAAGGAGAGAAGCAAGCTAGAACTAAGGAGAAATTTCCTGACAGTTAGAACAATTAACCAGTGAGACAACTTGCCTCCAGAGGTTGTGAATGCTCCAACACTGGAAGTTTTTAAGAAGAGATTGGAGAACCATTTGTCTGAAGCAGGGGTGAAATGTAAAATTTGTTACTACTGGTTCTGTGGGCGTGGTGGTGGTAGGTAATGTGACTGGGTGGGCATGGCCAACTTTTTAAAAAAAAAAAAACTTTTCAAAGCAGTTTTTCTAATGCTTTGAAAAGCCTCTCTGCCAATCAGGAACTCAGCTGGGATTGTCAGAGAGGCTCTTTAAAAAATGCCTCTCTGCCGATCAGGGAACTCAGCTGGGATGTCAGAGACTTTTCAAAGCATTTTTTTTACCACCTCTTCGACCAAGAAGTTGCAGGAAAAAAATGCTTTGAAAAGCCTCTGAGGATCCTAGCTGAGCCGCACGAGCATCAGAGGCTTTTTTTTAACTTTTAAAAGCATTTTTTCATCGGAAGAGGTTGTAGAAAAAATGCTTTTAAGAGTAAAAAAAAAAAGCCTCTGATGATCGTGCAGCTCAGCTGGGCATGGGGGGTGGGGTGGGGGACAGGAATTTTTGCTACCGGTTCTCCGAACCACCCATCGCCATCGCTACCAGATCGGGCGATCCGGTCCAAACTGGGAGCATTTCATCCCTGGTCTGAAGTAGTGTAGGGTTTCCTGCCTAAGCAGGGGGTTGGACTACAAGACCTCCAAGGTCCCTTCCAACTCTGTTAGTCTATTCTATTCTATTCTATTCTATTCTATGCTATGCTATGCTATGCTATGCTATGCTATGCTATGCTATGCT
>WNWU01000001.1:57494557-57573498 GCA_012654045.1 Ptyas mucosa | reverse complement strand
CTATGCTATGCTATGCTATGCTATGCTATGCTATGCTATGCTATGCTATGCTATGCTATGCTATTCTGCTAATAAGTTCAGAAATAAAATTATATCCATGTAGTGTGTTATGTATATCCATATAGACATGCATATATTGATTATATTGCAAAAATGAGCTTTTGCTTTATTTCTACATTTTATTTATTTTTTGTTTTATTCATTTATTATATTTCATATTTCTAGACAGATATATTTCTATATTTTGGACAGTGTTTGACCTTATTTTCCAAAATATTTCTATATTTTCATATTTAAAACCTTAAAAAGACTTTGTAATTTTTTAAAGATTTCTGATCTCACATTCATTAATTTTGGTTAATGGTTTCTCATGCTATTTATTTAAGCAATTTTACTTTTGATTTATGTTTTTATATTTTGTTACATATTTTAAATGCTTTATACTTGCCATTATAAGCTTCCTAGCAAATCTTACGGCTCGTATTAAGCTATATTTTAGCATATTAGTTACTCCCACCACCTTCCTGTTATTATCTGCTTTATTAATATGAATGAGGTAAAACAATGTTTACACACATAAAATTGCAATAATATATTTTTGGGCTAAGATTTATACATTTTTATTTTAAAATCCTTAGAAATATTAGATTTTTATCTGGCATTATTTTTGCATATTGTTTTCACATGCTATATTTAGGTACAACTAATAGTCCTCAACTTATGACCAATCACTTAAAGACCATTCCAAGTTATGATAGACCCCCAAAAGTTCTTTGTTATGATTTAGTTCTAAAGATCTGATGTCTGATTCCCCTCAGGATCACACAACCACATTCCAGGCCCTTGGCAACTGGGTTGCATTTATGGCTATTTGCACATGATCATGTGACCATGAGGTATGATATTTATGCCAAAACCCGGTATTTACTTCTAGTTTTTGGCAAATATGTCCTATGGTGAACAAGGGGTTTGCTTAATGACATAGCATTCACTTAACAACAGCCACACATAAGGTGTGATAAAAGCCTCGGTCACAGATGGTCGATTCTCTTTTTGATGTCATGACTTATGAAGGTTAGACTCTATTACAGTCATAAATCGAGGACTACCTGTAAAGGAATTGGAAAAAATTATCAGACTGAAACTTAAATTTCAAAACTCTTCCTAGTGAAACACAAATGATCAGTCAGATGAATTTTAGGAGTAAATTAGGAATAAAATGTATGATGTGCTTTAATCCATGAGGGAAAGAGATCTATCTATGGTCTTTACAAATCTGCTATATTTGCAGATGATTCTATTAGTCTGGAAAGAGACCGCTAAATGTGAGCGGTCGAACATTTTTACGTGTTCGTTTTTCATTCAGTCTTATAATGACAATGCACATAAACTAACTCCACAGTCACAACCTGCGACCCACCTTTGCTTTCATCCACTTATGATGCTTTAATCACTGCTGTAAGTGTCGTCTTTCAAAGCAGGGCTCTCCAGGGCTGCATTTTTAACTCTGCCTTTTAATTTATTTTAGATTCCTTTAGGGAAGTACGCAGTGCAGTTGAATTGCCATCAGCTGCACTTCTAGGAAGCACTGGAGGATTCATTTAAATCCCACAAAATGAGTAAAAGATGAAAAATTAAACAGTACAAACACCAAGCATGAAAAGAAACATTAAGGATCTCAAACAATCCACAAAGCTGCTAAACATTCGAGTTGAGGCCATGTCCCCATCATTAATTCAGCTGTCATAAAGTAGAGAGTATAAACATACAAGAATATAGCCAGTTCCCCAAAGAGCACACTTAAAATGTTATCAGCTCTTAACAGCTTTCTACTCAAAAGTGGGCTGGTTCACATTGATAGCTTTTGTAAATACTCTATGTAGGGCATAATAGTTGGCACAAGATATTCCTTTATCATTAAATAAGTCATATGGAGGGGAATGTGAAATAGCCTAAATCTAATCTATGTCAGTAGCACAGATTTTTGTGTATAACTCTGAAATTTTCATCTTTAATTAAAAAAAGGCATGGCAAAATCTGTATTTATTTATTATTTTTGAGCAGTTTGAACCCAGCATGGAAATGTATGATTTGGGGTGATTTTTGATCTAATCACTAATGTAACCTGGCTTAATGTAATGCTTAATTAGGCTAAATCAGATGACCATTTTAAGCAATTTCTTCTAGGATAAAATTTCAAATACATCTGCACTGAATATTTCCAATTACTCATGGTTAGTGTGCATTCAGCACTCCAATCCTGGAGTTAGTATCACAATGTGAAGAAACTGCTTGCCTGTGCTTGCAGCCCATTAATTCTCATTTTGTTCCCGCTTTCATGTATTTGGAAGGTAGAGTATAATATACACAATTTAGGATGATAGTTTCCTGCAACCAAAGAAACTAAATTAGTAGATAAACTATAACTCTTGACTTAAAATTTATTTAGATGCAAGAACTTATAGTTCCAAATATTGCAGTAAACCAGGGGTCAGCAACCTGTGGCTCTGGAGCCACATGTGGCTCTTTCACCCCTCTGCTGCTCCCTGTCACTCAAAATATGTGTCACAACTGCCAATGTGCCACACCCACCAACATGTGATTTTTGAGCTTTTCAACCCCCGGTAGGCCAACCATGGATAAATCCAAGAAAAGAAAAGTTTCAGAAGAAAACAGAATGTTTAATTCAACTACATATGCTAGTTTTTTGCCCGCTCAAGAAATAGTCAGGCATGGAAAGGGTTTTATGGCTCCCGGTGTTTTGTTTTCTGTGGGAAATGGGTCCAAATGGCTCTTTTGAGAGTTTAAGGTTGCTGACCCCTGCAGTAAACAATCCACATTTGATACATTTGCCTAGTCACAGAAAAACCTGTGTGCATGAAAACACTTATAGGTGACTTCATGTGCCAAAATTCTTGGTTTAATACAATATGTAACTACTTGGCAGCACAAGGAAGCAACAGCCAATGACTTAATAGCTGGCCATCAACACCTCAATCAACCAATAAGAGGTTACATCTAACCTGAGTACAGATAAATACAAATGCATAGAATAGCTCAGAGCCTATATTCTGGTAAAGAGAAGTTCTTTGAAGATGGACTTCCTGCAAACGCTTGGAAGACTAAGCCTCTGGTCCTGGTGACCAACCCAGATTGGATCCTGCAATATTACCTTAAAATACTTATATTTGCCTTCATTCATATGGCTATTCTATTTAAGCTTCCTAAATTATACTCTTTACTCCACAAGAGTAGAGCCTTGGTAGTACAGTGGTCTGAAGCACCCTGTTATTAACACTAGCTGCCTTCCATCCTTTCTAAGGTAGGTAAATTGAGGACCCAGTTTGTGGGGGCAATAAGCTGACTTTGTATAAATATACGAAAGTATGAAGGCTATTGCTTAGTGCATTGTAAGCCGCCCTGAGTCTCCGGAGAAGGGCGGCATATAAATCAAATTTAAAAAAAAAAAAAGAGTGGGGTTGTGATTTTCACTTCTGCACCCTAGTAATGTTGTAACAGGAAGAATTACAGTGTGTGCTTTATGTACTTCTAGAGCAGGATGTCAAACTCACAGCCCGTGGGCCGGATGCCCATGCCTGGTTTAGCAAAGGGGGGGGATCGTGAAACAACAGTGGATGCCACTGTGACAATGTGAGTTTGACACCCCTGTTCTAGAGAGAAATGTCCACAGGCAGCCATTGGTCAACATGAGGGCAGGATCTATATCCATATATGAAGTTTTGTTTTCGAAACAGAATCTCTGATAACAATTACAGATGACTTTGTATCTGTATTTCCAGCTAAGAAACAAAGCTTGATCACATTGATTTGAGAAATTAGTTTTTTGGTTGATACACTGTAGTGGATCTCAAAAGTATATCATGGTATATAATTAAGATATCTTGCTAAAGAATAAAGGTAAAGAATCAAATGATTTCCTTTCTAGCCTTCATTCAAAGGTTGGCTGGGATAGAAGTACACTTTTATTTCAGAACTAGTGATACTTTTCATGAGATATAGTATCTCATCAAAAGGTGAGATTTCAATGCCAAAACACATTGTATAGCATACTTTGAATTGTCTTTCAATGATGAGTAAGGAACACATGAAGAGTGCACCAACTGTCCCCTAAAGCAGTTGTTAGTTAAGTTTCAGATAGGACTAGCTGTGGAGTCTTTCATCATGTTTCATAGATCTGACTTCCTCAGTTGCTGCCAAACAAACCTCTATGATCATCTCTTCTTCTCCCATTCTTTTTTTTTTAATCCCGAAGGCTTTCCTGGTAAATTTAATCTTTCGTATCTATGACAATTTGAATGTTATAAGATATAATATTCCACCCTAATTGCAAGCTCTTTGTATTTTGATTAGTTCTTTTACAAATAACCTTGAGTTGTGTGCATGTCCTTTCTTCATATCTTAGTTGAGAATCTCTCTTTTTCTTTCAATTCTCCCCTTTAAATATTATCTTTTGATGTCTTCTGGGTGGCTATGTTTAATCTCAGGATTAAGCAGAGGCCCACGGTTGTCTTGAACAGCTTATCAGCTTGCAAGAAACATTTACAAGGAGAGAAAGGCTCTGGTTTTGATAGCAGTAATTGTATTTAGCTTGTAAGATATAGGGCTATTTATCTCCTGCCTGTGAAATGGAGTGGGGGGGTGGATGGGGATGAATGGAGAACACTAGCGGATAACATGCTAAATAAAAGTAAAAAGGAAGCTGTGAAGAAAAGAAGCAACCTGCCCATTGCACTCCCAAGTGGGAAAATAATACAATAAATGGACTTACATTGTAAAACTTAAAATTTAAGCCTTTTGAGGAAGGAGATAAAAGAGGAAGGTGTGAGGTTAACAATAGCAAGACAAGAAAGGAGACATCTGAAGGAAACTAGAATTTATTATAGTACAAACTCTATAAATCTTAGGTGCTTGGTTTTTAGAAGCACTTATACTCATTTTAGAGCTGAAGAGAGTCAATACGTAAGTGTTTGTTCCTACTTTCTCTGGGGAATGAAAACTATCACTGCTAGAACAAAAATATTTTATGAATTTTATAATTATACCCCATACATTTTTTACCCTGAAAACACAAGGCAGCATCTTTAACAAGGTTAGTGTATCTCCTAACCTTTCAAGTTATACTGTTTGACAAAAATGTGCGAGATTATGCATCCATCGTACTTAAGGCAACTATCTTGAACCAAATTTGCTGACAAACAAAGCAGACTTATGCTGTAGAATTTGTACTTGGATACGTTTGCATTAGATTATGCTGTTTATAAAGTTCCCTTTTGACAACTCTGCTTATGTGCTTAGTCTAAGTAATCTTCAAAATTAGCTTCTGGAAGACACTTTCCTGCAGAGTAGCAGTGAGATGTTTCGTCTGTAACATATACCGTATTTTTTGGAGTATAAGACACACTTACCTTTTTTGGTGAGGAAAAGAAAAAGAAATCTCCCTCTGCAGGGGTGAAATGCTCCCGGTTCAGACCGGATCACCCGATTCGGTAACGATGGCGGTGGGTGGTTCGGAGAACTGGCAGCAAAAATCCCTGTGCCATCCCCATGTCCAGCTGAGCCGCGTGATGATCAGAGGCTGTTTTTTTTTACTTTTAAAAGCATTTTTTCTACAACTTCTTCGGTCAAAAAAATGCTTTTAAAAGTTTTTTAAAAAGCCTCTGATCATTGTGCAGCTCAGCTGGCATCGTCAGAGGCTTTCAAAGCATTTTTTTCTGCAACCCTTTCAGCCGAAGAGGCTATAGAAAAAAAAATGCCTTTATTTTTATTTTATTTTTTATTTTTATTTTGATTTATATGCCGCCCTTCTCTGGAGACTCAGGGCGGCTTACAATGCGCTAAGCAATAGCCTTCATACTTTTGTATATTTATACAAAGTCAGCTTATTGCTCCCACAAACTGGGTCCTCAATTTACCTACCTTAGAAAGGATGGAAGGCTGAGTCAACCTTGAGCCTTGGTGAGATTCGAACCTGCAATAATTGCAGGCAGCTGATGTTAATAACAGGGCTTTAGACCACTGTACTATCCAAGGCTTTAAAAGCTTCTGGCGATCCCAGCTGACTTGCCTGATCGTCAGAGGCTTCTAAAAGCATTTTTTTTCTGCAACCTCTTAAGGTTGTAGAAAAAATGCTTTTAAAAGTAAAAAAAAAAAGTTGGCCACCCCCCCCAGTCACATTACCTCCCCATCAAGCCACGCCCCCAGAAACGGTAGTAACAAATTTTAGATTTCACCCCTGTCCCTCTGCCTCTGAGCAATTTTGCCTTGTTGCAGCAAACAGCCTGCTTTACTTTCATTTTCATTTTCAGCATAGCTTAATTAGCACAAAGAAAAAAAAATATGCTCCAACAATTTACCTCTTTGCAGTAAGCAGCAGAGCCCTGCGCAAAACAGCTGAGAGCAAATCAGCTGAGAGTCAGGAGGCCGATCCAAGCAATTTATGCTAATTAGGCTGTGCTGAAGCTGGAAGAAGCTGTTTTTTCTTGATGTTTGCTTGCAAGGAGGTAACTGCTGCGAGGCAGAGGCCAAAGGGTGGGGGCCAGTGGGTGGGTGGCTACATTTGGGGTATAAGATGCACCTAAATTTTCACCCCCTTTTAGAGGGGAAAAAGGTGCGTCTTATACTCGGAAAAATACAGTAACTGGGTTCATCTTTATTTGACCTGATGGCCATGTTAGAGACTATGTAGTCCTTCAAATGTTTTGGGACACAAACCTCCACCAGCAGCAGAAAACATGATATCAGAGTTGTAATCCAGTAGCATCTCAAAGGCTACCAGATTTCCTATATTTAATTGATGTAATATAATATGCTTTTTCCCGAGTTGTTTTTCCTCAATCCTAGCATCACTGAGGATAGCAACATCAATGAACCAGACTTTGATCCTTTAGATCAGGCATGTTATAAACAAGATGGCTGTCTGTTGGGATCTTAAAGTCCCATAAGATCTTATCTTCTCGTTTGCAAAACCTTCTCAATTTGATGACCCCAGTAGTTTTTACCACATTCAAATCCAAAACATCTGGCAAAGTTTCCAATAAATAATTTTGGCAACTTGGTCATGGTGCTGCCTGTAATCAGTTTGTGAAATTGCTGCAGTCACTGATGAAATGGTCAATTGTTTCATTCTTTTCAGTACAAAGGTGACATTTGCTGTTGCTTTCTACATGTTGAATTTTCACCTTCATGCAATTAAGGGGAAAAAATGGCTTTGGAGTCACTTAAATTAAGCTTTAACACTCCTGATTTTAACCAACTCCATATGGATTTTAAGTCAGCTTTTTCCTCTCTACTCTTCAATTAACAATTCAGTTTCCAATTGTTTCTTTTCTGTATTCTTTTCTGTATTCAACTTCCAACTTTGCTGTTTTCAAGAGGTTTCTTTGACTCCCTTCCTTCAGCAAGAGTTCTTGGATTTTCTTAATGTAGTCACTCAGGCCATGTTTTTCTTTGTCCACAGTTTGTGTCACCTGTAGAAATTCTCTAACCCCTTCAGTTATTGGTAAAATATAGATGATCAATATTTGGGTACAAAGTAGGGTGTATTGTCATTAGTTTTCTTTCAATCCAAGTTACCAAGTTCCATCTGGGTCCAGTAAACGATTCCCGCTTTATATTGAACAACATGGACAGCCCAGGTTATTATTAAATTATTGTTACTATTACTAATGAACTGATCACAACATGTGAAGTCACAGCTGCCAGTTTGCTATTGGTATTGGCCTTCATAAACATTGAGTCCTTCCCAAGAATCCAGGATGTCATAATGTATTGTCGTGGTTCATATTCAGATATTCAGATGTGGCTTTTTGCAATTGACAGCTGGAAATGTTGTTAATGTGAAGAATTTCTATGTGCCATCCAATATTTTTTGGGTATGGGACCCAATGCACTGAAAACCACTGCAATTCCGACAGTGGGAAACCACTGTGTTTCCCACAGTAGTAAATGTGGTAGGCCTGAAGATCTAGTGCAAAAGATGGCTTCCAGGTCTGACACACTGTGGCTGCTTAATAGCAATAGCACTTAGCCTTATATACAGTGGTAACTCACTGCTTACTTCCCTCCATGTAGATGTAGTTCCATTAAGGACTACATGTTAAGTGTGAGTTGTCAGCGAGAAACAAATACATCTAGTGCTGATGTTGCTTATCCCACATTTTTAAGCTTATCAAGAAGTAGGTTTGTCAAATTCAGGACCCACCCTGAATTATTTCAACTGAGTTCAACTGAAGCAACTATTCTGAAAAGATTCCCTACCAGTTGCTGACCAAAAGACCATAAATGTTCAATGCAATTTTGCTATGAAAGTAGAAACAATATAGCATATTGATTGTCTGCAAGCTACTTTATCACTGTCTATTATCATGATCTTGTTCTCTGTCCTTTTTCCAAATTTGCAAAGCCCAGCTTAATATCCCCAAATGCCCTTTGGCATACATATACACAATAATAGAAAAATATATCAATGATGGATTAAGGAAAATGGAACATTTCAAACGTTATGAATACTGAATTCATTCTTAGTGCAACCTATTAGAATGCATTCTGATTTTTATTCTTCCACTTTCCAATGAAAGGACATATCACATCCACAGCACAGTTTCTAGATCATCTTTGTTAAATTTGAAGGAAGCGTCTAAAATAGCATAGATTGACATCCCATAAATTGAATTATTTTTGTACTAACTTTTAGTTATCTTATTGTTTTCTATTTTAAATAAATTTAGATAGGCTGCCCAACATATATCTTCATCTCCTGGAGTGGGTGAGATAATTTTAACTGTTTTTTCATTGCTATGCTTTAATTAGAAGCACCTTAAGACTCTAAGGTATTTTTCAAACAACTGAAAAAATAAAATATCTTAGCTGATCAATTGCTGTCTAATTGCATCCATCTAGTGATATTAAATACAGACTTGTGGAATTTTCAAAATAAAAACAAACATAAAGCTACATTTGTTGCACTTACAGTAAATATCAAATTTCTGTACATAATTTACTGCTTTAAACAGTTTTTGTCAAAGCAGCGGATAGAAACTATTTGAAGAAGTAAGGAAATGTACAAAAAACAATATAAATATTTGTGATTCTAAATACTCATGATTGTTTTTGCTTTGTATTACAGTAAATGAGCTTAATTCTTCAGTTATATGCCATTATTAATGACTAAGAAAAGCCACAGGTAGCAATTCTAATAGTGCCAAATAATTTTGACAACTAGTTTGCAGCAATGTGCATTAGACTGTTTTTTTAGATCACCCATTAATCTACAGGAATATTCTAACACATGTAGATTATAGGTTGCATTTTTTTTCATTCTCTGCAGAATCAGATTATATTCAAAGGTGCATGTGATTTCTTCTTCATTACCTGCATCCAATATTTGTGCCATTCTTGTTCTCTAACAATTGACATTACAGAAAATATATTATTGATCAACATGATGAATATGATCTAATAACTTCAACTTTTTCTAAAAAAAATTAAAAGATATCTAAGTCAGCTCTTCATTCTTGCAAGATGAGTTATAGAATGATTTCTTCAACAAATATATTTTACAGCTCCTACTTCAGGATCTAAGGATAATGATTTTTAAAAGGAGAAAGACATCTTTATTTAGAGATTTACCTGAAGGGTAATGTTCATTTACTGGCCATCCATCTACCTGAAGTGTTGCATTACCACCGTTTCGGGTAAAACGCACAACATGGTATTTGCCATCATTCACAGGAGTGCTCTCTTCTTTGATAGAGATATCTACTGTGCCAATATTGAAGACTACACCAATTTTGCCTTGTTCCTGTGAAGGAAAGAAAAGAATTGTGAGTAAATTCTGAAAGCAAAGTCACAGGAAGAACGGTTGAAAGATGGACATGTTTCACTCAAAGTAATAAGATGAACGTACACAAAATGAGTATGCAGGATATATTTCCCTTTGTAAGTCATGTGATATAAGACTTGATATAAAGCATGACAAAATAATATCTAAATCAAGTGAGGTGTGGTAGCTGAGTGTCTTAAAGATGCTGGATTTGTTAGCCAGAGAATGTTGGCTTTCTGTAGTCTACCGTTTGAGACCACTGCATGATGGAGTGGGTGTCAGGGTTCCAACCCCACAACCAAGTAAGAATCCGAGGCAATCAGTTCCTGAAAGATCCAGTTTATTAGAGATGTCATATTGGCACATCTGGGAAAAACCCAAATATGAAAGTTCCTGGGTTTTCCCCACCCAAAAGAAAGTCAAAGTCCCTTCCCCTGCACCCACATGTCCATCACATGGTCCAATCAATCCATCATCCCAACTGGAGATGCCTCCCAGTCATGCCGCTCCAGGTGCAGGCTGAACGTCCTTAACTCTCAGAGAAAAGAATGTTATTATGGCTAAATAACTCTAGCAACTCCATACAACCCCTCCTCCCACTTTCCCACAGCACTAAGTGTGGCAGCCCTAAAGATCCAAAAGAAAAGATGGCCTCCAGGGCTGACGGTGGGTTCCCGTCACTCGCCTCAGTTTCTGCCAACCTAGCAGTTTGAAAGCATGCAAATAAATAAGTAGGTACCACTCCAGTGGGATTAATGGCAGAAACAAGAATCCAACTGGCACTGGACCGGCCAAATATGAGGCAAAAACTGGTGGGGGAAAAACCCCAGATGATACTAACACTTTCACAGAATTTTGTTAGCTGCCCTGTGTATGGAGTTAGTACACACACACACACACACACACACACACACACACACACACACACACGGGGTTCCCTGGATAGGGTGTGAGTGTGTACTGAATGAACTAGCATTCTTAGGCAGCCAAACTACCACTCTGTAATAACATTGTAGACTTCTGGTTTTCATGTACCAAAGCTATATGCTAAATAAATAAATAAATAAATATAATCTACATCAAGTGTACCCTAGTCTCATTTATTTCTCTAATTCTTTTAAAATCTTATTTTGCTCAAGACTGGCATCAGAAATCGTAACGATATAACATTTAACATGAAAATGAGCATCTGCTTCTCATCTTAAACAAGGCAATATTGATCCCATCTGCACTTTTTATTCCATACAGTTACTTCAAAGCCTGAACAAAAATTGCACTTTGAAGAGCAATATTACAAAAGCCAATTTTACAGCCAGAATGACTTATATGTGGCCAATAAAAGAAAACTGAATACATAAGGTAAAAACGGAATGCATAAGATAAAGCACATAGGAGATGCCAGTTTCCTAGGACTGAATCCATCTGTCCTGCTGGTGTCCAATTAACATTCTGATAAAATTGCATCGTCACTTTAGAGTCATATTACAGTAATATTACCATGCAAATGGATCAGGAAAGAATGAATTTATTAACCAAACACTTCACATGAGTATAGTTGAATAGTAACACATAAGCTTTCTGTATGAACCAATCCTGGATTATTCCTGGCGTTTTCACTTAAAAGTGATCAGATAAAAGGTGATCAGATGGGATCCTGTGATCCCATTATACAGACTGATTCGAATATATTTCTAATTATGTGAAAGGACAGGAATAAACATAGCAATGGAATATGCATATTTATATATAAAGGTAAAGGTAAAGGTTTCCCTTGCACATATATGCTTGTTGTTTCTGACTCTAGGGGGCAGTGCTCATCTCCGTTTCAAAGCCTAAGAGCCAGCACTGTCTGAAGACATCTCCGTGGTCATGTGGCCGGCATGACTAAATGCCAAAGGTGCATGGAACACTGTTACCTTCCCACCAAAGGTGGTCCCTATTTTTCTACTTGTATTTTTTACATGCTTTCGAACTGCTAGGTTGGCAGAAGCTGGGACAAATAATGGGAGCTTACCCCATTATGCAGCACTAGGGATTTGAACCGCTGAACTGCTAACCTTTCGATCGACAAGCTCAGTGTTTTAGCCACTGAGCCGCCGTGTCCCTCTAGTTCACATATACAATTAAAACATCCATGAGAAAATTTTTAAAATAAAGAATAAAAATAAACTACATCATTCCCCAAATAATCTATGATATCTGATTTAAACTGTAAAAGACAGTGAGGGACCCAATCTAATTGGGTCCCTCACTGTCTTTTATAACCAGGAGGCTATTTCAATGGAACAGTTCTTCCAGGCCATCTCCTCCATCACTTCCAGAAAGTGGGGAACCCTATGCTATTTCTTCTGAAAAGATTGTATAGGTCAGGCCATTTTCATCTGTACAACTGTACCATAATATTTTAATTACTGATTATTGTTATTTAGTATTACTGCTTTTATTATAACTTAAATCTACATATACATTGCCTAGAGGCCAACTAAGATGACGGATGAATCCCATAATTAAGATAAATTAAATCTCTGGAATATCAAATTAAACAAAGAGGACTTGTTAAGAATTTATTTCATTCCCACCTGCATGCATGCATTTATTAGTCTTACTTCAGTTCTATTTTCTTAGTCATAATCTCTCTCACATATATATACACACACACACACACACATATACACAAAAGGCACAATTGGTTCCTCAACATGAATTCTTAATGGATCCACGAATTATAAAAGCAGCTGTAGTGCTTAAAAAACTCTAACACCTTATTTGATGAAACCAGGTATCTGCTATTTGTTAAGTTTGGGTGACTGTTCATGTAACAGTAAGACTTCTAAAAAAACATATGTCATTTCATTCTTTCTTTCAAGTTTATAAAAAATGGTCTCCATGTGAAGAATATTTCTGCTGCTGTTGCATTTCCTTCACTCCTGATGGACCTTTGTCAAGACAGGCTGGTCAAAATATATTTCAAGGTAGGACATGAAAGATAAGATAAGATAAGATAAGATACGATACGATAAGATATGTTGTTCATTTCTAACACTGTGGAGTCCTGTATACAACAAGCAGTAAGAAAGAACCATAGATGATAGCATATTTTCCTTTACTATATAAAAACAATATGTGATACATGACTGATCGCTTAATGACCATTCAAAGTTATGATGGACTCTTCCAGAGATACTTGTGATTCATTTTTGAAGATGAACAGTTGCACAAACACGCATTATCAGGTCCACCATTGGGTCCTGCCATTCTGTTGGAAGGGGAGGGGGAGGATTGCTGGCATTTTTGCTTGCTTTTGCTGTAATTGCTCAGGGATTAGGGAGGGGGAATGTCTTCAGGGATGAAGCAAAGTCTCTCCCAGATGGTTCCAGCCTGAGTTCAAGGCCATCGTGCCCTGAGGGTGAACTGTTGTCTGCCTAGCTCCTTTGAGTTTCCATAACAACCTTGTGGTATCACATTGGCTGCTGGTGGACAGGTCAGGGGGATTGGTTTTTGGAATGTTTTGTTTTGGGAGGGGTTTTTCAGATTTTGCCTTGCTTTCCTCCAATCACTTTCTCTTAGCAAAGGTTCTTTTGATTCAACTTAATTAATTGAAGAGTCTTGCTTTCCTGAGGGACTAGCTGAGGCAGGTCCTTACACCCATGGTCATGTGATTGCATTTTGGGTGCTTGGCAACTGAATCACCTTTATAGCTGCTTGCCCTCCAGTCATGTGTTCATAACTTCTAAATTTTTTTTTTGTTTCTGGGGTTTACTTCCAGCTTCTGGCAAAACAATGCCCATTGGGGAAAATGGATTTGCTACAGCGTTCACTTAACAACCGCTGTGTTAAATATCCATTATAAAAACCAACTTGGATAGTTGGTTGAAGAGCCTTGAAGAGCCTTGGATAGTACAGTGGTCTAAAGCCCTGTTATTAACATCAGCTGCCTGCAATTATTGCAGGTTCGAATTTCACCAAGGCTCAAGGTTGACTCAGCCTTCCATCCTTTCTAAGGTAGGTAAATTGAGGACCCAATATGTGGGGGCAATAAGCTGACTTTGTATAAATATACAAAAGTATGAAGGCTATTGCTTAGCGCATTGTAAGCCGCCCTGAGTCTCTGGAGAAGGGCGGCATATAAATCAAATTTTAAAAAAAAACAAAAAAACTTTGAATCCGGTCATGCAGTGCCTCAATTTATGAACACAATGATTTACAACCATAATTCTGGGCTCAATTCCAGTCATAAGTCGAGGACTACCTGTATTTCATCAATTGCTCAGTATTGTTACGGAAATAATGAATTTCTGGTATCTTTATTATTTAAAACTGAGTATAAAACAGTAAACTCCACATTTAATTTTTGTTTTGGCTCCACAATATCAGTAAAATTCTTTGCTTAGATTCCCTTAACTTATTTACAGGCATTGAACCTAGTAGAACAGCTTGATTCTTTTTATTTTAGGCATGAAAAAAAATTCTGTTACTATTCAGTGGCCAATCACCTACTAAGGAAGATGACACATTGGTCTTCGTAAATACAGTATATCATAAGAATTACTGGCTACAATTGTTATGTAAAGATTTTTTAAAAAATAAAATACTATTTTCCAATTCTATTCCAGCCAGGAATCACTATTATTCCTCTGAAGCTTCCCCTTTTTTTATTATGACCAAGAGATGTGTCATTTCTTTATGTACTAAGATCTGCACTACATGATCAGCAGAATTATTCTGACTACAGATGGTGTAGGACTGCACCATTTCAGATGGACATAGGACATACATGAATGTTTTAAAATGTTACAGAACCAAAAAAGAATAGTTCTTGTTTTCTAAATGCAGGACATTTGTGATATAAAAGTTGAAATAATACTATCCTCTCTCCATCTCACTTTAAAATAAAAACAAATGTGAGCACAGATTATCATGGGATGTGCTGTGTGATTTCCTTAGTTTTATAGTTCAGCAATAAGTAATTCTTCTGTGTTTTCCATGTATACAAAGCAGCAAAAAGGCATTACCAACCAGACAGAACAGTTATTTAATATTATTAAGGATGTATTATTAAGGATGTTTTGAAATTTACTATCTATATGCCATGGTTATACCACTCAAAATATGACTGCTTTGGTTGTTTCTGAGAGTTGTAGATATGACATTTTATGAGATTGTTTACATTTGATCTTCATAATTTCAAAGAATATAAAGTATATTTGTACTGTATATGCTCGTTGTATTCCAGTGTTTATTAATATGCCCAGATTTTCCAAGTGGCTTCATCATTGTTTACATCAAAACTGTCCCTTTATCAAAGTTTTAATTCCACTGTCATACTTTGCTCAGTTCCTTGTACTGGTTTAAAGAGTAAAAGTCTTAAAGTTTTTAACATCTTTGCAAACTTTTCAGGTATTCAGGTTTACTTTTCTTAGATATCTAGGAAGCAAATGGAATCTTCAGAAACTTGCTTAGCTATAAAATGTACTTTCCATCTCAGAATGGTTAGAAAAAGCATAAATACCAACCTGTCATTTCCTGACAATTGACAGCAGTTGAAATAGCAATTGCCTAAAACAGAGACAGCCCTATATTACAGGCACCAGGGAATGTACCACATAATGTTTTAACTAATAAACACCTTGATCAAACTCAGTTCAATTACTGGATGTCTGCAATGGCAGTGAGGCTGCACCTTAATGACTATTCAGAGCAGTCTGTCTTGGCCTATAGAGTTGCTCGCTCTGTGTGTGTGTGTTTGTGAAAGAAACAAGGGGAGGGGGAGAGGAGAGGAGAGGAGAGGAAGAGAGAGAGAGAGAGAGAGAGAGAGAGAGAGGGAGAGGGAGAGAGAAAAGGAGTTTTGAATATGTGGTAAAGAAATTCTGCACAAAAAGACAGCCCATAGTTCATAAAAATTGATATTTTTTGTCACTAGCCAGTGAGCAGAAACATTGCAGGACAAAGAGAAACGAGGGTCAAATGATTTTTGACAACATGAATCAGCTGATGTTCACTTTAGCAAGCTGCACAATAAGCTGCAATTACTTTCAGCATTTGGCCAGAGCAAATATGAAATTATTGCTATAATTACATAATGTATAGCATAAAGTATTATATGATGAAATACAGATGTCATAAGAGTTTCCACATGGCTCAGTGCAACCACAGCTGGCATATTATTTCCTTACACATATTTCATTATGAGACATATATTGACAAACTGGGAGTTCTGAGATTTTTTTAAAAAATCGGTTGATTGAAGATATTGATTTACAGAGGGAAAAAAAGTTATATAGTCCTATAACGGCATATAATCAAACTATTTCAGCATACCAAACAAATCAATCATTTCTTTTTACAAAAGAAATGATCTCCAAGTTGCACAATGCAAAGTGTATATTGAAGTTTGATTTAGCAATATTATGTTCTGTCAGTCAGATACTATTCAATTTATATAAAATCAAGAAGTACTGTCATGCAGTACTTCTTAGTTGGAGGGCAACTATATGTAGAACGTGGCATGTAGTACTATTGTCTCTTGGTTATTAAGCCAAATTAAGTAAGGCAAAACTTTATTTAGCTGATAGTCTGATTTAAAAAAAAAACTTTTACTATTTAGCAAAAATGAGAAAAAAGAAAGTCTGGTAAAATCTCAACAGAGCAAGAGTTCCATAATTATGATACCTCCATTATATGGGATCTCTACTTTGGAACTAACACCTGCCATTATACACCAAAGACGACAGTGAGTCGAAAGCTAGAATTTGCTTTGTATTCAAGCAAACTTCTATTTCTTCCATTCAGTCAGTCACAGTTGGCTTTAAAAACTGAACAATTTCTTACAAATATCAAATATGAAGTGAGTTCCAGATATTGCAAGATGAAATCACAAGATGATTAGCTCAGCAACAGAAGATAAAGGTATAAATATTTCAACATTCGTTTTTGTAACAGTGAGATTTATTGTAATGCCTAATTGCTTCGATGCCTTTCATTTTCCTTGTGTTTTTCAATTAATTTCTCATAAATAGACTTTGAGTTGCATCCAAGGTTATTTGTTTCCAGGCTTCAACAAGAGATTTAAGTGCTTCAACACCTATTCTTCAGTCTAGTCAGCATAAAGGATGGTATGGGCTGGCTTGGAAATCTACTGGGTTTCCCCGAAAATAAGACCAGGTCTTATATTAATTTTTGCTCCAAAAGTCGCATTAGGGCTTATTTTCTGGTTAGGTCTTATTTTGGGGAAAATACGGTACTAAAGTCTCCGGAGAAGGGTAGCATATATAAATCAAACAAACAAACAAACAAACAAACAAATGTATCCATCTGTCTGACAAACTTAACTGGTGCTTATTTTGGGGGTAGGGCTTATATTACGAGCATCCTAAAAATCATGCTAGGATTTATTTTTCGGTTGGGTCTTATTTTCGGGGGCAAAGGGTATGAGAAATGTGATAGCCATGCCTATGCAGACTAATTGCTGACAGTGTGCTGTGATAACTATGACAATTATGATGTATATGTTATTGACTTTTTAATTGGTTACACGGTTAGGATAAAGTTCAAGTGTCCTGCGAGGAAAAAAAAACAGGTAAGGAACTGCTACATCCATTCAGTATTGTTTGTTTGTTTGCTGTTTCAGTTCGTATTCCACCTTCCTACCCATAATGTAAGATGATTGATAGTTAAAGATCAAATTTAAAATAAACAAATAGAGATATTATTAAACATATATTTTTTAAAAATCTTAGAAAATTGCATCCCCTTCTTGGAAGCACATTTTAGGATGGACATTGAAAAAACAGACCAAATAAGACTTATCAAGAATAAGGTAGATGAACTGAAGATTAGAGAAGAGAAAATTGTGACGAGACAGGATAGCTGTCTTCTAATATCTGGAAGGCTGTCATGAACAGAAATTGTTTAGAGTTGTTTCAGAAGGCAGGACAAGGAAATTACAAGGAAGTAGATTTTTGTTGGATATCAGTAAAAGAAAAATCCTAATGATAATAGCTATTCAGCAATAGAAGAAAATGCTATCTGGGAGATAGTGGATCTTCATTCACTGGAAGTGTTTAAATAGTTGTTGGGTGACCATCTGCTCGGGATGCTATAATAATGGATTCCTTTACAAGGTAAGGGGCAGAACTGAATAATCCTTCCAAATCTTCCATTCTATGAATCTGAATTCTATTTGTCTATAAAGGAGAAGCTGGCCAAGAAACACTTCCTTGTCCCAGATGCAATCCTATAAAGACCATCTGCTCTGGAAGGGGTATCATCTGGATTTTCTGAAACACCACACCTCCATCATAGCTGCTCATTATATGAATAATAAAAAATTAATATCATATGAAAATTAATAAATGATAACTTTATTATATTGTTTTCATATTCTTTCATGCTATAAACCTGAGGAACTGTCTGGAAGATGAAGATGATGATGATGATGACATTGTGACAATTTAAACAACCTCAGGTAAGATATTTAAAATACTATTTTAATAATAATTTATTATTAATGATTCACAATAAATAAAATATTTTCTTCAGAGTTAAAATAGCATCTCAGGCTTTATCCCAAAGCTGTCTTTGAATGCAAATTCATAAAGACATGCCAGAGCTATTAAAAACTATTAATACCAAAGACTATTAGAACATTGGACATTTTTCAAAGGGGATCTGAGATACCAAAGTGGTTTTTTACTTCTTTTTCTTTTTTGACCTTGTCAGTCTAAAGCCACCATAATCACCACCTCCTCCAGCTGCAAATTGTCAAATTGTCTTGTCTACACAGTTGTCTGGGAGAACTCATTTAAAATGGATCAGATAAGTGGTATGAAATGATGAATGGCTTTAACTAGCATTCAGTCCTATTTCAGACAAATGAAAGATAGGAAAGGCAACTGAAGCTGACATGAAAACTGGACTGGTAATAAAGAGGGCAAAGAAGATAACTTTGTGAAGGATGTTTAAAGATGGGAAGAACTAGAGTTGATCTAATTTATCTCATGATCCCTTATGTCAATTGAGCTTCTGATGCTGAGAGTAGAAATGTATATTGGCAATACAAACAATATAAAGTTCTACTTTTCAGTTCCTTGTGTCAGTTGCTATTACTGTGTAGTTATTTGGAGCTGCCTACTAGGGACAAACCCCTACTGGATAGGGTCTGCTTTTTCCTTTTCTTTTCAATCTTCCACTCAAGTTGCTGATACAATAGTTTGAATACATCAAGTAAAACCCACACCCAGAGCAGAGAAATCAATATTTGCTTTGGGAAATTGGGACTGTCCATAGGTACATGCCAATGTATGAAAACGTAAAAAATAGTCACTTTTCATTTTCACGGTTTAGCATAAAGATGGAAATTCTTTATTTATTTATTATTATTTATTAAATTTTTATACCGCCCTTCTCCCACGGGACTCAGGGCGATGCACAGCCGAGATAAAAAACATAGCATACAAAACTTAAGAACAATTTAAAAGCATTAAACAATTTTGGCCCAATAATTTAAAACAATCCAATTAAAACCAAATTCAAATAAAACTGGGAGGAAGGGATCAAGCCAGCCCTGCTAGATGGAATAGATGCGTTTTCAGGGCCCGACGAAAAGTCCGGAGGTCTGTTATTGTGGGTATCTCAGGGGGTAGGTCGTTCCAGAGGGCAGGCACTGCCACAGAGAAGGCTCTCCCCCTGGGGGTCACCAGCCGACATTGTCTGGCCGACGGCACCCTGAGGAGGCCCTCTCTGTGCGAGCGAACCGGCCGGTGGGAGGCTATTGCCAGCAGAAGACGGTCTCGCAAGTACCCTAGCCCTAAGCCATGGAGCACTTTAAAGGTGATTACCAACACCTTGAAGCGCACCCGAAAGACCACAGGAAGCCAGTGCAGCTCACGCAGGAGAGGTGTCACATGGAGCGCCCCGTTGCTCCCATAATCCCCCGCACAGCCGCATTCTGGACTAACTGCAGCCTCCAGGTGCACCCCAGGGGGAGCCCCATGTAGAGAGCATTGCAGTAGTCCAGGTGGGAAGTGACAAGTGCTTGAGTGACCGTGTGTAGGGAGTCCCGATCCAGAAAGGGGCGCAACTGGCATATCAAGCGGACCTGATAAAAAAACCCCTGGCCACAGCCGTCATGTGCTCTTCTAAAGACAGCCGTGCATCCAGGAGGATGCCTAAGTTGCAAGCCCTCTCCTTGGGGGCCAATGATTCGCCCCCAATAGCTTTAGCAGAAACACTTCAAACATTGTATTTTAATCCTTTCTTACAGAACTAAGGACAATAGAATCTATTATCTCAAAATAGCATAAGCTCACCAGTGAGAGGGGAAACTACAATCCATAGGTGGTTGATCAGGGTAAATTGTATTTGGACATTTCCCCCCTAGAATTAATTATACCTCTGAGGAAAAGCAGGGAGGAAGAGGAATAATCCAAGGTGAGACTGGGATCTCCCTCAAACCATCAGTGCTATTTACTCCTCCATCCCAAATGTATAATTTATAGTTGGGGAATTATCTGCTGGCATTCAAGGTAAGTAATAATAATATATCACATTCAGTGATAGTTCCTATCAATGCAGACTGACAAGAGAGAAGAATAAGAGAGAAGGGGAGGTGAAGATGGAATAAGCAACATTTTCTACAAAAGAATGCACATGAATATACTCACCACAGGTTACAATGGGATAGAAATAATCCACTGTGGAAAGCACTTATTAAATTTTAGGGTCCATAGCAAAATTGGTATTATGCTTGGGTTTATTTTTTAAAAAATTTACATTTTAACCAATTGTATGCTGCGTTGAATAATTTCCATTAGACTAGTACTAGTACTAATAGGACACAATGGCTCAGTGGCTAAGACGCTGAGCTTGTCAGTCAAAAGGTCGGCAGTTCAGCAGTTTGAATCCCTAGTGCCGGGTAACGGGGTGAGCTCCTGTTACTTGTCCCAGCTTCTGCCAACCTAGCAGTTCGAAAGCACATAAAAAATGCAAGTTTTTTAAAAAATAGGGACCCCCTTTGGTTGGAAGGTAACAGCGTTCTGTGCGCCTTTGGCGTTGAGTCATGCAGGCCATATGATCACAGAGATGTCTTCGGACAGCGCTGGCTCTTTGGCTTTGAAATGGAGATGAGCACCGCCCCCTAGAGTCAAGAACGACTAGCACTTATGTGCAAGGGGAACCTTTACTAGTACTAATACTGCTACTAATAATGTGGTGGACAATGGACATCCTTGTAGATCCTTCTCATCTCACAACTTGCACTATTTACTAGAGCAATAGCAGCAAAGAAGGAGGTCATTCAGACTGGAAAGAGCTTTGCTTTAAGTAAGATTGTGTATGCACAGGGTCATATGCTGCCACTACTGCTGCAACTGATTTACATGACTCCACTGAGCATCATCTGACATACTTCTAAATGTTTTAGAGAGCTCAGTATTTGGACCTGAAACAAGAGAAATTTGTTTAGCAAAGCTGCTGATTGTCAGAAGCAAAGAAGAGACTGTAGCTATTACAGGAATCCCAGTTCTTAGTCTAATGTGAATAGTAGAATGAAATGGACAGAACTGGGTAAGTAAGCAGAGTTCAGGGATAGGAAGCTTGAAATGATAACAGGTGACTTCATATTGTGGGGGTTTTGGATCATTTATTGATGTTTTCATCCCACTTTTGTCTCTTATCTACAGAATCATTACTTCTGTGACTGACCGAAATTTTATATTTTTAAAAGGGCTGAACAATTCTGGTTTTTTCTGACCCCATCCATCCATCCATCCATCCATCATACTTCTATGACACTGGGCAGTTTACAAGTAAAAAGTAAGATCATACAAAAGCCATAGATAAAAACAGAATAAAAAAAAAACAGAATTTAAAAAAAAGTGAAAAGTTAAAAGACTTTTCAAAAAGTTATGAAGATTCACAATTATCCAGGTCATTGTTGTCCCAAAGATCCTTTTTTTCCAAAAGGCAACTGGATTTTCTTGTGTTTTTCCCCTCTTTAAAAATGTTTTGCTTCTCATCGAGGAAGGTCCTTCAGTTCTTTGAACTACTACTAATACACCCATTTGCTTTCCCAACTCCTACCAGGTGCCTGAATGGCTAAAATCATGTTTTGGTCTTCCAATATTTAAGGGACTGCCATAAAGAAGAGGGGCTAAACCTATTCTCCAAAGCACTCTAAAGGCAGGAGAAGAAACAATGGATGGAAACTAATCCAGGAGAAAATCAGCCTAGAACTAAGGAGAAATTTCCTGACAGTTAGAGGAATTAACCAGTGGGGATGGCTTGCCTCCAGAAGTTATGGGTGCTCCAACACTGAAGTTTTTTAAGAAGAGATTGGACAACCATTTGTTTGAAATGGTATAGGGTTTCTTGCTTGAGCAGGAGGTTGGACTAGAGTCCCTTCCAACTCTGTCATTCTGTATAAATTAGTGAGTACGATACTACCTACAGATACCTCTGAGGAAAACAAATCATCTTTCTGAGAGGTTTTGACAGCACGGCTGGAATAATGGGAAAGCAGGAGGGAGGCTCTTGGGAAACCTGTGGAGGGCTTTTGGAGAGCTTATATGAAAGCCCTGATTAGAGGCTAGAGATGATCCTGCAGGCTCACCTTTGCATGAAGCACTGTCTAGCATGAAGGAGCAGGCTCAAGCATGCAGCTGCCAGAAACCGAAAGCCCTCTTCAGCTGATTTTTCAAGTATTGAAAGCCATGACCTAATCAAATGGAACACCTCTTAGCTCTTCTCTTTAGCAAATGTTAACCCAGAGTATAAAGAACAGGTAGCAATCTTTAGCATAAACTGAGAAATGAACCATGAAATACATAAAAAAAGCCATCAGTCAGCTGTTGTTGTTCAGCAACAATGCTGAACAAATCTATTGGAGAAGTGCAAAGGTTATCATCTCATGAAGTAATCTGAGAAAAACTCAATACGCCATCTATCTAGCTTGTGCTGCCAAATAATGTTTTCTTTTGTTTTTGAAAAAGGGCTTCGGAAAAGAAAACAGACTTTATAAATTTTATCAACATAAACTGGACTAAAACAGCAGCCCCAACAATGTGCAGTCAAAGTAAAGATAAGCCTAGATATATATCCAGGAGGAGAGGAGCTGCAGCAAAGAAATGCAACTATTATTTGGAAAAGGAAATTTGTACGAAGCAGTATAAATAAATACATATCAAAAAATACTAAAAGATTTGCCAGTGAGTATTAACAGTGGTTTAGTTGTCTTCAGGATGGTGAAGACAGCACCGCAGCAGAAATCAACACCCAGAGGGCCAATGTGGAATGCGAAACACCCTCCAGATAAGGCGGGAGGGCATAAAAATAACCCACCTGTTCTTTGGACAGCTGCTCCCCATAAGTTTATTGCAAAAACATAAGTTAATGCTTTTGAGGTTTGCTTGTGAGTTGAGGTACAGGATTACATCTATGTTCACAGTGGGGATACAGCAGTAGTGGGTTTCAATTTAGTTTGCTACTGGTTTGCTCATGAGTGCGTGCGCACTCGTATACGCAGAAGCATTCGGGCAGGTGGGTGGACCCTCCCGCCGCCGCTACCAGTTTGCCTAATCCGGGGTGAACCACTAGCAACCCACCACTGGGGTACAGTCAAATATGGATGAAAGAACCAGACAATAGTCATTTCTTAATGACACCTAGGTATGATTATTCCACAACCTGTCTGAGTTTTTCTAAGCAATTCTCTTGTTGACTTTTATTTTTTGGTGGGATGATAAAATTGGAATATTTAAAGATTTAAAATATAAACAGTATTTGGCAAGCCTCAGAGAGGTCAAGCAGAGCAAAGATGGATGTACAATCTTCATCCTACTCACACCAGAGACTATATAAAAATGCTGCTAATACTCAGGCCTGAATCCCAACTGAAAGAGATCTGGATAACCTGCTTCATCCAAGGTTCTCTGAAGCTTCTGTGCAATCACCTTTTCAATCATCTTTCCTCAAAAAGGGAGATTAGAAACTGGATGAAAATTGCCCAGTAAAGTTTCTTGAAAAGAAAGTGAACCAAATTCATGTCCATTAGTCGCTGGGACTGAACCGATCTAATGGGTCCAACCTCCCTTTACTGGATAGCGACACTAAAGATCATCAGGGTATAATCAGGGTATGCTCTGATTATGGTAATGGCAAACATCAAAAGTTCCCCCAAATTCAAATCACATAGCCACTGCTCTGACAGGAATATCAGATCCAGTATATGGGCACTTTCCTGTGTTGGGCTCTGGATGTTTTGGGATAGGCACATGCACATGGCCACCATGGATTCCAAAGCACCTCAGGCCCTATCCCTAGAGAAGGCAGATTGAAGCTCACCAAGACTATAAGTCTGGGGAACTCTACTGCCAGCCAAGAAATGGTATCAAGTCAGGAAGAAGTTTTGTATAGCAAAGAGGCTGGAATAACAGCAGCAATCCAAACTGATCCTTAGAGTCAATTTAAGGAAGTAGGAAGTCACTTCTTTATACTTCTGTTTTCTTTCATCCCCCCCCCCCCGTGCAATTTTGGCTTTGTTCTTTTCTTTCTTTCTTTTTTACTTTTTTAAAAATATTATATTACTATCTTAAATATTAGTGTTTCTTAATTTTTATCTTTTTTGCTTATGATTCTAATCAAGTTATTACAAAAATAAATAATTCCAAAATACTTAATGAAATGCGCATTGACAATTTTATCTGAATCAAAACCAAGCTTCTTTTTGTTCCTGTTCAGACATAATTAACAACTGAGCAGAATGGACAGTGACATGTTTTAGGTAACCTTGACAACTGGCTGCATTTGCATAATACATTAACCTTAAACCCAAGTTAATAAAACACAAGTGCTGTGTTCACATAACAACCTATGTCAAAACAAATGAACCATACCATGGTTTTATGTGATGGATTGGTTCATGAAACATACTAAAAGAAGAAATGTGGAATGAAGTCAAAGGGATTGCAAAGGATGAATGTGAAAGAGCTTCCAAAGATTTAAAAAAAAGAAAGAGAGAGAAGAAATCAAATGGGATGATAGAACAAATCATGGAAATTGCCAAGAGCAGAAGAGAAATGAAAGCCCAGCAAAGCAATGATCTTAGGAAAGAACTTAACAAAGAATTTCAGAGAGCTCTTAGAAAAGACAGCAGTAGTGGGATTCAGATGATTTAACAACCGGTTCGCCCAGGAACAGGTTGGCTGTCATGGGAGGAGTGGCCCATCCCCATCCTCCAGTTCCACCCACATGCAGGATGAGCCTCCGATGACAGCCAACCTAACTCTGGGAGAACTGGTTGTTAAATTACCCACCCCCACTATCAAAGTGGATCCTGGGTGTTGTGCTGCGCTGCAATGGAGAAACAGGCAACAGAGCGGGTGGCACGAGGGAAGGAGGAGGAACAGGAAACAGAAAAGAGGGAAACGGCTGAATCCCACCACTGACAAAAAGTAGTATTACACCAACATTTATAAAGACACAGAAGTTGGAAACAAATGTAGGAAAGTCTAAAGGAAAGTTTCCAAACTCCAAACTCCCAACCTATAGTTATATATAAAAGATGCCAAAGGACAGACAGCAACTGATTCAAAGAAGAGGGTAGAAATATACCAAAAACAGGAATGTGAACATCCAACATATCTTTCTAGAATAACATTTGCAATTAGCTTACATCTTCAACTCATAGCTAATGATCAGATGATTGAAGAAGTAGATATTATAAGCAGAATACAAAATTGCTGTACTTCAGAATGTCATTATGCATTCTTTTTCTGAAAGTACAGCTCTTTCAATCCTATTATGCTTTCCCACCTACACAGACATACACACTGTCTTTTTGTGTACCATAAGTCAAGACTAATGTGCTTATTTTGAATTTTTATTGTTTTTGTGATGTACCCTTCAACAGGCAATTCCCTGATAACTTTCCTTTCCTTTCCTTTCCTTTCCTTTCCTTTCCTTTCCTTTCCTTTTCTTTCCTTTCCTTTCCTTTCCTTTCTTTTCTTTTCCTTTCCTCTCCTCCCCTGTCTTCTCCTCTCTGAACAATCACATATACAACACATTTTTTATTATTTTCTGAAAAAAATTATGAGACCTATTTACACTCCAAATTGTTAACCAATCTAACCAATGACGAAAATGCATCTCAAGTTGTAATTGCTGCAGCAGAATCTGGGCTGCAGATATTCAAAATTGCTTGAATGAAGTAATAGACAGCCTGTCCATAAGTATGAATTGTCTCTAAATTAGACATTCTTAATCCAGGGACTGCCTGTGACATCTGAGACTAGGTTAAATGGGGTTTAATTGATAGTTTATAGTTAGAGTTTAGTTAGGGCATTGACTGATTCTCCTATTGTTCGCCATATTTCCAAATTAAATAATGTCTATGGTTTTCTAATTTAGAAATAATCAGAATGTTGTCTAATTTGATTTTCTAGTTCTAGTTGTTTTCCAAAGTATACAGAAATGCATGGCCCCTTAAAAAAATATGCTAGTTCTATCAAAAAGTATTCTGACTTCTTCCGAATTCTATCGACATTTATTATTTTATTTTTCAATTATCCAATAAACACTCTTTTATTGATGAACAAATACTAAGGTTTCTTCAACTCATTTTAGAAAAAACCCGCAAACTAGAGCTGAGTAGAAGTAATTTATAAGCATGGCAAATGTTAATCTCCTTGGTAAGAAAATACTCCTTTCAAGTAGGATGCCTGCATCTTACACAAATAACAATTGGAAAATAATTACTAAGTGAATATAATAAGCAAGAAAGTTCCCACATATGGCCTAAATAGTATCTGAATTCATTTTTTGTGTGCCCAGTTCTGAAAATTAAAACTAAACTTGTTGATTACAAAATCCGATAATTGTTGTTGAAAAGCTATTTATTCTGAAATACAGATAACTAAATTCATTGGTGATACCCACTGAAAGCAATGGTGCTTGTTTAACCTCTTGCAGTCATAGAAGATTACATGTCTAAAATGGTATTTTCGCCATCTTGTCATTTTAATCATTTTTTTCAGGCACATTGTTTTACTTGCCTCCTTTCCTTTGCACATATTAACACAATAATGCTTAGATCTCAACTTCAGTATGGGATAATTCACTAGAATGAGTTTTTGAATTCTAACATTCCTAAAAAGCTTGCCTCATTTGATATGCAGGAGTAATGCATGAAAAACACCAAACCAATAATGGTAGATAAGAAATTAACATTTTAAGAAATGAAGGCACATTAAAAATGAAGAGAGGAAAGTAATTAAAACAAGGGGGTGGAACCCTGAAATTAATAGAGGTGAGGGTTTTTTTAAGAAATCTGATATATCATAGCCAATGCTCTTGAATCTTACAGTGGGAATACCATATTAGTATCAACTTCTTTTGAAAAAGAGCAAACGGATACCACTTTGGAACTCCACGCCTAAGTAACTCACACAAATGAGCCTGCAATTTATGGGGATTGGCAAGAACCAGTTGAAGGGAAATTTTGACTTGACTTCCCTTTCCTGGACCAAATAACTGATGAATGTACAAAATGAAGCCACTTCATCTTCATCAACCCAAAGCCTAGCACCTGCTTCTGTGCTTTTTTTGCCACAATGGCAGAACTTAGACCAAATGCCTTCTCGTTCAACATGTCTGCAACTTGTTATTTATGTCTTGGGCACCCTGGTTTTCTTTGGCAGTGGAGATATGAGTTCAACATCTTGGATTCATGTTCATGTCCTGGCTTTATTTAAATTTTATTTATTTAAAATGTTTATACAGCAGCTCATATTATATCAAACTCTGGGTGGTTCCCAATCAACAATTAAAAGCACATCAAAAATAAACGAACACAATACATGTTGCATCCCATGCATGCATCCTATGCTTTTCCCTTTGTCTGTAAAATGACAGTGCAGCCACCAGAGCTGATCAGACAGGGGACAAATAACATGATAGCAGTGTTTCAATATTTGATAGGCTGCCACAAAGAAGAAGGGAAACCCAATAGAAACCTATTTTCTAAAGCATCGGTAGGCAAGACAAGAAACAATGAATGGAAACTAAACAAGGAGAGAAGCAACCTAGAACCAAGGAGAAATTTCCTCACTGTGGGAACAATTAACCAATGGAACAGCTTGCCTTCAGAAGTTGTGGGTGCTTCATTGCTGGAGGCTTTTAAGAAGAGCCTGTACATCCACGTGTCTGAAATGGTCTCCTGCTTGAGCAAGGGGTTGGACTAGAAGACTTCCAAGATTTCTTCCAACTCTATTATTCTATATTCTGTAAATACTGTAACTAGATTCCTCTATACCACTGATCTTGCAAACTAAAGATTTCAACACCAATACGAGGATAACAAAATGTAATATTATGTTGCATCCCATAAAAAAAATAAGTCTGCGACTTTCTTTTCTAAAAAGTTACAAAACCTATCATTGCTATAAAATGTGATATGGCAGCATGTTATTTTTTATATATGTAAATGGGAAGAGCTACTCTGCTAATTTTATAATGGCTCCATCTTTATCTCAGGGAAATGAGTCAAAAAATACATGCTATACACCAAATTTGTTGAAGAGAGATTACACCCTTGAGATTTCCATTGACAAGCCTGGAAAATAATAATCAGCTTAAGTTAGAGAAGAATGATTTCCTGTTTAAAAGGGACTGGTAACTTCATAGGATGGCTTTGAATAAAACCCTCACCAAGAAAAGTTGTGTGCTGTTTGGAGCTCTGCAAGCTAAGAATTCGGTGAATCAGAGAATTACATAGAATTTGATCACGGGCAAAAGAACTCTGACATCTCCAGGAAAAACTCCCCAATTCCATTCATAGATATCCATTCCTAGCAACAATGAGGATACATTGGGGCTCTTCCTAATGGCTGGACAAATGACAAGCAGTATTTTTCACAAGGACTTTTGGAATAAACAATGTTCCTAATGAAGTGAACTTTGAAAAACTTTACTGTCTTAAATTTATTCTGTCCTTGAATTCACTACTCCATATCAGCTAAAACATCCTGCACATTTTGACAGTTTGATAAATCCAAAATTAAATGTATCATAAATACACTCACATGCCAGTTCTTGTCAGTCCTATCAGGGTACAAAGCAGATGTAGTGTAGACCTAAAGCTAGTTTTATTACAACATCTATAGCTCTTCCTTCTTTTATCTTCATGTGAATTGGGGGGAGGGTTGTCTGATGCATTCTCATAAATCTATTTCTTGGTATGGGCTCAAACCTCATTTATTTGATTGTTACCTTGGTGACAGATCTTCTCTCTGCTCTTTGGGGCCATCCTCGGTACTCCCTACAGTTCTCTTCATGACTTTACAAAGAATAAATAAATGACTTTATAAAGAACTAATATCAGTTTGGGGTAGTGGTTAAGGCATCAGGCTAGAATACAGGAGATGGTGAACTCTAGTCCTGCCTTAGGCACAAAGCCAGCTAAATGAAATTGAGACAGTCACTTTCTCTCGGCCCTAGGAAGGAAGCAATGGCAAACCACTTCTGAAAAACTTTGCCAAGAAAACTGCAGGGACTTGTCCAGGCAGTCTCTGAGAATCAGACATAATTGTATGGGGGGAAAAGTCATGAAGGAGTCATGGTAAGGGAAGTTACCGTGCTGAATATAGACAAATAATTCAATTTATATGCCACCTTTCTCCGAAGACTCAGGGTGGCTTACAATGCATTATAATAGTTGGCCATTCACCGCCCTGAGTCCGAAAGGAGAAGGGCGGAATAGAAATTTAATAAATAAAATAAATAATAAATAAATATAAAAACATTTAAAAATTAAAACATTAAAACCCATTCACACCATTCATGGCTGGATTTCACAAGATCGCAACAGCGAGATCAACGGCTCCAGGCCTGCCGGAAAAGCCAGGTCTTCACAGCTTTTCGGAAGGCCAATAGGGTGGGGGTGGTCCAGACCTCAGGAGGTAATTGGTTCCAGAGAGCTGGGGCAGCCACAGGGAAGGCCCTCCCCCACGGGCCCACCAGCCAGCAATGTTTAGCTGACGGGACTGGGAGGAGACCAACTCTGTGGGATCTTACCGGTCGTTGGGAGTTATGTGGTAGAAGGCAGTCTTGAAGATAACCTGGCCCTGAGCCATGTAGGGCTTTAAAGGTAATAACCAACACCTTGAATTGTGCCCAAAGACCAATAGGGAGCCAATGCAGCTCGCGGAGAATTGGTGTAATGTGGGTGTATCTAGGTGCACCCACGATAGCTCACGCGGCTGCATTCTGGACCAACTATAGTCTCTGAACAATTTTCAAGGGTAGCCCCATGTAGAGCGTGTTGCAATAATCTAACCGTGAGATGACAAGGGCATGAGTGACTGTGAGAAGACCTCCCGAACCAAGCAGGGTCATATTTGGTGTACCAGGCGAATTTGTGCAAAGGCCTCCAGCTGACAGATGTTGCTCTAATCTTAGCTGTGAGTCTAGGAGGATACCCAAATTGCGAGCCCGTTCTGAGGGGGACAATTTATTCCCCCAAGAATCTTCTGTAGATAAAAAAATACAATCTCTTTAATTCCTACATGGAGAGCTCTTCATAAACATGTTGAGAAGCTAAAATTTTCTGTATCAGGCCAGAGATTCCATCTCTTTCTCTTCTTTCTGGAGATAAAAAGCAAGCTAGCAAATTGCTTGTGGATGTAGCTCCTTCACTACTAATTATACTACACAGTTACAGGCAATTATGTGACTTAAAACTCCTTTATATGATATACAGTAAACAGATAAAAATCTACTGTTACAAAATCTTACCATGGCTTCTGGACTAGATAACTTTAGAGAAGGATATGATTGATTTATGAATCACCCTATCCCTCCAGCAAGAATCTGACAACAAGGGGAAAAAGACTTTGCTTAAAGAGACATCTGGCTAGCCAGTACTGGCGCAAAAGTCTTGAACTGGATGTTCACAGCACCTTAATTTAAAATTATGGCAGCAGCTGAATGCTTTTCTGGCCACTTTCATAATGAACGTGTAGCCAATGTATGCAGATGTATTTATAGCACTAAGAATCTCTGCTGAACCTAGACTGTAAGTTATATCTTCTATGACCATTTTTTTAAAAAAACAACAATGAAACCTCACTACAATTTTTTGTGAAGCTTCTGCAACTTTAATGCATTTGCACTTCTGCTGTTTTGGGGACACAGAAGAATTTTGCTTCCGGCTAGACAAGGATGCCTCCTTTGATTTCTCTGGTATGTATTGCATCGATATGGGTGCTGCAGCTGGATGAAAATAAAGTAGAAAATCAGTCAAAGAGTTGGAGAACATTATCCTCTTTCACTCCACACCCACAGGAATATGCCTCATCCCAGCGCACGTCGACAAGTCATTTTCAGAACATGCAAGATCTCTCTCAAGTATTATTCCCACAGTGCACAGAGAGGCTCTGTACATTGTAAATTCATCCTTTTAAACATTATAATCAAAAATCCACATTGCCTTTCATAACCACGATGAAAAGAAGCTGAGAAAAATTGCTACCTGGGACCAATCTGCCGCTTGTCAGCATTGATTATCCACCCTAGATCATCCCATCCCATCCCACTTGAGGGGAAAGTTTAAATTGACTACCAGAATCAATAGCTAGAAGGACAGTTGAAAAACAGAATGACACATCCCTTCCCTTCTCCAATTCTTGTGGGTTTTAGCAACTGCCATGTCTTATTATACCATCCTGACATGTATTAAGGTAATAGGAATCTAGGCAGCATTCTTTGGCAGAGGAACATTGTTGTGTTTTTGTTCTTTTTGGAAGGGAGAACAGTTTTTACATTGCCATTGACATTCATCATCATCCCGGTAATTGTGTGTGTGCTACTACAACACCTTTGGGACCAACTTGACCTTTTGGCAAAACATAAAGGCATGTCTGGAAGCTAGATACCAGACTGCCAAAGTTATTTGCCAATGCTAAACAACCGGTCTCTCTGAAAAGCTATAAAAGGCACAGAGAAAAAAAATAATGGCCCAAATATTTAAAGCTGTGACATAAGCCAGCTAGTGTGAAAGCCAAAGTGTATTTATCAAAGATGGGAGCTACCAATGGATGGACATAACCTCATTCAGAAGAAAATAGATACAAGAATACAGAACAAAGGATGCCAAATGCCGTAGAAGGGCATCATTGGGGGGGGGGGAGGAATAAAAAAGAATTATTTTTTTTTCAGATTTCAATCAATGTCAACGGACAGACATGGAAAGTAGCAACTCTTTGCTGAAATGTCATCATAAATACAGAAACATAGCAAGAATTACGCAGAAAAAGAAAACAAAACATCTTTTTGTTCTGCTAGCTGCTGAAATTCTTGCAGCCATTAGGTGGCACCAACCTGCAGTTGAAGTTTCAAAATCTATTTCTAGCCATTTGTCACTTACAGTGCCCCTAGAGAAAAATCTCAAAACATTTGAAGCATAGGAAACTAATGAAGAAATCCCACTCCCCACCTCACCCCAGGAGCAAATACATTTGTGAATTTCATGAAACAATTATCACACATTCCTAAATTGTTGGGAGGATTGTTCTGAATGCAAAATTTGGAGATAAAAATATCAGATAATAGAAGGGATTAAATTCGATCCGTTACGATTAAAGTAGTGAGTTTTCTCACAGGTGGTCTGAACATGTCTAATAAGCAAGAGATTTAATTACAACATGATATGAGAGAAAACAACTTTAGGCACGTTCAGGAAATCCTTAGATGGAAGAACAAGTTATGGTTTTCTTCTTTCCTTTGTCACCTCAGAATATAACTCTCTTTATATTATATTATATATATTATTCTCTATATTATTCAGCCCATCTTAGCCAAACATACAGGTAGTTCTCAACTTATAACCATTCATTTAATGATTGTTCAAAGTTACAACAGCACTGAAAAAAAATGTGTGACGTGTTATGACCAGTTTTCACACTTATAACCATTGCAACATCCCCACAGTCATGTGGTTAAAATTTGGACACTTGGCAACCTCCATGTACGTATGATGGTTGCACTGTCCCAGGATCATGTGATTATTTTTTGTGTGACTTTCTGACAACTAAAGTCAATGGGGAAGCCAGATTCACTTAACAACCGTGTTAATAACTTAACAACAGCAAATGATTCATTGAACAATTGTGGTAAGAAAGGTTGCTGAAATGGAGCAAAACTCACTGAACAACTGTGTTGCTTAGCAACAGAAATTTTGGGTTCAATTGTGGCTCATTTATTGTTACTGAAGGAAATTTGGCTTGTATACAAGACCCTTCCCATTTCATTTAACCTAGTCAGTTTCATAGCGAAGTGTCCTTCGCTCCCTTTCTACGTAAAGTCCCAACCAATCAAGATGGTTAAATTCAGTTAAGCCTATCAAAGATCTGAATAATACCAGACTCATCAGTCGGAGATAAGTGAAATGAGAGGAGACATGGAGAGGAAATTTAGATAAAGGTCATTGTATTAAGGGAGGAGGGCTCTAGTAAGATAGCCTGTGGGCAGATAGTTTCTGTGCCTGAGGTTGAATTGGTGCTCAGCAGGTTGGCAGCTTGGGGATGTCTGAAATGGTATAGGATCTCCTGCTTGAGCACGGAGCTGGACTAGAAGACCTCCAAGGTTCCTTCCAGCTCTATTCTGACTCTGATGTTTTGAAGTTGGATACCCACCAGCACGGAAAATTGTTTACCACTACCACTGCTTCAACAGTTACTACCATTCCTGAGCAGTAATCATATAACTAATGTGATGTATACTCAGATCTCCTCCTAATTGGATCATTCTATGTGTGCTTGTATCCTTGAAGACTGTATCCAGTTGCCAGGCAGAATTTAGTATTTATATTCATAAGTTTGTGTATGTGTGTGCGTGCTTTTGAGACAGTGCAAACACTTGGCAACTGCCTGGACTAGTCCTTGCAATTTTCTTGGCAAAATTTCCGGAGTGGTTTGCGATTACCTCCTTCCTAGGGCTGAGAGAGAATAGCAGGCTCAAGGTCTCCAAGCTGCTTGGAGGCTCCAAGCCTCAGGCAAGAGTAGAACTCACAGTGTTACGATTTCTAGGCCAGCACCTTAACCACTACAACAAACTGGTTCTCTAAAATAATTTTATTCTTTTGAGGTGATATTTGGGGAGAAATTGTCTGCTGTACCTGAAGTCTACAAAACCTAGCTGAGGATTTAGTATATCTACTTTTAAAAGTAGATATAGTACTATAATATAGTAGATTGAGTCTTCCTCAATCTGGACCCTCCAGATGTAACAATAACTTCCAAATTTTCCTGTCAGCTTCTAAGCCAAAGTTCTGAAGTCTTTTTTTCCTGTCCATTATGATGGTGCCATAAATATTGATAGAAAGCTCTGATCCAGGAACTTTGGCAGCATTGAATTACAAAAGAGGGACTTCTTGGCATTGGCAGCTCCCATTAGAATATGCCTCCAAGAAGCTGTATGCCTGGTATTCATTTTACAAACTTTCAAATATCAGAGAAAGCTTCTATTATTTAGAAGTGCAGAAACTATTTTAAACTGCTCAAATGCTTCCAAGTGGTTTAATTTGACGGTTCTCTTTTTGAGTCTGTCAAGACTATTATTTTATTATTTCATTGTTTGATGATCATTTTTTGTACAGAGTTCTGAATTCTTATTTAGTGAAGGACTTTTTAAAATAAAGAAACTAACACAATATTTGCACTAATCTGAAATCGGCCATTACTGTAAAAAAAAAAAGAAAAAAAAAGAAGGGAGTTTCCCCCTCCATTTTTAATACAGAAATAAAGTCATATTTCTATTCTGTACTTGGTGAAAAGTGACCTGAAGTTGGCTCACCGGTCCCTGGCTGCTAATCTCTGCCGTAGCCTACACTGTGTTTGAAAGATGTGAATAAAGCAATAGCCACATGAAACAAACACTGTGTTCTACTTTTTTCCTACTACAGTACTTCATTTTTTTACATTCATTTATTTTATGGTTGAGGGTGATTTCTCTGTGCCACTTCTCTCTTGGGGCACCTGGTTGTCTAAAGTTGTTCTAAAGACAACTTCAGAAATTTCTACTCTGGATTGCTATTTTTGCGCATCAGGACTGGGCTGATACACAGTGTAGAGTAGGGCTACTACAAAATCCAATTGGTTGTTCTCCCACTACACCACAGGATCTTAAGGGTTGTTCCTCAGATTTTTGCCCTTCCCATCCATCCATGGAAAGCAAGTCTCGCTGGTAATTAGTCTACCCATTCCTGCTTTTCTTTTCAGGGATTGTTCCTTACTATCTTCAAGTTTTTCCTTTGCATTCCCTAATGTTTGCACACATGGATGCCTTCAATCTCTTCCCATATTTTCATCTCTGACATTAAAGAATTATAAAGAATACATCTCTTAAAATGTTTACCATTAATTAAGCAGCACTTTGTCAAATTTTTGAACATGGAGAGAGAGTAGGACAGAGGTGAGATATTATTTTTTCTTCTCAGGATTAGCTAGTGTTGAAATCACTCATCAGAGAGAAAGCTTGGTCAGGTAGGATGCTGAGAATAATGCATGTGAATAGATGTTGGAGCTTACAAACAAATGTCTCCATGTTGTATCTTCATTTATATATTACTCAGTTCATGGATTTAAATTAGAGAAACAAACCATTGTTTCTTACAATATGTATTTATAAAGTTAACATAAAAAGTGAGGTTGAAAATTAGAGACATCTAGACAACTAAATCCCATGTTCCACTAGATAGGTATAGGGTTCAGCACATAAATACTTATTAGTCTTATTATTAATAAATTAATTAGTTTTGATCTTTATCCCACCTTTGCTCTAGAAACCTATCATTTTATCTGTAATATGGTGAAGTAGATCAAGCTGAGACTGAGTGATTGGACTAAAATCAACCTGTAATTTAATAAATTTTAATTTTATTTACAAGAATCATAGGGCCATGAGTTACTTAGTTTCAAGACAATATTTGCCCTAGATTATGATTTTTATATTTTAGCTTCTTAAAATCATTAAATTCAGTTTACAAGTTCAAGCGACATTGTATGATCAAACAAGGTAGACCACTGGTGCCTCCCAGATCTTTCACATTAGTCTCAGCCAGTATACAAGGGATTCTGGGAGCTTGTTTATTTTAAATACTTGGAACTACTTGGTTGCCTATTTATGGACTGAAGAATGGAAGGATATAACAATGAATAGGAAACCCAAAGAAGACTCAATCTCGGAAAGGTTTAAGTTTTGTTAATTTTT
Organism: Ptyas mucosa; assembly: GCA_012654045.1. Classification (NCBI taxonomy): domain Eukaryota; kingdom Metazoa; phylum Chordata; class Lepidosauria; order Squamata; family Colubridae; genus Ptyas; species Ptyas mucosa. The sequence goes on along the minus strand of WNWU01000001.1, from coordinate 57,537,401 downwards.
ATGAAAACAAGTTGTCCCTACAGACTAGCTTGTTTTTGCTGGAATCTAAGAGAGGAAGTACTAAAGACCAGTTTTTGGTCTTTGTGGCTTGAGTCATTGGCCAAAGGCTAAGCTTCATGTAATTGCTTGATCCTAAAGAACAAAGGTATTACCTTAATCAAATAAAAGAAATCAATAATGCTCATCTGGGATTTATTGTACAGGCTGGAAGAATATTTGGATGCAACTTGCTATTAGCTGTTTGTTGTATTTTATTTTTACACTGTACTTTGCTTTTGCTTCATGCTTTGTTTTATTATTTTTTTTAAATGAGTTAGTTTGTTACCTTCTCAGCATTTGAGGGCATGCAGGAAAGAACATCATTGATGTTCATCATCTATTGAAGACCTAAAAGAGATGTATTTAACACCTTTCCCCTGAGGTAAATTTTGCTTTAGAAATCTTCCTTATTTGAAAATTAGAGTGGGGAAAGTGAATTGGTACTGGACTTTGTTTCACATGAATGCCTCCATATGGCAGAATGAAAAGGAAACATGAGGCATGGTTCTCACCAGGCCATGTTAAATTCTGTTGCTTATTGTTTTATTTTTGTCTTATAGCACATTTTATCTCTCCTAGGGATGACATCACTTAGCAATTTGAATGCATTCTAAAAGAATGAAGTAATCAGGCTGCTAGTCCTGATTACTAGATGGTCAAAAGAACCATTTGAGCAGAAAATAATCTGTAATTTTACAGAAGCAAAAATATAGAAATCTGACAAGTGCTGTATAATGGCAACGTTTGCAATACTGCTATAGCCTCTTGTTATAAATATGGTAGACATGAATGTTCCACAGTAATTTCATTGCACAACTCACAGCTTCCATGCATAAAAAATGCAATGGCAGGAAGCTACTGCCATAGTGAAATCCATGTGGTTGTGATAGGTGTGAGAATTCAAGTATGCTGACAAGGCAGGTTGGATCGATAACACCTCCTGAACCACTATCTTCTTTCTCAGTGGGAAGGTAGTTGAAAATAAGAGGGCACACTTAGTTTTTTTCAGAATGGGAACTACATTTTTTTGACAATTTTTTTTTACTTAAAACAAAAACCAAACATAAAATCACCATCATTCAAATAAAATTGCAAACAGTGTGTCGATCAGTTAACATTCTTTTGTGCTCAAACCCTAATCCCAAAATACCAATTACATTTTTAAGTGTGTGATTGCTTCTTTGCTGCATCTTTGCAAAAGAGTTGGAAAATGATAAGTGATCTCAAAAATGCTGGCTTATGAACTATGGAGCACCACCATTAAATACAGCATCCCAAATACTGCTCAGCATTAATCTTACACTCAGAATAATCAAGCCAGAAAAACTGCTACAGATATAGGCCAATGGCCATTCCAAAATTTTCATCTTCTTCGAGTTCAAACTCTAGTGCCCTCTCTTCCATTTTCCTGTACTTTTCACACACTTGCTCCTAAGAGGCAATTATGTATTTATGATCCTTGCTTTCCTGCCCTGGGATTCTCTAAAAAAAATCCTAATAAATGCAGCTAAAATATACAAAAAAGTCTCTGGCTGTTTGCTACTGGTTGCACAGCTTGTTGATAGCCGAATCTGGTAACCCTAATAAATTCCAGCCATTGCTATCATAACATGCTCTACAATCAGATTTATTCTTAAAGGTATTTCCCTGTTGATGGGCAGCACTCTTTCTTGTCAGGATTATATTCTTAGCAATGAGGTAATGTTAGAATTTTAAAGTGTTTTTTTTTTTAAAAAAATAAGCTGAGGTGGATCAGGAGGCTATTTGAGAAGGTTTTGGCATTTGAACTTGAAGTGCAGACGACTACAAAGAAACCCTTGGTCTAATCTTCTTCAATTTAGTTTTCTTAGATTATAAGTGGTAGAAAGGAACAGTGATGGTATTCAGCCAGTTCTATCCAGTTCGGGTAAACCGGTAGCGGTGGCTCCGCCCACCCGCCTGGATGTAATCACGTTCCATTTATCTACGTTTTTGAAGCTCTGTGAATGCATGGAAGGCCCTGCGCATGCACGCGTGCTCACATTTGTGAACTGGTAGCGAAGGTAATACCAACCCTGGAAAGGAACTATAATATTCATCTATGTAAAAAAAATACTCTCTAAAATAAATGTTTGTTTCAACCTCCTTTGTACTTTTTCTGTTTATATTCACCGAGGGAGAGAATTCTTTAAACTGGGGGTGTCCAACCTTTTGGCTTGCCTGGTCCACATTGAGTAAAGAGGAATTGTCTTGTACATCATATAAAATATATCAGTAGTTAATGTATATGAATCACAGTCTAATGTTAAAAGTTTATAATCTTGTGGGACTGCATCACTAGCTGTCCAGGGCTGCAGGAGGGCCATGGCTTTAAATGAACACATCTGCTTTAAACAAAGCCTGAAGTCATGATATGGAGACAATTTCACTTCTTGATTCTACCATCTAGACCAGTGTTCTCAATCTCGCCAATTTTAAGCTGTGTGAACTTCAATTCCCAGAATTCTGGGAAAAACACTGATCTAGGTGAAGTGATCGTCACAAGCACTGCAACAGTCCCAGTCCTTCAAAAACTGCTTTTCTCTTTTGTTCTGAAGGCAAAGTTTGATACTTTTTTTTTTTACAGTGGTTATCATTGCCACCGTGTTTTTTTGGGAATGCTTTTTTTTTTAAAAAAAATCACGTGCTTTTGACCATTACCTTTCAAATTCTTTTTCTTAATTTTAGGATGATGTAGAGAGAAAGTGCCTGACTTTCTCTGCTCAGAAACTGCAAGTACCTCCCATTTTGTTTTAAAAAATCTATCCATTAGCAGCAAAATGAGGCAGAATTGTGAGTGTTCATTTTATGCAGTGGTAATGATAGGATGATGTGGATGACACAATGACATACATAACAGCCTTGCCATTATACTATTATTTTAAAAGGTAATAAGATGATTTCAGCTGAAGCCTTGTCAGCTTCGGAGCGGCCTTGTGTTTTTTGAAATTGCAGACCACAGAGATGGGGGGGAGGGGAACCCTGGTGGCTAGATCTCTCTTGCTTTCCCCCATCACTCTCTCTGACTAAGTCTTCAGCTTGGTGCAATTGTAGCTCAGCAACATCTTCAATACCTGAACTTCATGATATTGCAGGTACTCAGAGCTCAAGAACAGCTAAACAACTTTAGCAATGCATTAATTGGTGTGCCTGTTACAGCATCTTAAATATAGAATCCTGTTAATATGAAATATTAAAGCAGGTTTTGTAACCTTTTGCAATTGTTGGGAACATCTGGCGTTTCAATAGCACATTATGAATATTTTTACAAAAAGATCTAATTCAACATCATAATTACTATGACACATTGTGGTGGGTGGTTTTTTTAATATATATATGTATAACAAACCATATTCTTCATTTTCTGCCATGTGCATAGGAAATCTAAGCGCTTCAGGAGAACTGAAAATATCAGATTAGATTTCTCCACTGATGTTTGACATCTTATTTCAACATGGGAAAGGTCGTATCTAGGAAGCATCAAAATAATCTGTGTAAAAGGCCTAAAATTTGGGAAGATAGCTGAAGAATTAAAACTCTCACTAAAATAGCATTTATTATTATTGTTGTCGTTATTGTTGTTGTTGTCTCTAGAGATTCACAGTCATTGAGGTCATGGTAGGCCCAAAGGTGCTTTTTCAAAAGGCAATAGGACATTTGTTTTTCCTTGAAGATGTTTCGCTTCTCATCCAAAAACCTTCTTCGGTTCAGTTATTTTTATTATTTATTAAATTTGTTTGCCATCTCACTGTGAGGACTCTAATATCTTACAGGATGGATCAAAATTGTGCCATATTATTAGATTTTGCAGCAATCCAACAAGCACACAAGTAAAGAATTCAGCAGGATTCATTTATAAAAGAAACTTCTTTATATATAATACCATACAGCAGAAGCCAGAACCAGAACTCAAGAATCCAGAAGTACAGAATCAATAATCACAGAAGCTATATAATACAGAGGTACTCATATATATATATATATATAATCAGTGAACCTAAGCCACGCCCAGGCTCCGAGCCATCTGGGTCACCAAACATTCTCCATTGGCTGACCTGTTATCATGTCTATCCCAATTCATGAACTCTCACACACTGACACATATGGCTCTACAAATCTGAAAATCCTGTTGCTTTACAGATTATAATTTTTGGTCTTACTTGTTATTTCTATCAATATTTGTGTTTGATTTGATTCTCTGTAATTAGGCAAAATGCCCTTAGCTCTGTTCATGTACTTCTTGTCATTATTATTACTCACAGAACTGTTTTATGTCCCTGGCAGAATTGTTTTCAAATAAGAGTAGGAATAGAGGACATTTTTAATATGTCTGTGCTATAAAGCTAGAGAAATGCTCATTGTAGCATAACAATAGTTCTTTGAACTGTTACTATCCCCATTGTGCTCTGTACTCCCTCTAATATTTTCTCAGCCAAAGTACTGCAACATCTTTGTATGAGGCTAATAGCTATGTGATGTGATTCTAATTATTGTATTTCCATTGCTCAATTATTCAGCACATTAAAAAGGCTATTTTATGATTTGTTCATTAATGGCATTATAAACTCACACACCTTAATTGCTGTTCTAAACAGGCATAACTTAAAAACAGCAACTCTGAAGACTAAATAATTCATACATATTTATAATTAATAAATTAAGGAACTGGGGAGATCAATTGTTGTATACCAAAAAATCCTTTCCATTAAGTGATCAAGAGCACCTCTTGCTGATTTATTAATCATGAAGGGAGCAAAAAAAATGGCATTCAACATAGAAATAGCTGTGCAGGAATTGCTAGCAGACTTTGGAAATACAGGACAGGAGGCAGGAAGACAGGGAAGAATTAGGGCCATTACAGAAGAGAATCTTGCATCCAAGAGTAGAGGAAGCCAAGAAAAAGACTGAGAGTAACTCCCCTTTAACTACACTAGGTGTAAATTGTATGGGAGAATTACCTTTGTAGCTTTCAAGTTTGTAACTTTCTGATACACTACCCCACTAGCAATAAAGATCTTTCCAGAAATCCAAGAGTTTTTTTGTTGTTTGAATTTGCCAACCTTGTACAGCAGTCATTGGTCAGCCATGGCAACTTTACAGCTTGTGCATTTCAAATCCTAAAATTCTGGGAGTTGAAGTCCACAGGTCATAAAATTGCCATAGTCTCCCATTCACCCCATTACAGCTTAGCAGTGGTAGAACTAGTATGGCTGGTAAATTTTGTGGGCAGTAAGTTTTGGTGTAGTATGGTTAAATCATCTCCCCAAGAGAATACACAATGCATTTTCTATTTTTAAGAGCATTGATTTCATAGTCTTTGCTACTATGGCTACTTTCGAGTTGCAAAGCTTCAAATATTATTGTATCAAATTACTACAGTATTATCAGGTATTCTCCACAATGCCTCATTCATATGGCCTGGAAACCCATTAAAGCCAATGGGGTTAAGTTAGTCACTTTCATTTGTCCCACTAATTTCAAAGGAATTGAAATATTCCTTCATTTGAAATCCCAACAAATATGGGATTCTCCCTCTGAACATGAAAGATTTATAGTATTTAGCTGTGTTGGCTAATATGCTTATATCTCTTCTGCCACCGATAGCCTCCCACCGACCAGTTTGCTCCCACAGAGAGGGACTCCTCAGGGTGCCGTCGGCCAAATTATGTCAGCTGGTGACACCCAGGGGGAGAGCCTTCTCTGTGGGAGCCCCTGCCCTTTGGAATGAACTGCCACCGGACATAGGCAAGATCTCTGACCTCCGAGTTTTCTGCTGTGTTCTTAAGACCCTGCTCTTCCGACAGGCAGGACTAGCTTCATAATTGAGTTTTAAATTCAATTATGGAGTTCTTAAATTTTTTGGGTTTTTTAGCTAATTTTGGCCTCAAATGTAATACTTTTAAGAATCTTTTAAATTTAAATTGTGATATTTGTATTGTGTTTTTACCTGGCTGTTCACCACTCCGAGTCCTTCGGGAGAGGGGCGTTATAGAAATAAAATTATCCTTATCCTTTTCTATGGAGTATATATTATTTTCACATTCTTCATATATCATAGTAGAAAATTAACCATTACAAAGCATAATCTGCATGCTTTCTTTTCCTTCTTTTCCCCCATTTAATAGCCCGCTCTTGATGCTGGAAGCCATTTATTGATTATATAATTATTTAATTTAATTATACATATACCAGTTCCTAGGTTGAAGCATCTCAAAACAGTTTATAATAAAACAGTAATAAAATATGTAATAAAACCGTAATGTAAAAATATTCAATGAATCATCTGAATTTAAAATGTGGCAAGAAAGAAAAGCAGCAGTGTGTCATCAATCAAACTATGAGGCCTGGTTGAAGACATGAATTTATAATAGACGCCTAAAAGATGCTACTGTAGGCATCTCCTGAATTTCAAGGGGAAGAACAAGGCCTACTGCGATGCACTTTACATGGGGCTTCTGTTGAAGAGTATCTATGGGACCATCTCTCTCCAATTGTCTCTATCCATTCTACCCAATCCGGTATTTTCACCAGCAACCTGCCACCTTGGTGGAAGACACCACATATGTTACAGCTCTACCTATTTGGACAAAAAGGTAAAGATGTAGAATCACTTTGACCTTTAGGAACCAATCTCCCCAAGTCAGGGAGCACTTTTCAGTTTTAGAGTCCCAGTCACTTAATTTGCTTCCTCAGTTGGCTCTATGGCTGCTCTGAGTAGCAGCTTCAGACAAAAAATACTCAGAATGTGAGGTATTATCATCTTTCAAGGCAGGAGGAAACATAGCTCATTCTATTTCTGCCATTGTTTAAGGCAAGATTTCCTCAAACTTGGGAAATTTAAGATGTATGAGCTCTTACTCTGCAGCCAGCCAGCATGTTCCAGCCAGCATGCAACCAGAATCACAGAGGCTTTCAGTGGGAAACATTTATTCAGTAGCAGTAAAACTATTTCTTCAGTGGCAGAATAATCCCACCAAGAAAGTTACCCCTTTTTTTCTCCTCATAATGCAGATCTTCTATCAGAGACAGTCTTAAACATTACAGAGAAAAGATGTTTAATGGATCATTTTCCTCATACATTTCATAGGAATGTTTTTAAAAGCCAGAAAACAAAGAAGTATATCAATCATCTGAAATCTTGAGAGAGGCATTATCAGCATTGAAAAATTCCTGTTAGCTCTAAGTAATTGCTATATTGCAAAGATTCAGATATAGAATCCGTTCAAAACCACTTTAAAAAAACAAATATCACAGCATGCCTTTCTTCATTCTTTTTGTGATCTTCCAGACTTCTTAAAGACTTCTAAAAAAAACTTTCTGTATGTCAACTTTGGGATCATCCCAGTTCTGCTGATATTTTTTTGCCTCTACAGTACAGTGGGCAATCACATTTTAATTCCCTGTGGAGAAACTCAAATGGTATTTTTTATTCCTAAAGAATTTTAAAGTCAGCATTGTGGAAATATTCACTAGCCATCTATCACTGTCAAGGGCTCCCTTCTTGGCCTGTTCCTCCTCAATGATTGGATTAGATTGAATCTATTAAATATTTATTCCCCTCTTTTTAAGGGGTCATGTGAATCTCCATAACTCACCTTGGTGGGTCTAAATTTATATCACACCAACAATAAAACCCCAAAGTTTGCTCGGGCATGAAAAAAGCAATCCTTATTGAGGGAAACAATTAAGATTTATATGAATTGAATTTAATAGACCCCTGGTATTTGATGTATCCAACTGAAAGAGAATATACATTTAATTCAAGTTTGCACTATAATTTTAATGGGCTTGATTATTTTTTAATATTGACTTTATGTCACCAAATTCAACATAGGATAATGCTTCTTTAAAATACATATTTTTGCAATATCCTTTACTTACTAGATTTATGGTAAAAGTAGTGAAAAATATGCTGAGTGAAAAAAGGTAAAAATTTTAAAGGAAAATATTTTTAATTACATAGTATATAGAATTTGACAACCAGACAGTGTAAATGGATTCTCTGTGTCCTTACTATGCCTCAAAGATATTGCAATATTCAAAAGATAAATTATGCCCCCTTCAGATGAAAGACCAGATTACACCATTCACCTATGAGTGGATTACCTATAATTGTAGTCTTTGAATGGACAAGTATAATATGGAACTCATTTATGCAAAAATACTGTAAATTAAAAAAAGAATAATAGTTATATAAGTGTACCAGAAATTAATAGTTCAATATTTACATTAAGTATAGGTAGAACTGTAATTATTAATTGTTATAATGATATATTATACTTTGCTTCTTTTTCTTTTTCTGTTATTTTTTTTTACCTTTAAAAATCCTTTTTATGCATTTCTTTTCTTTGACGATGTATGTATTTGCATTACAATTATCTTGGTGTTTTGCTTTTCTTTTTCTATTATTATTTTAAAAGCAATAAAAAAAACAAATGAATAAAGGTTTTCTTCAATTTCTCCCCTCCCATAAACATTCACAAATTTCACTTTAAATCCTACTTAGTCATTGTTCTCATAGGCAAACTCTAAATATGAAAAAGGAAAAAGGGGACAAATCTCTTAACTCTATATTTTGAAGAAAAAGAAAATGATTTTAAATCATCACCACCCAAATAGAAATCAATAACAATGTCTAAAGTATAAGAAAAATTAAAGTAACAATCAGGATTTGGAGAAAACAATGTATGGAGAGGGAAATAAAAAAAGGGAAATGAGTAGAATGTCCTTGATATATTTTTAATATTTTTTCTTGTTTTGCTTTTTATTTGTTAAAAATCCTTTAAAAGTGCATATGTAACTTTGTCTTTTCCTCTTCCTTTTTTTGCTTACAGCTTTTACTTAACCAATAAAGAATAACATTACAAAACTTTCAATAGATTTTAGATTACATCACATAAGACTATATATATCTCTTTTCTTCTTTTTTATAATTTTGTATATTTTTATATTATTTTTCAGAAGTTTTAAATACCAGTAAGGTAAAGGTTCCCCTTGCACATACGTGCTAGTCATTCCTGACTCTAGGGGGTGGTGCTCATCTCCGTTTCAAAGCCTGCGCTGCGAAGACATCTCGGGGGGTCATGTGGCCGCCATGACTAAACGTCAAAGGCATATGGAACACTGTTACCTTCCCACCAAAGGTGATCCCTATTTTTCTACTTGCATTTTTATGTGCTTTCGAACTGTTAGGTTGGCAGAAACTGGAACAAGTAACGGGAGCTCACCTCATTACGCGGCACTACAGATTCGAACCACTGAACTGCCAACCTTTCGATTGACAAGCTCAGCGTCTTAGCCTCTGAGCCACCAAGTCCCTTAATCATTATTTAAAAAAAAAAAGATTTGGACTGTGTCTTTTTTTTTATCAATGGATTAAGTCTTCTAACCACTCTGTATATCTGCTTATTGCATGTAATATGTAGGCAACAGGCTCGTTTCTTTATTACAAATGCAATCCTGTGTTTTATTCTTCATGAGAATAAAATACATGATTGTATCAGTCTCTGTGATTTTTTTTTCTTTAGTTTTGTGGGATTAAATGGACCTTGGGAATAGCAAGCCTGCAGGTATCTTCCATGCGGATATTCTGTCAAATGCACAGTGGTGTTCCAGGCAGTCTTTCTAAATTTCCAGCTGTTTGAACCTGTTTCTTCTATTTCTGTTTCAATTTCACAGAGGCTTCCCGACAATGCTGTGGCAATCAAAGGGAGCTCTCCAAGTACTGATGTAGCTGGATTGAAGAGAAGTGCACTGCCAGACTAGAATGCTTAAATCTCCCTCTGGTGGTTTTCAAAAGTTGGCAGGTATGAATTATGCTGTGTAAATAGGGAGAATTCAGTGGTGAAATTGGGCAGGTTTTGACAGGTACGGATTTCCAGCTAAATGTGATAGAGTTCCAAATAACATGGTGAAACATAATGGGAGTTTCAGGTGTGACATGTGCTCAAGACGGAGATGTGTGTTGCTCATTCTCTGATTTTTGAAAGTTCAGTTCAGTGTAGTCTAACAAACTGACTACACATAGTTTTACATACAGTAGAGTAACTGCTCACAGTGAACTTTCGATACTCTTGGATATGTAGGTGCTCGTCCAATACCTAAATTTCTGCTTAGACTTCATTTTCCTTCTTATCTCACTTGCTTTCATTAGCTCGTTCATTTCACAGTGCAAATGTCACTGGCTAGCTTGGCTAATAAACAAACCTTGACAATACGAAAGGAGTTAGAGATAAATAGCATTCAGCTGAAGGCAGTGGAAGAAGTGGTAAATAGCCTACTCAGTGGAGTATCTTTTCCTTCTGTTGGAAAAGTTTTCTTTATTCTTTTTCAAACATTGATCATTCCCAGGGAAAATAACATGTTAGCATGAATTTCCTTTCAGGTAGCTAGGAATGATAGGGTCCATAATTTCTTTAATCAGACCCAGTTATCTATAACAGAAATGAAAGCAGAAAACTGGGGAGAGCAGCAGAGAATGTGGGGGGATTTTCAGCAGCTATGACAATTCTATCCTGGATCCTCATGAAGGCATAGAGAAGGTGACCAGGATCAATTATAGCAATAGCACTTAGACTTATATACCGCTTTACAGTGCTTTACAGCCCTCTCTAAGTGGTTTACAAAGTCAGCATATTGCCCCCAACAATCTGGGTCCTCATTTTACCCACCTCAGAAGGATGGAAGGCTGAGTCAACCATGAGCCAGTTGAGATTTGAAGTGCTAAATTGCAGGCAGCTGGCAGGCAGCAAAAGTAGCCTGCGGTACTGCACGCTAACCACTGAGCTATTATCCATTAACTATTATCACAATTATCCCTTCATCCATGAGGGCTGATAGGGCCTGTAATGGTGCATTGTACAAACTCTCAGCTCTGCACAATCTCAGGATATAATATTAATAAATAAGAGTAACCCCACCTAAGTTTCTGGAGCTTAGAATCAAAGAAATATGATATGCTGGCAACTCACAGCATTGAAGTAAGCATCACTTGCTTATCATATCTTGCTTGAAATCTGCTTTCTTGCCTGCCTCATTCCTTCCACAAACTATTTGAGCAGGTGCCTGCCTTTGCAAGCACTCCTCCTTGACTACTTAGCATCTCACTATCTGAAAATAAAAATCATTAGATAATATGGACAAAACCACATTAACATCTTAGTGGTTGTCACATGCAGTAGGATTTAATATTGTGGGCAGGCAAATATAAAAAATTAAGAGACAAACAGCATCAAGGGAAAAAACATGGATATAAAATGAATGTGTTCATAATCAGGACAGAGCAGTGATAAAAACAGGAGCTTCTTTTGGTTAGGAAAGAAAACTAGCATAAGCTCAGCTAAGCTGTTCTCTGATGGTATTTTGCAAAGTGCAACAGATTTAGTAGTTAGAGCAACTACGTCAACTACCTTGAATGGTGGTAACTCCAGTTGCTATGAATTCTGAAGAGTATCTTGTTCAGAAAATTAAACCAGAGCTTAGGAAATAGAGAAGGCGGGCAACAGATGGCCCATCAGCAACTTACAAAACTTAAGGTTTTTATTTCATCCTTTAAAAAAGATCCTTTCCAAAATCACGCCAATTTCAGTTTTGCCCACATTCAACAAGTTATATATATTTCAGCGTCAACCACAGCTTCACTCTCAACTCTCCTCCCATTTGCTCTCTCCCTCCACCCTCTGTCTGTCTGTCTGTCTGTCTGTCTTTTTCTCTCCTTCCCTTCCTTCCTCCCTCCCCCCTCCCTCCCTCTCCCTCTCTCTCTCTGTATTTCTTCCAGTTAGTACTGACTCCTGATTTCAGAAGTAGTTTCCTATTGCCTGTTTCCTAGGGCTGAGAGAAAGCAACTGGCCCATGGTCACCCAGTTGGTTTCATGCCTAAAGCAGGAAGATATCTCAGTCTCTCAGTTTCTAATTCCTTAACCACTACACCACTACACTACACCTCCCTCCCTCCCTCCCTCTCTCCTTTATAGAAAAGATACATAGTACAGTTACCTGAACTTTCTAGGAAATAGGATAAAATGAAATTATTTTCATGCAGTATTACAATCCTCTGGCAACACATACACGCACATGCACACATATACACACAACATGCATCTACATAAATACATACAAATACCCTTGAGCAGTTGTTATACATGAGTTAAAGTAGTAGTCAGAGAGGAATCAGCCACGTAATCAGATAACAGAGAGACACTATTAATGAAATATCCACAATTTGTTATGAAAATCAAATAGTATCCGGTCATCATGGTTATTTAATGTAACATTTCACTGGTTTCAGGAGAAGCAATTAAATGGCTGAAAATTGCTCTTACATTACTCATAATTTATTACTTGATTACTGCCAGCAATGCAATATGTATTATGACTGACAATCAATTTTGCATGCAGCAGTTGTAAACAAAAGAAAACATAACAAGCAGTAACCAGAAAAGTACAGCAAAAGAGAAAGAACTGCCAAGGAAGTTACTATGACATCATAATTATATTGCTCATCTTTGCAGCAATTAAATGCACACCAGAAATCGATATATTTCTTTCCTTGTAAAACAATTGTCATATATCTCTGCATCAATCCTGAAGGCGTATTTATATAATAAAAAAATAAACAACAGGTTTATTTATATTTGATGTATAAGTCAAATTTATAAAACTGTCCAACTCATAAGGATTCTGTATAATTACATGTCCTGAACAACCCAGTAAGGACTATTGAACCTGAAGGGATTATTTTCCAGAGGGCAGATTCTATGACACCTCCTAAGTCTCCTTAAAAAAAAATATTTTCTGTTTCCTAAATTTTAATATATTTTCCTATGTTTCCTATGACTATAACTAGTGGTGGGATTCAGCCAGTTCGCACCACTTCGGGAGAACTTTCTGTTAACTTTCTGAGCAGTTTGGCAAACTGGTTGTTGGAAGAAATCATTAGGGCAGAGAACCGGTTGTTAAATTACTTGAATCCCACCACTGCCTATAACCCATTTATTTTCAGGAGTAACATGGATACAGAGTTTGTACAATTTCACAAGCACATTCAGTTTTGAAAATAGAAAACATTGTTTTACTCTAAATCAGACTTTTGGATTGTACAACCCAGCATTATTCCATTTATTTATTTTATTTATAAAATTTAGAGGCCGCCCATCTTACCCCAAGGTAACTCTTTATTCCATCCTAGGTTTGTACTTCACATTAAATCAAAACTAACCAAGATTACAATATTATGCAAAACCCAACCTAAGAATTAGTTTAACATGTTACAGTAATAGAAAATACTGGATTATTTCAGAAACCAGGATTATTATCTATACAAAAACACTAACTGGCTATAGTCTTTCAGGTATTCTGATAGAGATCCTGATAAGCTATAGAAATTAAGAGTATGATATGGAAGCATTTTCATTCTAAATTTAAGTTTGAGAAAACCTCTGTGGTAGGAACATGCACAGTCTTTTGATTTCAAAACAATCCTATGTTTAAACAGGTGCAAGCGCAGTATAGAATTTGCTTTGTCTTGCTACAGCTACATGCTACATTAAGTGGCAAGCAAGGCTTAGCAAACTATCTTCTCTCCACCTTCCAATTTAATCTGCTTTAACAATTACTTGAAGGAGTAGACATACTTAACCAGAAAGTGTGTTAGCTACATCTTTATGAACTTTGGCTGTTTTAATAAATATAATTGAGATATTTAAATAGGTGTTTCATTATGCAAGATCGGGGATCTGTTAGCACTTTTCTGACGGACATTTTTTATTTAAAACATATGCTTTCATGATCTATAGTTTACTTCAGCAGATGCCATATAAGCTGGAAAATAAGTTGGACTTTATATAAATTGGATGCATAATGGAAAAAAACGAATCAAAGCAAAATTTGACAGCAGCATCACATCATGGGAGCCTTGGGAAATATAGAGCAGTTGGTAAGTAGTATGCAGGTCTAGATATAGAAATGGTGTATCATAAATAAATGCATAGAAAGTGGAATTAAACTACCTGGCCCTTCTGCCCTAACTATGTGTAAATCCTTTTTTTCTGGTTCCCCAGCTATGGATGGAAAAGGTATATATGTATTTTACTCTTTCCAAATATTGGTTTTAAGATGGTATCAACAACACCTAATACTAACTAAATATTTGGTATGCAGGTATCTGTTTGGAATGACTTTGAATTGCAAATCTCATGGCTTAATCATTTTTTAAAAAGTAATTCCCCCTATCTGCTTTTAATTGTTTGTTTCTCTGTAACTTGATAAATGGGAAATGGTAAACTCAAAAATGTTTACAGGTTTTTATATCTTTTTCATTTGATTAAGAATGATCACCAACATATAGATTTTGGGATTTTTTTTTCTCCCACAGGAATCAACATGGTTATGATAGTGTTTTATACAACCATAGAAAATCTGTTTAACCTTCCATATGAAATAATAGAGGATGAGATTTTACCTTCAAATATCAAAGAAAATCTTGCTTCTTTATTTTATTTCACATATTTTTATTATATGAAGGCTAGACAATCTTATGAATCAGAGTTAGGGATTTCCTCATGGTATTTACTTGGAGGGAAGGAATTAATTTTCTTTACCTTTTAATTCAAGCTGTGCCCTTCCCTTTTTCTGCATGCTGATATTCAGTTTATTTTGTGAAATAATTAAGGTGCACACTATATATATATATATATTATACTATATATTAGAGAAAGATATTTATAATGCTTTTTGCAAATTGCTTTAAAATGGTTTGAACTTTTTTTAAAATACTAACTAATGAGGAAATTGGATGGAATCAACTTAGGATAAGAAACTTAGAAACTAAGGAAAGTTTGTTTTTATCAAGCAACTTCTATTCTTTTTGTCTTGCCTACTTACATAGAGAGGGGGGAGGGAGGGAGAGAGACAGAGAGAGAGGAGGGAGGGAGAGAGAGAGTGGGAGAAAGAGAGAGGGAGGATAAATGTCTGAACGGAACTGCTGGGCATAATATTATCAGATTTCATTTTTACAGTGGAAAATATTTTATAATCATAAAAACACCCTGTACTATATGTTGCGTCCTGTGCCTTTATAAAGTCCATCCCTGATCTATCCTAAGTCTTCTTTGAAGCCTTTACATTAATTGCTTATTTTCTGTTTTGTTCATAAATAAATTAAGGGAAATCCATATCTACACACTTTTTTATCTATGTTTATCTAGGAGTGAGATATCTATTTAACAACCGGTTCTCTGCCCTAATAATTTCTTCCAACAACCAGTTTGCCAAACTGCTCAGAAAGTTAACAACCGGTTCTCCCGAAGTTGTGCAAACTGGCTGAATCCCACCACTGATGTTACCACTTTTAACAATTTTAGCATTCTGACTCTACAGGATATAACATTTGATTGAAAGCATTCAAAGATAGCTGAAAGTATTTGACTAAACTAATAAAAAATTAATAATATATTTTAGATCCCTTTCTATAAATCAACATTTTATTGGCATAGGAGAGTCACTGCAAGACAATCAGTATTCTTAAATAATCTGTGCAATAATCAATGTTTTATTTGCACATTTTACAGGTCATTTTAAGGGAAAGATTATGGATAAAAAAATGATATCAAAGCGATGCCCTCATACTGCTGCACTCTGGAGAATATTTTTTATGTCTAATACTTGCACTTAAAAGCATTTGGAAGCTCTTGAAGCTATGTCGATAGCAAGCAACGAGGAAACATTTTTTTTTTAAATTAATGAGAGGATAAATGAGAGGCTGAGCTGCTCTGATTGAGAATGTTTTCCCCCCCAACTTGATTAAAATATTGGGGGCTTTTATCTGTTTGCCAACTGCATGGAAAAGCTACATAAACTCTGAAAAGATTCTCAGACAAATTTGTGTCTGAGCACCTGTGAAGAGGTACTTGTGCCTTGTGCTAGAGATTCACAGAAGCTGTACAGATGATGGGTTTGTTCTTTGTCTATTTGAGATGCTGTACTGAATCAAGAGAAGGGACGTGGTGGCTCAGTGGCTAAGTCACTGAGCTTATTGATCGAAAGGTCGGCTGTTCAGTGGTTTGAATCCCTAGTGCCGTGTAACGGGGTGAGCTCCCGTTATTTGTCCCAGCTTCTGCCAACCTAGCAGTTTGAAAGCACGTAAAAATGCAAGTAGAAAAATAGGAAACACCTTTGGTGGGAAGGTAACAGCGTTCTGTGATCCTTTGGTGTTTAGTCATGTCGGCCACATGACTACAGAGACGTCTTCGGACAGCGCTGGCTTTTCGGCTTTGAAATGGAGATGAGCACCACCTCCTAGAGTTGGGAATGACTACCACATATGTGTGAGGGGAACCTTTAACTTGTTGAATCAAGAAGCAAAGACTGAATCCATTAAGCAAAGGAGCCAAGACAGAATCCTTGGACAAAGCAGAGTCAGAAAGGGAGATCTATGGTGATAGCAATGAAGCTTTATTGCAAAGGGCAGACCAGGAGAAAAAGCATGGAGGTGTTGGCTATTCAAAAGGCTTGAGAATAAATTGTTTTTCCTTTTTCCTCTCCTCTTGTGTAGGCTAACAGTGAGGAGAAAATAAAATTATAGCAAAATTGCCTTGTGGACTCAAAATAAGAAAGCAGTCATAGTACTGTACTAATGTGAGAAGGAAGAAAGAAAATTAAACAGCAGAACTGATGAATTATAATAAGTTTGTTTACTTTAATAGTACAGTATCAATAAACATTTTAACTCAGCCATGATCACATGGTTTCATGAAATATATGCAGGAATGCACTATAAACATTTTAATTGGACAATAGGAGGTAAACATTGAAAATGATGCCAAATGTGGGGTGACATTGATGAAACCAGGAAATACTGTAACTGCTCCATTCATAATGATTATGAACATGATCATAATAAAAATAACTTGATAGCTCAAATCCAAGAAGAAACTTTGATGAGAAGAATTTTATATGTACAGTATCCTGAATAAATACCTCAAATTTATTAGGTGTGCTGCCCTATACTGAATCAGATGTCATATAGCAGAATTGTCAACAAAACACATCTATGAAAAAGTTTTAGAGTTTGATTTTCAGAGGCATGCTTTGTTTTGATTGGCTCTATGCAAAATTCACACAGTTGTGAATTTGGTTCTGAGATAGATCCTGCTTACAGTTTTCCAATGATTTGGTTTCCCATTTACTTATTTTATGATAAGTTCCACCATCAACATAAGGATTTGGTTTTTCACACACCTGTAGAGATTGTGTCTAACAAGTCTAACAGCAGGAAATTAAGATGATAGTTCTGCTGTGAGACTATGAAACAGTTTGTTTACACTTTTGAGGCAGGCTTAATCATGCTCAGTATGGACCAACTGCAATCAATGGAACAAGTTAACATCAAATGGATAGATCCAATCACTTGCATGATTTGAGGGAAACATCAGATTCTTCAGATTTTGTTCCTTAGTATTTATGTGTTTATATGTGCTTTTGTCCTTCTGAAAACCAATAGCATGGAGTCAAGTCAAATGACAGAACCTACTAAAGTACCCTTAACTCTAGATCAAACATGGAACTAAATGGTTTACTACACATGTTCACGTGTTAATTTTAATTTAGAAAAGAACCAGGAAAGACATGACAGCAATGTTCCAATACTTGAGGGGCTGTCACAGAGAGGAGTGGGTCAACCTATTTTCCAAAGCACCTGAAGACCAGACAAGGAATAATGGATGGAAACTGATCAAGGAGAGATTCAACCTAGAAATAAGGAGAATTTTTCTGACAGTGAGAACAATCAACCAATAGAACAGCTTGCCTTTAGAAGTTGTAGGAGCTTCATCACTGGAAGCTTTCAAGAAGAGACTGGACTGGCATCTGTCAGAAATGATGTAAGGTCTCCTGCTTGGGGGGTGGTGGACTAGATGACCTACAAGGTCCCTTCCAACTCTGTTGTTCTGTTATACCCAATCTCTTAAACTGCATGTGCAGGAGAATTTTTACAATTATTCTGACCCTTTCTTCAGATAATCTTTATTAACGTATTTCTGTATATGCAGGGAATACTCTGGAGGCAGATTTCTAAAGCAAATGTCAATGTGAAAAATAAAGTCCATATTTCCAACAATATTGCTTATTGAGGGAAATATAGGATCCAGTAAGAAGTATGTTTTTCCAAAGTAAAGGTCAGCAACCTGGCAGCTTCAAACTATTTTGGACTAATTCCCATCAGCCCCAACCAGTGATGGCAATGGCAAAGAAATATTGGAGATGAGGCCAAAGCAATGAACACTACTCAAGGCAACAGCTAGGTACATTCTTTGTTTTCTCCAGCATGCCCACAGAGACATTACTCTCTATATTAACTGGTGGAAGAGAAAAATTGCTGTATTCTATAAACTTAAGGAGAAAAACTTATATTTATCAGCAACCTCATGAATCCAAAACTTGTGACATATTGAGGACTTCCTATCTTATTTCATCAACAATTTTCATAGGTCTGACAGAACTTTGCCCTCTTACCTTTTGTGAAAATTCTTTATGATGTGTGATTGTCAGTTTTTCCATCATAATATTTTCTGTGATCCCCATATAATGTAGTGAAATGGATCAGTGGTGGGATTCAATTTTTTTTACTACCGGTTCTGTGGGCATGGCTTGGTGGGCATGGCATGGCATGGTATGGCATGGCATGGCTTGGTGGGTGTGGCAGGAGAAGGATACTGTAAGACCTCCATTCCCACCCCACTCCAAGGGAAGGATACTGTAAAATCTCCATTCCCACTCCACTCCACGGGAAGGTTACTACAAAATCCCCATTTCCTCCCGATCACCTGGGACTCGGGAGGCAGAGAATAGATGGGGGTGGGGCCAGTCAGAGGTGGTATTTACCGGTTCTCCAAACTACTCAAAATTTCCTCTACCTGTTCTCCAGAACTGGTCAGAACCTCTGAATACCACCTCTGAAGTGGATATAATGCAGGACTAGGACCAGGGAAATGCAAGTCTTGACTGAATCATGATATTCAGCCAGGTGACCTTACCAAGGATGCTTTAGAACAAGAATGTTCTGAAACTTTTCCTTGAAAGATAAAATAAGGAAAAGAATCATGTAAATCATTTTAAATTCCACAGAGGAAAAAGAAAATTAGTCACATAACTTATAAGAATGATCCCTTGAAAGTATTCCTTCAGAACAATTATTCTTAAGTGTAAAGAATGGAGATGCCGATGGTTTTACAGGCATTGTCACACAAATAATTTGGATTCAATAAACAGTAATATCCAGGGATTTTCTGCATTTAATTCTCAAGTGGTTGTATTTCTCAGATGGAACCAAATGCAATTGGGGATCCTCTAGACCTGTGATGGCGAACCTATGGCAAGCGTGTCCAAAGTGGCATGCAAAGCCATGTTGCCCAGCATGGCCTTGCCTGTTTGTCATCTGGGTTTCTGGCATGCATGCAGGCGCTGTCCTTCATGTGCGTGGCAATGCCGAAAACCAGCCTGTGCATCCTCGCTGACCAGATGATCGTCAGGCGCATATGCGCGCTAGAACCAGGAAGTTCGACTTTTCAAGAGCATGATCCCTGTGCACGCGCGGCAGTGCCAAAAACTGTCCTGCACATTCGTGCTGGCCAGCTAATCGTAGGGTGCGCATGTATGCTAGAACCTGGAAGTTTGGCATTTCCGGAGTGTGGCCCAGACGAGTGCGCACATGCATGCGACATTTCTGCACTATCTTTTCGGCACTCGGTGCCAAAAAGATTCGCCATCACTGTTCTAGACTAACAGCTCATTTGGTTAATCAAGCAAATGGCAATCACGATTTCAGGCAGAAAAGGAAAGGGGAGAAAATGTAACAAATTTGTTTTTGGTTAGTATCAGAATCTACAAAGTAGCACAAAACATTATGACATTGTGATGAGATTTCTGAAGAATGGGGTCAGAATTTAACATCTACAATGTTAGCAATGATGTCTGCTTCTATGGATAGACTATGTCCAAAATATTCTAATAAAGGAATGACAGATGTGAAAGAGAATATTTTGAGAGCTTTACAGGCTAATGAGATGAAACAAATTTTCTCAGATATAGAAGTATTAGAAACAGAAATACTTAAAAATTAAAAAGTTTGTTGATTTGTTAAAAGTCAGAGAAGATAATAAAAATGGAAACAAATGACAAGTGAGTTGAATGATCTGACTTCTTACTGGACATACTAAAGAAGCTAGCAAAAGTCTTGAAAATTAAAATGGAAATACAAATGATAAACTAAGAGAATGACTTGGACTTTTTATTAGATTTACAAAAGAGGTTGGTTAAAGGTTCAAAATAGTCTTTAGGATGGGAAAAAGAAAAAAAATGAAGAAAGATTAAATTCTACAACAACTGGTGAATGAATTACAAATCAAATCTGTAATTAAAAGAAAAAGGAAGGAATATAAGGTTGACCTATTTAACCAAGGTTAAAATAAGTCATGTTTCTATAAAGCTCTGATAATCCTTTGTGGATTTTTTTTTTGTTGACACCAGACCTGAAAACTGATAATTAATGGATTTGCATATGAGATGCATTATAGGAAGAGAATATATTTATTTGCAACCTTATAGAGGTTATTAAAATTTTTTATACATGTTGTGATGAATTGGAAGTCACTTCTCTAAATATTTCTTTCTTTCTTTCTTTCTTTCTTTCTTTCTTTCTTTCTTTCTTTCTATACTTTCTATATTTCTTCTCTGTTTAGTTTGTATTTGCTTATCAAAATTTTCATTTTTTTTAAAAAAAAGGAAAGTGGAAAAAACATATTTTTACAAGACAAGAAAAATTAGACTTCATATCCTTCTGTTCTCTGCAGTGTCTTGCCCTTGTACCACTTTACTCCAGGTCTCCTGCTGAGACCACCAGAGAGTTGATTAGGAAAAGGATGATGAAAGAACCCTCATTCAGGATTTTCCTCATGATTCTTTCTTCACAGGTAACCTAAAGACATTTGCTAATTTCTCTCCTGGGTGGATTTTGGAGGCTTTCCAAGATTTAAACAAAGAAAAGCTCATTAACTAATTTCTCAGCATGTGGTTGTTTCAAAGTTCCAACTTATGGATGAGGACTACTATTATCCAAATGATTTTTTCCCATCAGGCTATGTTTCAACAGAGCAGAAACAACAAATAAATTCAACCCACAGACCTTGTATAAATAGATATAACCATATTAACTATTGTTCCTTCTAACAACTTCAGAGATAAAGCCGCAATGATAATCTAAATACATGATACTTTTTTATTTAATACTTTTCACCACTTTGAGAAAGGTATCTTTTTTTAATTGCATGAGAAACCAAACGTGAACACAAATTAAAAATAAGGATATTAAAAAATAACAAAACAAGATCAAATAACAAGCAATAATAACTCTGCAAATTATTAGAAGTTATTTTTTTTATCAAATGAAACCTTGACCCAAAAGGTTCGGTTAACAATCTTTATTTAAGATTTAAGCCAATTCAGATCCTGAGAGATGACAGATTTCATCAAAAGTGCCTCATAATTAGAAGTGTTAATACATAGAAATTTACCTTTGCTGCTAAAATCAGCTCCAGACAATATGGCCAATGGTGAAGGATGTAATTCATGTTTAAGAACATTTGGGCAGCTGCGGATTCTCCACCAATGGTATAACTTTTCCAGTGAAGCAACTCTATACCTTTACATTTCTACATTTACCATGATTTGTAGGGCCAGTCAACTCTGCTGCTAAATGTTAGCTTTTGGGAAGAGTTTAAGACAACCAGTTCTTCCAAAGAAGCTACAATGTAAATGGTAATTTACTGCAATCTTTTCTTTTCTGGATTCCAGAGAATAGGTAAGGATGTTAGAGAGAAGATGTAATTAAGAGATGATATAATCAGAATTTTGCTGACAGAATAATTAAGCAATACTGGGCAAAGAAAGAGAGATGCAGATTCGTTTTCATTTTCTGATTTTCCTCAGTGAATCTTTCCTGAGCAACTCTTGAATCTAAATCTGTCGCATAACCTTAGCACAAAATGATGACTTCTTATTTTCTCCTTTGGATACTAAAGAAATGCTTAGATACATACATTGGACTAAGCCTTTTGGAAGAAGCTATTGTTCATCATCATATCTTTTTCTCCGCATTAGATCTGCTACACCAATTACTTAAGACTGATTGATAGCAATTATGGACGCAAAATAAAATAAAGGAAAATTCTCATAGGGCCTCCTCAGTTCACGATGACACTTGAATATTTCTTTTCCACTGTCTGAGAAACTGTCTAAATAAGATAAATGATTAAAAAAGAATTAATTGAGATTTTAATTTAAATTACATTTTTAAAATCTAAATCCACATTTTATGATAAAATATTTTTCATCACGATTACTGATGGGATCGTAAATGGGATTGTGAGCATGCTCACTTCACTCGTGCATGTGCCTTGCTTCTGCACATACGCAGATCACTGATGACGACATCCGGGGTGGTGGGTGGGGCCTCCCACCAGTTTTACTACCGGTTCTTGTGAACCGGTCCGAACCAGGGGCAACCCACCACTGTTACAGATCAAAATGAACATTCATTTCATTTTTTAACTTTAAAACCTGAAAGGAGAAGAATGGCCATTTAAACTTATTTAAATGGATTATTACTGGAAGACATTACCCAAATACTTGAGCTATAATTCATTCCAGTTGAGTGCCAGTTTGGTGCAGTGCTTAAAATATCAGGCAATAATTTAGAAGCCCAAAAATTCTAGTCCTGCCTTAGGAACAAAGCCAGTTGGGTGATCTTAGGCCAGTCACTTTCTTTCAGCCCTAGGAAAGATCAATGGTAAACCATTTCTGAAAAACCTGGCCAAGAAAACCGCTTGTCCAGATAGTCTCTGAGAACTGGAT
Source organism: Ptyas mucosa (assembly GCA_012654045.1). Lineage (NCBI taxonomy): Eukaryota > Metazoa > Chordata > Lepidosauria > Squamata > Colubridae > Ptyas > Ptyas mucosa. The sequence goes on along the minus strand of WNWU01000001.1, from coordinate 57,514,442 downwards.
ATGACTGAACAGAAGAAGAAGAAAAACATAATTCATTCACTTTCCAAGCTAACTTTCCATAATAAAAACAGAAATAAATTTGCAGTATATTACACCCAAAGCAAAGAAATTAACCAGGAGCTGAACTATTTAAAAAACTTAATTGTCGATCTATGAATAAAAAATGTCTGAGAGAACAAAAAAAAAATCTAATTGCAAGAGACCTCAAGGTATATATGTAATTTTGTCTGTATGGAGACAACAAAATCTTATTTTGTGTTATTTGAAAAGAGAATATTGTCATTCAGAAGATTGCTGAACTTACATTTATATGGTATTTATGTCATTTATTTCATACAATTCCCAATGTACTGCTATGGAATTTGACACAACAACCATCTTTTAGTTATTAATATTTTCACTGATTTGTTTAAGGACTCTCAGTAGCAAATTTCATTTAATTCATGCTTTTCTTTGGAGAATTAAATGATTATTTAAATCATATGGATGATCATGGCTGCAGGTCATTGGAAGAGGATTCAGCAAATAATTAGCAAGGGAAAGGTGTAGAAATGAAAACGCATTTTCCTATGCTTTTCTATAATATTTGAAAATATTAATCATGCTTATTTACATTCCATCTTTATTCTGTAGAATACAAGGCAATATAAACAGAATTCCCAAATCATTTGCCACTTATGAAATGACTATTATCTGCTTAGCTTCAGCAATAGCCATTGCATCATTTGTCTTTATGAGACAAAGCAGGGGTGAAATGCTCCTGGTTCAAAGCAGATCGCCCGATCCGGTAGCGATGGAGGCAGGTGGTTCGGAGAACGGGTAGCAAAAATCCCCCCCCCCATGCCCAGCTGACCTGCACAATCATCAGAGGCCTTTTTTTTACCTTTAAAAGCATTTTTTTTACAACTATGGCCGAAAAAATGCTTTTAAAAGTTTTAAAAAAAAGCCTCTGATGATCGTGTGGCTTGTCAAAGGCATTTAAAAGGAAAAAAACCCTTTTTTTCTTTTAAATGCTCTGACAATCCAAGCTGAGTTCCCTGTTTTTAACAAAGTTTAAGTTTTTAAAGTTAAGTTTTTAAAAAAGCCTCTGCCGATCCGGGAACTCAGCTGGGATCATCAGAGCCTTTTGAAAACATTTTTTTACAATCTCTTAGCCGAAGAGGTTGTAGAAAAAATGGTTTTAAAAGAAAAAAAAATTGGCCACGCCCACCCAGTCACATTACTCCCCCACCCCACCAAGCCACGCTCACAGAACCAGTAGTAAGAAATTTTAGATTTCACCCCTGAGACGAAGCCTATTCAAGTATTTTCTTTTTTTATGTTATCTGAAAGCATGGAAGATACGAACTTGTTGAGAACACCTGAACACCTCAGTAATTTAAAGCTTCTGTCTGTTTGCCATGAAAGTGAAAAAAATATAACAGTCATGTGCAGGTTCCTATATAATATCCAAATTGAAAAGTAATGTAAGAATAGTCCTCACTGTTTGCACAAGTATACTCACCAATAATGCTTGGGGAAATGTATGTAAATTCTACATTTTAAAAAATCAATCCAATTTTGTCTTCCTATCCAGCATAAAATTAAGAAGAAAAGTTTGTATATTTTTGCAATGAGAGAAAAAGTGACAATCTGTGTGCTTTAAATAAATAGAAAATAACTTACATTCATGATAATATTGAAACTAACATATAATCTAATATATACAATAACATCTATCTGTATAGAATTGTAAAGATGAATATGCAATAAAACATAATAAGCCCTGAAAATATGAGATAATTTGCCAGTCATCTGCAAAAACAATAAGGAAACAATATGCATCTAATATAGATACTGTTTGCTAAACAGTTTCATATAAGTTAAACAGAATTCATATTTGCCAAAAGTAAATTATAATAGTCAGAACCACATTTTTCTTGCAAGTTTATCCACTTGTAAAGAAACTTGTACGTATTAGAGGGAAAAATACGTAGTGCGTATGATTTAAGGAATTAGCTGTACTGCCAATCTCTAAGTGCATATTAACTGCAATTTAGCTATTTCTTTAGGAATATTAGAACAATGACAAAAATGTTTCAGGTGGTAATCTCACACTATAATGTGAAAGTACAGGAGAAATGTTAAACACAATTAAATAAACTGAGCCTTTTTCAATGATTTTCTTTATAAAAGAGGAAATAATGCATTTTTTTCTCCTTGAGGAAAAGTATTCATCCGCTTTCTTTCCAATGGATGCCACAATTTACCCTGTATTGTCCCCATTAATTCATTAAAGAAAAGCCTTCTCAATGACAACCTATAAAACTACCATCCAGAGTCACTACAAAATGTGATTGAATGAGTTATTACACTGAGCTTATCTACAACTATTTAAATGAAGAAAAAGCAATTGGCAGAAAATGATAAGTGCAATAGGAAGTTCGGATTCACAGCTCGCAGAATAATACTATATATAAAGAACTAGTAGTCCTAACAGCTAAGTAACTATTTAATTTCAAATAATTTCACATGAATCTGAGAAGGAGAAGAAGAAATAATTAAAACTCACATAAAATTAAAGCTCCCCTGTCCAGTTGTGTCTGAGTGGTGCTCATCTCCACTGCTTAGATGAGGGATCCAGTGTTGTCCAAAGACACTTCCATGATCATATGGCCAGCATACGCCAAGGTACATGGAATGCTGTTACCTTCTCAACAAAGTAATACCTATTTATGTACTCGCTTTTGAATGCTTTTGAACTGCTAGGTTGGCAGGAGCTACAGCAAATAACGGGAAGTTACTCCATCGTGAGGTGCTCAGGACTTGAACCTGGACTGTCAACTTACAAGCTGACAAGCTCTTTAATTGTTGAGCCATTGCGTCCCCTTAAACTTCTCATACTTTTTTCTATAAGTTAAGGAACTACCCATTTTTTCTATCCAATTCAGGATCAATTTAAAGCAAATTCTTTAAAACTTTTTTTTTAAAGGAAGCTAATTTGTTGTAAACAAAAGCAACAGTCCCTTTCCCCTATCACTAACCCCATCTAGGTTTTATATAGACTTTTAAAGAAGTTGACTGTAACCAAATACTTTACTTTAAAGTGCAACATAATACCAAGACAAAGAAAGCAGCAAAAACTAGGGAATGCTAGGGAATGCTTTTTGAGGCCAAATTCACAACATTGGAGTAGATCTACCTTCTGGTTAATGTTTTATGCCTATTCCTAGGATAACATCTATTGGATTTCATTCCCCAAACCACCTTAGGTGATATTTGACATGTTGCCAATATTGCAATAATTTAGGCCGGTAATGACCATTGATAATAACTTCTGCTTTTAGAAAAAAGATTCAGTGTAATTCTATATGATGCCTTTTGTTCGTGTTACCTGATAGATACAACAATTCTATCAATATCAATATTTAATGATAGGTATTGAAATTATTATAGAATTAGTTTTGATTGCCTGGTCTAATTCCACCTTATTTACAATGATCCATGATGACCCATGATGCTGTAAATTATGAACTTATATTTATATATATGCTCCAACTGTTCTTGTATAACCAGGCAACATTACTGCATGTATGTAGATATATAATTCAAATTACTACATATACAACACATGCATACACATACACATAGCACATAATGAGAGATTAGAATATAGACTCTAATAAGGAGGTAAACCAAAATGTTCAGTATGCTGGAAGCCAATTATAAAAGGAATGCAGAATTCACTCCATCTACTTTCTTTCTGTTTTTATTTATTTTTTTTAACTGATGCATATGCACCAAAGACAAATTCCTTGTGTGTTCAATCACACTTGGCCAATAAAGAATTCTATTAAGTTCTATTATTATTAGGAAATTCATTTTACATCAGACTAATTCCCCTCCCATACAAGCAGAATGCATGGTAAGATCTGTAGGATTTCAAGAACCTCTTGGGAAAAAAAAAGAAGAAATGAAAAGATACCTAAGCTACATATAGAAATAGAAATATCCAGTGTTCTAACAATTAAATTTCTAGCAAGTGTCTACATCCCGCTGGATATTTCTCTGTCTTCTATCAGAACCTCAGCAGGAAATCTCTAGGATGCATGATGATAGATTTTTATGCCAAACCCTTCTATTCTTCTGACGCATATCAGAAGATGTGGAAAGGGCAGGGGAGAAGGAGAAGGACGGAAAAAATGCACCAGGCCTGATGTTAGAGAAGATTATTTCCATTCCAGTGTGATATTAGCTGTGCTTTCAAAAATCTGCAACTGGGGAATGCCAAGTTAGAGAAGCCCGCTCTTAATGATTAAGTAAGTATTAACCTTCTCCTCTGTTTTATTTCTTATCTCTAATTCCAATTATTTACATCTTGGCCTCATTGTCTATCACCACCAAAACCAATACAAGGTCTTAAGGGTTCACTGTAATGAAAATAACAATACTTTGATTTTTTGCTATGAGTAAATAAAAAGTTTTCCTACCTTGCATGCCTGCCTTACCTGCTGATAATTTATAGAAAGAAAAAGTTATTTTAAAAAACCAGGTTGCTTTTCTATATATATGGAAACCTTATTTGCATATTTACTGTTTATGTTTATTGTTAAACACAGGTTTTTAATTATTATTTTACTGTTCTTCAACTATTAACAAAAAACCAAAATATTAAATAAAATCACAATTCAATGAAATAATCCTTAAATTTACAAAAATTGAAAAAACAACATAAAATTAAGAGAAATATTTGAGAGAGAGAGAGAAAGAGAGATAGATCTTGTATTTATTCCTGATATCAAAGGTATACTGCAGAGCTAACATCTACTGGCTGAACCAAGCAAAAATCATAAAGATCAGGAAATGAAACTCTTCAGAGCAACACTGTTGAATATTCTCTTGGTGAAAGAAGCCTAACAAGTTGATATCCAGCATGATATCCCAATTAGCAAACATGCATGTCCTTTTTTAACCTCACAAAGAAAATAAACAGTCATTGATAACTGTTTAGTAGTCAGTATTAAAGTAGTAGTCAGGCCTTAGCCATTTCTGTAGTGATGAATGCAAGTACATAGATAGATAAGAAGATATTATTTGGAGTAGACGGGAGTCTATGAGCCTATCCTTTTGGCTGAACCAGCTGGTTGAATTTGGGCTGGTCACTTTTCCTCAGGCCTAGGAAGAAGACAATGGCAAATTAGTTTTAAAAAGTGTTGCTAAGAAAACTGCATGAACTTGTACATGAAGTCACCTAGAGTTAAGACTGACAGAAGGAACAACAACAACAACAAAAGAGTTGAAGAAAACATAAATAATGGGTGGGATTGATTGTTGTGAAATTTGGATTTGGTAAGAAAGTGTGATCTGGTCAGAAAGCTTGTCTATATAAAAAGCTAAAGGAAAGAGAATGAATCATCTGAGTATGAATAGCTCATCAACTCTGCTGGGTGATCTTATTGCTACTTTGCTGAAAGAATAGGAGTTCCACTTTAAAGCACAGTAGATGTAAACTGATGGCTACTAGTGGATCAAAAGACTGTCTGAATAGGAAAGATAGGTTACCTGAAACCTCCAATGAAAAGTTGGAGCTGTCCAACCTTTTTGGGCTTAGAAGATAAATAGAATCATGCCTGATTAGGAGCTGGACTCTAGGCTATCCTGGGAAACGGGGAGAAAAAACCCATACAAAAAGTAAAGTAAATTTTCATATTACTGCAAGGAAAAATTCATGAATTTCATAAAACAATCAACTTGTTACTTCTTTGCAGTATTATTATAGCTTATGAACATTCTCATATTTAGTATTGCTTCAATATGTACGTGTTCTGAAAATGACTATATGAACTTTGAAGATGGAACAAATCCTCCTTTCTTTACAGTTTTGAAATATGGTACTCATTTCATAGTAGTTGAACTATTATTTAGAGGTGAAATGAATGCAAGTAAAAAAAAGAGACCTTTTCTCTGGGAATTTCATAACTTCCATAATAATATCCTCCTTGAAAGATGGCTTGCCTTGCTATAGTCTTCTTAAAAAGTGAAGAGAATTGAGATCTAAATGTAGTGGTCCTTCGTATGAGAGGATACCGTATGTCTTAACTATGGAAGGTACTGCTAAGTGCCCATGAATACACAAAAGCCATGTTTGTGAAAACACTGTGAATAGCAGTGTTTGCCACCCTTGTCAACCTTAAAGTATGTGTGGTCATTGACTTTCAGAATTCCCCATTCTTCAGAATCCTGGAAAGTGAAGTCCACACTCCTACAGGAAATTTGTCAAGGTTGACAAACTTGGCATCAATGTAGAAACATAATTCTGAACAGGCCTCACTGCCAAAAGAAGGGCTTCCTTTGATAAGCCTGCTATCCAAAGCCAGATGCATTAGTTCATAATTGTTCCCCTCTCCCCCTTTTTGAAGTTGCAGTACAATTGGCTATGTTTTGAGCCACAGTGATCTGTTATTCTGAAAAGTAGATGGGTTTTTTGCCTGAAATGCCAAGACCAGATCTTTCTTATCTGATCGGAGTAGTAGAATAGGAAATCTTTTCTTCCAGGGGTTAGTGGAGGGCAATTCTAAGAAAAAAATTTCAAAGTATAGGTTGATTGAGCCATGACATTCCTTCATATGAACTAGAACTGTGTGAATGTGTAAGGTTGTGACTTCTCTTTAGTGCCTTTAGTGCTAGTGAATTGGGTTTGGGATTTTTGAATTGTAATGTGCCTTTATCTTATTATTTATCTGAGTGTTCCATTCAGGTGGCGGGTAGATGATATAGTGTCTGACTTTCACGACGCATTTATCGCTGTCTTTAGAAATGTCAGTAACAGGGAGAAATCAGCAAACTTTGAAATGTACAGCCTCAAAAATAAGATATCTCTCTATTGTTTACTCAGTTTGTAAGTATATGGTATTAATTATTAGTAAGCATTAGTAAGCAAGGTTTAGTCATAATTAATACATTCGAAAAAAGGGCAATCGAGGCCATACGTCTAATAACATTATATGTGATTGCTAAAGATAAAAGAAATACTTAATAGCAGTCAACTATAACCAATTAAAGTAATTCCATAAAGGATATATATTTAACAGTTACACTGTAGCCAACACTGTTGTGTTGTCAGCACACCATTCCTTGAATTTTGCTCCCCTTGTCTAAGTGTACAATGCTGCTTACTTATATTTGTATTGCTGTCTTCTCCTTGCTACCATTATTTTCTTTAGTTTAGGCGGCTAATTTCTAACAACAGTGTATTATTAAAAGCGATGAATTTGGTGCTCAGTAAGTTGTTAACCCCAAGTAAATAAAATAATAGAATGATAAATTTAAATTCAACCACACCAAGGGTTTTTCTTGGTTCAATTATGTTCTTTGTAGCAAGAAGAATAGCTATTTAAAAAGCTATTTTTGATTAAATACATTCTTGATTATGTGTACTTAAGTTTTAATGTCCATTTCATTTCCTCAATCTGATCTTTTGCATTTGTCTTTCATTTGTTTTTCCCCATCCATTCCATGTGTGATTGATTTAAGGGAGAAAGAATAGAGCTGAGATAATAACATGTGCTACTTCAGATGAACGTTATTGAGACTTAAGGTTAAAAAAAAATGACTGCAAAGTATTCCAATATCAACCCATGGGAACCCATATATCAAATTTATGGAAGAATGAGGAAGACAAGTAATAAGATGGACCCCAAGTGCAAAAGAAGGAATGGTAACTGTAACATTGATCAAATAATGGATATTCAGAAAGTAATAAATCATGGAATACACAAAAGTGAAATACACTTTTAGAGATTGATTACAAAAATATTATCTGTGTTGGACAAAAGTTTATCCTCTGTGAAATAGCTTGGTTATTTACAAAGCCACCATGACGAGAGCTGCCAACTACTCAATTTGACTTCTCCAGGTCTAATCAAGGACTGAAAGGGAATGATCTAAGTCTCTATATTGTCTAAACTGCCAGATGTGAACCTTGATCCTCTTTTTTAACATCCTCTTTTTAAATACAAATTCACCACTTAAGCAAGTATAAGGGATTGTTAGCAATAATTAACCTTTCTGTAGCTGTGCAATAAAAAGAAAGATGAATGTATATTTTTTCCTTAACAGATGTAATATTCCAAGAGAACCTTTTAGTAATGCAGTGCAGTGTGTGCTAGAGTGTATAGGACAACTTGCCATGGCCAACTCACCGCAGCCAACTTGCCATGGCCAGCTTGCTGCGGGTCAAGTCACTATGGCCAACTCACCACAGGACAACTCACTTCAGGACAAAAGTTACAGTAATATCAAAGAAATAGTGGAATAGAATTATTAAAGAAAGGATGATGAAGGAAGGACAAAATGAAATACACTTGACAAAAATGAATGACAAAAATGAATATACTTTTGTAATTATTTTAAATAATTACATTGAACTGTTGAATTGTCCCATGGTGAGTTGGCCAGGGTGAGTTGACCGTGGCAAATTGGCTATAGCGAGTTAGTGGCAGCAAGTTGTCTTATTCCGGGCTCTAGGTTTCTCTTTGCCCAAGTTGACTATTGTATTGTTGTTGTAATCTTCCTGTGGAAAGGTTTATAGAATCTTTGTTTTTGATGTTACTGACAGATCTATGGATATGCCTTGTGTAAAAAGTGAAAGCACCTTAGGAGTTGCTTCTTTTGAAACTGGATCTTGGAAGATAACTAGAGGAGTAACTACATTTCAACTGCTCTGCTTCCAAAACATATTTATTTGTCAGGCTTTGAAATTTACTCAGCTCTTCTGTGGTGAGTTTTGGCATTTTAAAAGTTTAATTTATGTGTTTCTTTATTTAAAAGCCCTGGCATGCATATTTGTCAGGTTTATGCATCCTAATCTTAAAGGAGTAAAAGAAGCAGAAGCTGCACAGATGCTGGCAGCCCAGCACAGAGGTCTTTGGCAGATTTGCAATGGCTTTTGTCCAACCATTTACTCAACAGATGTTGGATGTGAAGAAGGCAAAGATGATGCTCAGTCTCAATACTGAAGGAAAACGTTCCAGAAAGAAAATTCATTTAAAGGACTGCTGCATTCCTCACATTAAGAATAAGCAAGTGTGCTAAAGTAAAAACGATTTGCTTCTTATCCTAGTTGTTACATTTTGCAAGGATAGTTTGGAACTATAAATACAAAAACGACTTAAGGAAAATGCTTCACGCTTCTCAGGTATATGAGATTATTTGTTTTCCAGTTCTTCAACATGTAATATTTGGCTGTGATTTTCCAAAGACCATTTCATTCATTTTTTATGAAATCACTACCCAAAGCCACAATACTGTACATATTGAAGAGCAAATGTCTTAAAAATTGGGACAATTTTTGAGCAAAAGGTATAAGTCCCATCTTCATCATTGTCATCATCATCAATCATCATCATCAGTTAAAAAAACTATGTAATGTAAATAAATAGTAGATTCACTATATATGTGTATGACTATGTAATTACCAGTATATGAATCCACCTATATATGTGTTTGACTATGTAATGATGCTGAATGTTATCCTGATTCCCAGGAGAGAGAAAGTACATTTGAGAGGAGCAAGACACATCACAGTTTAGACAGTTTGTGTAGGAGAAAGAGGGTGAAGATTACTTTTCCCTAATAGCTCCTACAGTATATGCTTTATGGTGAAAGTAGTTTGCTTTACTTTGGCAAGATTCCTATCAATGGATGAGGAGCAATAAAGGAAACTGCTTAGAAGCATCTCAATTTGTCTTTCTTGGCTTTTGGAACCTGTCACAATGACTCATTCACACATAAAAGGCATGTGGGAATGAGCTCACTGTCACCTTGCTTCACTGAAGAGAATTTTATTACTTTTTTATTTGTTTTTATTATTAAAATATAAACAAAGATATAAAGACAATACAATACAGTACAAAGACAAACAAAACCCCCACCACCAACAAAACCCACACAAATATTGTATATATATATAGTTTGGTCGTCAACAGAATATATCATATTTTCTTTTACAGATTAATGAAGTAGCAATATTAGATTCTTAGTTTTAGTGCTTTAAACTCAAAATATACTCAAAATATACTTGTATCATCTCCTTATTCACCTTCCATTGTAACCTTTCACCCTAGCTTCAATCATCTACGGTTGTGCTAATTTTCCTTTCCAGCCATTGGTACCATTGGTGCCACACAAGATAATAGTCACTTTCTTCCTTATCCTGGAGTTCCAGCGTCAATCTATCCATTTCGGCACATTCTGTTATCTTTGAAATAATTTTATCTTTAGTTGGGAGTTGGTGAAGAGAATTTTATTACTTTAAAGAGAACTTACGTGAACAGTAGGGACTGAAGGAGAAGATACTCTTTGTGACCAGATCACTACACCTAGCTAAAAGGTGTGCCATAGTTGAGTTTGAACTGGGGCTTCAGTTTGTTTGTGTTACACGTTCTGTCTCTATCCTATATATTTGTCAGAACACTACTGTGTTTTCATGCCAACATCAAATAATTACAAGAAATTGATCAATTGCAGATTAATGCTGCATTTATTCCAGCAAAAATACTGAATCAGTTTTGTGAATGTTATATGTATCTATTGATGTACTTCATGAATTAGAATAATTAGATGTGGGAGAAATAAAAAAGCAACTGGGAAAAAAAAGTATAAACATTCCTAACTTCTGATCATCCCCACGGTGTCGAGCCCTATTAAATTCTGCGACAGAGTTTCTATTACAAAATCAATGTTTTTTGTCTCCTTTTTACAGTACAGATTTCATTCAGATGTTTCTCCCTTTGATAAATTCCCTTCCTGTAGCAGTATATATTTACAGATCAATCTGTCTCTGATCCTTTTCAGTTTTTCATTTACTCAGTCATAAATCTATTATGTCAAAATTTGCATCTTTCTGTGTTGCTAAAATGAGCACGAAAAAACGGCATAATTTTTCACATATGATCTTCAAAATGGATATATTTTATATATAACTTTCCGTGACCTATATCTTTTTCTGTGCAATTTTGGACCATCTTGCTTATTTCAGTAATATATGAGGCTTATTCCTAGTTAAATAAGTATGGAATTGTAACATTGTTTTCTTGCTATATAAATTTAATGAGTATTCATAATATAGACACTACCATCAGAGAGGTCTTTATTTGTATTTCTTCTCTGTAAGATTTTCTATATATTACTCTATGCTATATAGAAAATTTCATCAGCAACATGTTTGAACAACCAGCAAACCAACCAGATGTTTTAGGCATAATGCCCAAATCCCTAAGGATGCATAACTCATAATTTGCAAGTTATATTTACTGTGTGTAAAATGTAACAATTTAAAAGCCACAAGTTTGGGGAATTCCACTAGAGTAAATAAATTCAACATTTTCCAAAGTTATCGACATTAGAAATGGATTTTCTATATAATTTTACTCAAGATAACAGGATCTTCTTTCATTGGAGCAATGATATTGCAATAGCTCCCTCTAATATCAGATAAACAGAAGGGACCAACCATTTCCACAAAAATTAAAAAATTGAACAGACTTAATAGATTAATAGGCAATAGGCTATTCTATCATTCTCATAGTACACGCCTACATCTCTGGTAATCTATTTGAGAGAATACAAGTTGGCTTTAAATATCCTTGATTATGGCCCTTGCCCATATTCTGGCAGCTTCATTTAGTACAGTGGTTCTCAACCTGTGGGGAGGTTTGGGGGTCAAATGACCCTTTCACAGGGGTCACCTCAGACCATCCAAAAACACATATTTTCAATGGTTTTAGGAATAATTTTATGGTTGGGGGTCACCACAACATGAGGAACTGTATTAAAGGGTTGCGGCATTAGGAAGGTTGAGACCCACTGATTTAGTAGGTAAGAGGATGAATGACTGCAACCTGTGCTTCAGCCGACTCTATTCCCCATGTATAGAGCCTAGCTTTTGCTATTATAATTCTGCAAAATTACAACTTCTATACAATCAATAAAATTTATTACAGTTCCAAACATTTTCTCTGCATTTTTTTCAATTATTCAATTTGTAAAAAGCAAATTATTTCCAAAGAATTTTTAAATGAGATGAGCATTTTAAGTAAATAGTTATAATTCTTATTATTCTTTTAGTTTGGATTCTTGTCAGTATTTTAGCTGTAATATAGTCAAGAATTTTCTATGGGAGTCTTAGCATTTATTGTATAGACAATTGTTTGGTAGAACAGTCTGCCAGAGTTCCCTCATTTGAATTAAATCCCCAGAAGGACATCATGTGGCAAATCCTTCTATAGCTGAAGAGTTTCAACAATTCATCAATTCCCACATCTTTCAATAATCAACTTCAAGAACAATCCCAGATTAGGAAACTCTATGCTGAGCTTGGGGGAACCTCTTTAAGAAACTCTAAACTGCTTTTTGGCACAGTACAAATGATTCTTTCTTTAAACTTGAGCCTTACTGCCTCAAAATTCTTTTTCCTCTCTTGGCTGCCTCAAATTTCTAGCACACTATTTTAAATCTATTTTATTTTTCATCTGCTTGATTTTTTTCAGATATTGGTGTCTGATATATTCCAAATAATAGTCTTGGGTGTGTTTATTTAGCATTCATCACCATAGAAAAGAACTTTTCCCCCCTCTTTCCTTGCACACAAAATGGCCAGCAATAATTGTTAATAGTGTTTTGCAGCACTGCATGCACATTAACTACAGATAACACAATTGGTGTCAAACAAAGTTCAAAACAAAAGAAATCATTGGGTGGGCAGTAGTTCAAAGCTCACTTAAGGAGAAATTCCCACTGTGCAACTTCTGTTTCTATAGAGTTTGTTTGTTTGCTTTTCCTAATTAAAATATGCTCTCTCCTTGCCAACCTATTCAATGATTAGATTTTTTTTTTAAAAAAACATTGCTTAATGGAGGTAAAAATGAAGCTACAGTATGAGTAAACTAAAAAAAAAAGTCATCTGGATCACTTTCCTTTCCTCTTTAAAAGGAACTTTTTAATGACAGGCAAACTTATACAAATTGCATTTTTTAAAACATGTTATTCTTAGAATTGTTATTCAACAGCTCTGTGGTAGCTCTCATAGCTTCCTCATTATCATAAACTAGAATTGCCAGTTAGTTCCACCAGAGGAAACCAAATAAAAGTATGACTTCCGTTCCAAACCCTTGCAAGTAGTCCAGTTCTACAGAGGAATTATTGAGCCTGTCATCTGCACCTCTATAACTGTCTGGTTTGGTTCTGCAACCCAACAAGACAGACACAGACTTCAGAGAATAATTAGAACTGCAGAAAAAAAATTGCTACCGACCTGCCTTCCATTGAGGACCTGTATACTGCACGAGTCAAAAAGAGGACTGTGAAAATATTTACAGACCCTTCACATCCTGGACATAAACTGTTTCAACTCCTACCCTCAAAACGACGCTATACAGCACTGCACACCAGAACAACTAGACACAAGAACAGTTCAACACAAGAACACCCTCACTCTGCTAAACAAATAATTCCCTCAACACTGTCAAACTAGTTACTAAGTCTACATTACTATTAATTTTCTCATTGTTCCTATCACCTATCTCCTCCCACTTATGACTGTAACCTTGTTGCTGGTATCCTTAAGATTTATATTGACTGTTTTCCTATGACTATCATTAAATGTTGTACCTTATGATTCTTGACAAATGTATCTTTTCTCTTATGTACACTGAAAGCATATGCACCAAGACAAATTCCTTCTGTGCCCAATCATACTTGGCCAATAAAGCATTCTATTCTATTCTAAAAGTAGATTATACAGTTGGTGATAGTGTCTACTTGTCTAATGGGACCAAGAATGATGAATGTACTTTCTCATTTAAGTCTTGTAGCAGGTAATCCACCTGAGCAAGCATTTTAATCCCATATCCAGGTTGATCCCTACATGGAAATCCAATTGTATATGCCAAGGTAGAACAGTGGTGCAGTCAAGAAGTAACAGTGCTCATGCTGTCCTTTTAAATTTATACTCTACTACCTCAAAACAGTCCTGGATAATGCCATAGGACCGTGATGGCGAACCTATGGCACGGGTGCCACAGGTGGCACGCGGAGCCATATCGGTGGGCACGCGAGCTCAGCTCTGGCACACATGCGTACACCAGCCAGCTGATTTTCAGGCCTTCTGGGCCCACCAGAAGTCAGAAAACACACTGTTTCCGGCCTCTGGGGAGGGCCTCTGGGTGGGTAGGGAAGGCCGTTTTTGCCCTCCCCAGGCTCCTAGAAAGGCTCTGGAGCCTGGGGAGAGCAAAAAACGGGCCCACTGTGCCATCGCGTGCCAAAAGCCGGGGGGGCAGGGCACATAGATTTATGGATGTGGGCACACGTGCGTGTGACCCCACTGCACTCTCCCCCGCTCTTGTCACGCGATGGCAAAAAGGTTAGCCATCACTGCCATAGGACATTGCCCTGATCATATCATTAGACTTCCCCAAAGGGTCTCAAAACCATGAACAAGAATCTGTGGACACAAAGAGAGCCAAGAAATAATTGTGCTTTGTAACTGTTATCTTCATTATTTAACCCCAAATTTGGACTTGTAATTAGATCAGATTAGCTCCTTCTATTTTACTACTAATGTTCAGTTCATCTCCCAAAATCCATTTGTTTAGCAATGAGTGACCCTTGGTAGGGTAGCCATCTCATCTAATGCTCAGGTCATTTCTGAATTCCAGAGCTTGACAGCATTTCAGAGCTTCTGATAGATATATACATGATAATTAAATAAATACATAACAAAATTGTCTCTCAGATCATTGGGAAAATCCTTGACATTTCATAGATTCTGCTTGCTAATTGTTCCCTACCATCTCACCTAGGTTACAGGTTGTATTGATACAATTCTTGTGCATCACATTTCACCCATCCACACATCAATCCCTCCATCCATCCATTTCACAACTGTGTTTCTCTGCAGCATACAATAAAAACAATTTAAAAAACACATCAAAATATTCCATAATAAAAATAAATCAATATTGTTTTTAAAAAGATTAAAGCAGAACATATTTGATATTTTTTAAAAATTTTATTTATATGCCGCCCTTCTCCGGAGACTCAGGGCGGCTTACAATGCGTTAAGCAATAGCCTTCATACTTTTGTATATTTTATACAAAGTCAGCTTATTGCCCCCACAACCGGGTCCTCATTTTACCCACCTTAGAAAGGATGGAAGGCTGAGTCAACCTTGAACCTGGTGAGAATTGAACTCGCAGTAATTGCAGGCAGCTGGATGTTAAATGCTGCCTTAGTAGGAGGCATTAGCCTCCTACGCCACTCAGGCTCCTTATTATTATTACAAACAGTGTAGCCATCTTGGCAATTCTTCGGTTTCTTGAAATCCCCAAGCCTGTTGACTGAACCATGTTTTGAGGGATTTTCAGAAGGCTGCTAAGCATGGGGCTAACCCAGTGTTGGGTTGCCTCCAGTTTGGACTGGTTCGCAAGAACCGGTAGTAAAACCGGTGAAGGGCTCCACCCACCATCCTGGAAGTAAGACATGCGCATGAGCAAAGCAAGCACACGTGTGTGATCCTGATGTGAACCAGTAGTAAAGGTAAGTAGAACCTATCCCTGGGCTAACCTTACTACCAGGGGAATGATGTTCCACAAGGCAAGTACCACAGAAGAAAAGCTTGCCTCCTGGATGCCCCACTAGTTTCTTAGGACCCACAACATATAGGACCCACAACATATATCTATTGCTTTACCTGATAAGATGGGCAGATGTAATCAGGAAGAGGAAGTCCCACAAATAACCAGTCCCATATGATGGAAGTCTTTAAAACAACATAGCAACTTGAATTGAACCTGAAAACAACTGGCAACCAATGTAGCTCATGGAGCAGAGGTATAAATGTGCCATTCTTCAAGCACACATAATTGCCTGAACTGCTGTATATTCCACTAGCTAAAACTTCTGGATACTCTTCAAGGGCAGCCCCATTAGAACTCATTACAGTACTCAATTCCAGAAGTGAACTAGGGCATGAATGACCGTTTGATAATATCTTTCATACAAGGCTAAATACACATTTCATAAGAATGAGGGAAACCTATCAATGAAGATTGATCAAAACAAGGTTTGAGTCCCTTTTTTCTTGTTGACACTTTGCAACTTTCAAAGACATCTTTTTCCTTAAAGCTGAGAAGAAGAAACAAAACAAAGAATATATTCTGAAACTAAACTATCTTCTCAATAAATTCTTCCATAAAAGATTACCTCAAAGATGTTCCCATCCAATAAATCAGCAGACAAAAGGGGATACTTATTTACATAATTCCTTCCATTTTAATGCCTCTTTCCTAAATAAGACTAGAGAAATGGCAAAGTAATTAAGGTTTATCTACAACTAAGCAGCTGCAACTTACCACACAGTCTGTAAAGAGATACGGAAGAGTTTTATAATGTCAGAGCCAAAGAACTATTGATCTCATCCCAAGCTCTTTTGAAATGCTTTTAAAGGAGACATGATATTCCTGCACAGAAAGCACCAACAAGGCAAAGGGGGAAGGAGGATAAGACAACAAGCTGCTACTAGATTTAACTCAAAACAAAATGTCAAGGTGAATTTAGAATTTCTTATATAAGCAAAATATTGATGATTTTAAAGATGTGGAAAAAAAATCTACAAGATTAGAATTCCTTCCTTCCTTCCTTCCTTCCTTCCTTCCTTCCTTCCTTCCTTCCTAAATGAAGGAAGATTATGTTGGATAACATTTGTCTGAAGTGGTGTAGGATTTCCTGCCTAAGCAGGGGATTGGACTAGAAGATCTCCAAGGTCCTTTCCAACTCTATTATTATATTATATTAAATGCACATAATATTAATAATCGTATAGGATACTAATTGAATGCACAGGCTTCTCAAACAAGCTTTCAGCCCATATTTGTATACAGTACAAGTGGTTCCAAATTCAGACCTTCACAACTTTTTTTTTTTAATTGATTTATATGCCGCCCCGCCCTTCTCCAGAGACTCAGGGCGGCTTACAATGCGCTAAGCAATAGCCTTCATACTAACTTAATGTTAATAACTTCAATTAACAAAACCATATTTCAAGTAATAAGGACAGATAGGAAAAGAAATGTTAAAAAAAAAGAAAACTACCCTGTCCGAGACCTAGGGGAACAATTGCTTTTTTAAAATAGACGATTCTCAGGCAATGGTTTATGTTCAGGGAAAGAGTTACATTCATATCTTATAAATTGCCACCTGCTTTTGTCTAAAGTGAGTATATTGGTTCCTACTTGAGAAAAAAAAAACTCTGAGACCTCAATTTTCAACAGCTAAATACATCACATTCCTAGTCAGGTGACAGACTGCAGACCAACAAAGTCAAGATATAAGACTTTTGATTTTTTTTTATAAACACAGTAGCCAAGAAGAGAGAAGAATGTAGAAGACATAAACATTTGACAGCTTGCTATCTGCAGATTTAAGCAATGCAAGCTGTGTGAAAAGCAGAATGTAAGAGCAGTGTGATACAGTGGTTAAAGAATAGAATAGGACATAGGAGATTCACCGGATGACTATGGCCGGTCGCAATCCAGCAGTCCAACCCATCCCTCAGGGCTGCTGGGGGTGGGGGATAGGAGGGCCATGTGCTTCTTTGAGTTCCTGAAGTAAAAGAAGCATATCAATCAACCAAGTAAACAAACGAACATGGGGGGGGGGAGAGGGAGAGATGTATGTGTGTGTGACACACAGAGAGAGATGTATGTGTGTATGTAAATGGGTTTGTCTATGTGTGTATACACAGTAATTTATTCCTTCATTTAGTTAACTTATACAGCTATACCAATAAAGGAGAATATTTGTAGCTCAGGGTTGATATGAGGGGTCCTTGATGCTCTCTGAGCTTGCTTGTTTTCTTGCAGACCTTTCATTACCTGGGTAACCTGTCACAGCTATATATTTAGAATATAATTCAGGGTATCATATGTGCTGTAAAAAAAATAGAACAATCAAATTTTCACTTTTGATTTCTCAATCTTTGAGAAATCTCAAAGAATTCTCATTCTTTTTTCCATAGTGAGATAATATACAGCTGTTCCTACATGTGAACACTTGTAGGGTATACAACAGTGGTGGGCTTCAAATTTTTTTACTACTGGCTCTGTGGGTGTGGCTTGGTGGGCGTGGCAGGGGAAGGATACTGTAAAATCTTCATTCCCACCCCACTCCAGGGGAAGGTTACTGCAAAATCCTCATTTCCTCCCAATCAGCTGGGACTTGGGAGGCAGAGAAAAGATGGGGGCAGGGCCATTCACAATTTTTACTACCGGTTCTCCGAACTACTCAAAATTTCCGCTACCAGTTCTCCAGAACTGGTCAGAACCTGCTGAAACCCACCTCTGGTATACAATCATTAAAGACAAAGAGCCTGTCAGGGAAAAAGTGACAACTTTGATTTATTACGACAATACCTGGGGATTCTATTTGAACTGTTATGTCTAAGCATTCAGAGCCGTTCCCTGGATGGAGGAATCAAACCATTTCCCTGTTGCTTCTCCTATTCTTTCCCTTATTGTTCAAGGTATGTATTCTGTTACACTTTCTCTAATCTGTATCTTCTTTTCCTCAGCACATAAATAAACAGGGTTTATATGCATGCTTATTGAGTTACGTCAACAAAACCTACAAGAAACGGAAATGTTAATTTTCTCCTACATAGATCAAATTTCTGGATAACGCAAGTCAGAGAAATTACGTCCCAGCATTCCTAAAGTGAAACAATTACTGCTTCCTTTAGCACTTTCCATTTGAAATCTGTTCGGATGAGAACAAGAATATTGTGTTACTGCAGCTGTCTTCTTCCCTTTCTTGGTTTCTGGGAAGAAAGATTATCCCCATCTCCCAATGGGTTAACGGTGAGAGGAGAGGGAGAGCTCTATTTTCTTGGCTAATCAATTTTAGTTCAAACAACTATGTCTGAACGGCTTCTTTTAACTTGCAATGAAAATGCATAATTGACTATAATGCTGAGAAGTCATTATGAATAGTAAGGAGCCTTGGCTATTTCTTTTTCTGGTTGGAAAACATAAGAAATCTAACATTAGTATTATTAGTTCTTCCTCTGCAGAGTTATGCCCAATAAAGACCATGAATGTAAGATCTTAGAGAAAACCTAAAAAATATGCAAGTTTATCCTATACAAAATCTATAGATAGGCAGATTTTCAGATTAGTATTCCAGGTGAGGAAGAAACTGGGGGAAGTGGCTGAGCCTGGTATCCCAAAGAAGCTTCTTGGTTGAGAAGCGAAACGCCTTCAAGGAAAAATAAAGAAAGTACAGTTGCTTTTTGAAAAAGCACCTTTGGGACAACCCTGACCTGGGTAACCGAGAACTGAGCCTGATGTATTTTCCATAGGAATTCGGTCTGAAAATGAAGGAAAAACCAGACGGAGCAAAACTTTGATCACCAACTAATCTTTTCAAATCAAGCTGCTCTTAATGATAAGAGAAAAGGAGATTAAAAAAAAAAAACCAGAACTGTGCACTTCTGATTCTGTATGAGTGCCAAATATATCATTCATTAAAGAAACTTGATTTGTGATTGGGGAAAAATGCTACTGCTTTAAGAGTTATATGCACTTTTTGTTAAGTTTCTCTTAAATGTTGGGCTTGTTTAATAAATAGGGAGGAGGAGTGCACACAGTCTAAAATATTTTTTCTGCACTGAATTCAAAGCTTTCAGGGGCCTAAATAATAACTGCCCCATTTCAAGGTACTAGACAGACTAATTTGAAGTTGGTTATGTTTGGGACCTGGAGTTTTAAAATTCTTAGACTGCTAATGTTTTGGGAAGGAAGGAAGGAAGGAAGGAAGGAAGGAAGGAAGGAAGGAAGGAAGGAAGGAAGGAAG
>WNWU01000001.1:57471621-57483898 GCA_012654045.1 Ptyas mucosa | reverse complement strand
TCTATCTATCTATCTATCTATCTATCTATCTATCTATCTATCTATCTATTCTACCCCAGCTCTGGATTCCCGAAGACATTGACACACACCAACGGTCCTTATCAAATTTATTAAGTAGCAAGGATAAACAAGACCGGCAAAGGTTGGCAATCAGCCCAGAAAACAAGATACGATAAACCAAAATACTCTGATAATAAATACAAGTTGTTTTCAGCAAGAAAGCACTAGCTGCGTGGGACTTAAATAGGCTAAGAGAGTGGCCAATTATCCTCAAGCCCTACTCTCGAGTAGACCTCCTCCTCCTGAGTAGCCATTCCTGCCTTTTGGCAGCCCTGCATGCCCGAGCATTGAGGAGTGGCTCCTCTACTTCGCTCTCTCCACTGGAAGGAGCCTCTGGAGGTTCTGAAGGCCCTGGCTGAGTCTCTGCCTCTGCCATCACATCCTCTTCAGCCTCTTCGCTGTCCAACACGAGCACTGGCTGCACAGGCTGCTGGCGTGACACCACACCAGCCTCTAGTCGTTGGGATCAGCCACGATCCGTACAGGCTGCTGGCGGGCCACAACTCTATCTATCTATCTATCTATCTATCTATCTATCTATCTATCTATCATCTACAGTACCTACTTATCTTCCTATCTATCCATCCATCCATCCATCTATCCCATCCACACAGAGAGAGTACAAAATGATAATAAAAATATCCCTTTATTCAACATTTAATACCTCATAGATACATCTTAAGATAAACTTCCTTTTTTGACCTTATACATTTGATATTTGACAATGCTACAAAGTTAAAGCAACCCTCAATAGATCAGCTAGATACTATTTATGATTGTAAACAGCCATGATAGAATACACGTCTTTATATCAGGACTAGAAAGTCTAAAGTGGTCATCCCATTGTATCATGAACACTCCTGAATGGTTTTGGAAGTAACCCAGCAATAAAAAAAAGAAATTATTTTATCTTTTAGGTTGATCCCTTGGACCATTGATCCCTTGAACCATAGCTCATGTTCCAAGAAGTTGTTTTTTTCTTTTAAATAAATAAACAATAAATAAATACATAAATAAATATGTAATTGGCCAGTAATGGCTCTACTTCTATACTTTTGCTTCCACATCTTCAAAACACTCCTAAGGTATCTGAAATATTTTGAAATAGAACAAATAATACAGCAATGTGAGGTAGAGAACAAGAGTGTCTGCTAACCCCAGGCTGGTAGGCAATTAGACATGGATCTAAATCAGAAAAGGATCTAGAAATCCAAAGATTTAGCTTCAACATTGTGTAGCATGAAGACATTACAAATGAAAAAGAGCTGTTGGTATTGCAGTTAAGCCAGTGGTCTAAAAACCAGGAGACTGTGAATTACAATTGTCCCTTAGTCATGAAAGATGAATGGATGATTTTGAATAAATCACTTCAGTGGTGGGCTTCAAGTAATTTAACAACCGGTTCTTTGCCCTAATGATTTCTTCCAACAACCAGTTTGCCAAACTGCTCAGAAAGTTAACAACCGGTTCTCCTGAAGTGGTGCAAACTGGCTGAATCCCACCACTGAATCACTTGTTCTCTGCCCAGCACAGCTCACAGGGGTGTGGCTGGGGGAAAAACAAGAGGACATATCAACATATCAGGAGCCTGAGTGGCGTAGGAGGCTAATGCCTCCTACTAAGGCAGCATTTAACATCCAGCTGCCTGCAATTACTGCGAGTTCGAATCTCACCAGGCTCAAGGTTGACTCAGCCTTCCATCCTTTCTAAGGTGGGTAAAATGAGGACCCAGATTGTGGGGGCAATAAGCTGACTTTGTATAAATATACCAAAAAGTATGAAGGCTATTGCTTAACACATTGTAAGCCGCCCTGAGTCTCCGGAGAAGGGCGGCATATAAATAATTTTTTTTAAAAAAAATGTGTTTGCCATTTGAGTTGTCAAACTCTAATTTTCTTAATAGTTGTGGGACTGTTTGTGGAGGCAATAGTTCAGTCACAGCAATTAAAACTTAATGTCTTATTGGATCTATTTATTCAGCAAGCCATTTTCTCAGCCAACATGGCTATTATTAAATCTAGAACGTTATAGTCCTAACAATCCTGAAAGAAACCAGCTTGAGCTATACATTTGCAGTACCTATGGTTGATCCTGCAAGTTTGCTTGACTCATTTACATTGAGGTGCCCCAGACATAACAATGCTTCCTTTTTAAGATCATAAGTTCACTCATAAATTGCCCTCATTAGAGATTATCTGCTTCATCAACAAGGTCAAGCTTTTTTCATTAGTCCTGCAAACAATTAATCCCTGGTTATGTTCTTTCTGACATCTTTCTGAGAAGGCAAGGCCTAGGGTTTGATAATTTGGTTCCATTCTGTATTCTGCCCAGAAACATATATTTCTTGATCAACAAAAGAAAATGCCTCCCTGTAAATAGTTCTGTACCATATTGATTTTTCAGTATGGAGAGAAAAAATTGCTACTAAAATGGTTTTATGTAGTAAGCAGGCATGCGTACCAGGTTGTTGGGGTTGTGCTACTGGGGGAAGAATAATAGCAAATGCCATGATGCTCAAAAACTGCAGAGAAATATATGGAAACTACTCCTGAGTATTTTTTAAAAAATTGCTGTGTATTTATATAGGACCTAGGGTGGGAGGCTTTTCTTTAGAAATAATGCTGGCCAGCTCTTGACTAAATAATGTAAGGATCATCTTTGTCACATATAATCATATACCCCCAAGCCTAGATTTGCTTTAGATAATAATATGGGCATTTAAGTTTAGGAAATGTTGATGTTACATGCATTCTCATTCTATATTTCCTATCTCTTCCTCTCTCTCTTTCTCCCTCTCTCTCTTTTATACACACATTCATACACGTGACAATTTGCAAGCTGTAGCTGTTTGTGGGTAGAAGATAGACACTTATCATATGTGCACTATCCTTATCCTTTACATATGATTATCGTATAGTCACCCAATTATACATAGCACAATAGCTGTATAGCCTCTTCTGAATCATTTGAGTGAGAAGCTATATGGTCTGTTCTGACAAACATCCAGCTTCAGAAGCCAGTAGCCAGTCAAACTACTTGGAGTAGAGATAGACAAAAGCAGATACAGCACGAATACTCAGATAATGAGGTTTTGTCAAATTCTGAAAGGGCATCCAGTCCCAATACACACTGGCAGTTTCAAAGGACATAGTACAAGCAATCAGCCTGGCCACTCAAGAAGCAAGTATATCACAGCCCATAATTGACATAGCTGCTACTGGTAATACCTAGATGCTTATTTTTTTTTCTCTAAAATGGACCTACATTTCTGTTATTCTCTATTTTTTTACTCAATTTGAAGATTCTAGGCTTGACAGCTTGGATTAGCTGTGGAATTTTATGGTGTTTGAATTCTGGACTGAAACAGATATGTTTTCTTTCTCTATTGCTACTTCATCTCTTTTTTCTAGATCTACGAATGGTTGGTTCTCCACTTCCTAATCATTCCTCTTGTTCTTATGGGTGTGACTCTACATTGGACTGCTGGTGGTCTTGGTCTCTAAACTCTTTATTTAACCCAAATTGGTGCTATGGTCTGGCTGTAAGGCAAGATCTCATCAACTTGTGGGGAACTGTTCACCTGAGCATTCTACCTTCTTTCTTAATTATTTGAATTACAACTCCTTCAGGAAACCAGTTGTAACTTTATTATTATATGTCCTGTCTAAAACAGAACAGTAGCTTAGTGACCTATGATAAATGCAGATCCTTTATCTGTGCTCTATTTTGGAACTAGTGACTGTATAAATGATCTTGCTTATTTGAACCAACTGTAAACAAAGGCTTGTTTATGTATGCTGTGAACATATTTTTCATTGTTGAGTTCAACTCCATATAGGAACAAGCTCCAGAGATTCATAATCATCATGTAATCCTATGAAAATTTATATGGAACTTCACCTAAGTACATTCAATGTGGCTTACATATACACAATTACCATTCTGATGCACATTATTTATCAAAACAGTCAAAGAGTCATGACACCTCTCTATGCTGATAAACTTTTACAATAACTGCTTTCTCATAGTTCTGTGATGAATCTCTAGAGCAGAGGACTTCAAACTCGGCAGCTTTAAGACTTGTGGACTTCAACTCCCAGAATTCTCCAGCCAGCTAGGGGAATATTGGTAGTTTAGGGTTGAAATTAGGGGTCCTTGGTGCTCTCTGAGCTTGCTTGTTTTGTTGCAGACATTTCATTATTCTAATTAGGTAACATCATCAGTGCTAGTAAGGAGTGCTGTTTGCTGTCAGTTTATATTCTGGTGTCTTGCCTGTCTGTGTGGGTGGGGGTTGGTCTTAAGAATTCTTTGGTTGGGCTGTTTACTATTGGCTCGTTGGCCATTTCATGATTGGGATATTGCTTACGTGATTGTTGGTCTGAAGTTAACCTTGAAGTTACTCTATGCTGATCTGAGTGCTAATTACTGGTGGAGAGGTGCTGGAGTCTTTTTCTCTTTTGGGCTGATTATTTTTTTTTTGCATAATCTATAGATGTTGATAATATCTATGTGTCTATTGATGGCCGATTTGTCAAGAGTGCCAGGCTTCTAGAAATTCCCTGGCATTTTTGCACTTGGCCTGGTCTAGGATGGTCACATTTTCCCAACTGAAGGTTAACTTCAGACTAACAATCAATCAAATAAGCAATCAAGAAACTGCCAAAGAGTCATCAGTAAACAGCCCAACCAAAGAAACTCTAAGAGAGCACCAAGAACCCCTCAGACAAGATACTGTATAGCAGAAAACATCAAGATAAAAAAACCAATCACATTTCATGAGTTTTCTATCTTAACATTCATTTTGCTCATTTCTTCAATAGGTTGCAATTATTGTGTTCAGAATAAGATTCAAATTAAGAAAAAATCATATTCATGTCACATGCATTTTACTTAGTGTGCATATTTATTTACACACTTTTTCACACACATATTTTTGAGGTCTTTTTCCTAATATATGCATATTTATAAACACTTTTTCAAATATATTTTTTCATTCACTTATTTTTGTGGACTTTTTCCTAATGCAAGCATTTGGTGTCTCTTTATTTATATTATAATGTATAATCCTGAGTCTGAAACACATTTCAGAATATTGTTGAACTCAGGTTTATATTTATATTCGGTAAGCATGAGTGGTGCACATTTGAATCAAATTGTAAACTCAATTTATACCTAATAGGAAAAGCCAAGAACTGAATTATACTAAGTCCAATTTTCTGCAATCTCTTTTACCCATCTTACTACAACAGTAGAAACAAAACACATGAAAACTGTACTCTAAGCCCTAATTAGCATCCCAGAAATTTTAAAAAGCATGCTCAAAATTGTTCCTAAAAGCTCAGCATTGTTCATAACTTGTGATATAGCTTACTAATTTGCATCTCTCAGCCCCCTCCCCCCAAATGTTTAGTGTTCTATTGGATATCAAAACTTAATGCATCTCTAAATTATGGCTCAGTCTCCAAATATCTTCATTTTTTGTCCCATTAATTGATGATGACTTGATTGTAACTTTCAGCTTTTTCCAGAAAAAGTCTTATCTTTTTTCCTCAAATTTAAAGCCAAGAAGAATAGCTTGATTCTCAGTGTTCTTCTTTTTGGTAAAATTCAGCTTTTTTTACATTGTGGAATTAAATTATAATGTAGTACATAAAACTGTTTACTTAAAGAGTGTTCATTCCAGTGGTGGAATTCAAATTTTTTTACTACCGGTTCTGTGGGCGTGGCTTGGTGGGTGCGGCATGGCTTGGTGGGCGTGGCAGGGGAAGGATACTGTAAAATCTCCATTCCCACCCCACTCCAGTGGAAGAATACTTCAAAATCCCCATTTCCTCCCGATCAGCTTGGGACTTGGGAGGCAGGGAATAGATGGGGCTGGGGCCAGTCAGAGGTGGTATTTATCAGTTCTCTGAACTACTCAAAATTTCCGCTACTGGTTCTCCAGAACTGATCAGAACCTGCCAGAACCAGAGTGGTATTCATTTTATTTTACCTAGTTCCAAATGTTGAAATGGTGATAAATAATCTGACCCATATCAGTATAAAAAAAAACTAGAATTGAAGACAGCTACTTCATGTTGATATTATAAACTATTTCACAACCCAGATATTAACAAAAGTGGTGATCATTATAACTAACCATATTATGACTAATATATAAGTGAATATTTTTCAGAGTAACACTATATGATGCACACCATATTATTTATTTATTTATTTATTTATTTATTTATATTTTATTTTATTTTATTTATTTTTTTTCATATTTTTATGCCGCCCACTCTCTGAGGACTCTTGGCAGCTTACACCAAGGACAGTATACTAAATAGCATATTGCCCCCAACACTCTGGGTCCTCATTTTACCCACCTTGGAAGGATGGAAGGCTGAGTCAACCTTGAGCCAGTGAGATTTGATCCGCTGATTTGCTGAACTAGCAGTCAGCTGAAGTAGCTGCAGTACTGCACTCTAACCACTGCGCCACCTCGGCTCTTAAGGATTAGGATTTTTAAAATTAGTATATTAACAGGGATGGGAAATAGACAACACCAGTAAGCAAGAAAAGAGTCCAATGAGTTTAACAGACAGTTGGTTTACATCAGGGGTGTCAAACTCGCATCATCATGGCGGTGTCACGTGACATATCATGACTTTTCCCTCCTCTGCTAAATTGGGTATGGGCATGGCCAGTACGTGACGCATCTGGCCCACAGGCCCCGAGTTTGACAGCCCTGGTGTACATCCTACACTTTTATCAAAGATATACTTAAATCTATTAATTTTTAAAGCCATCTATTTTAAAGCAGATGCTTGGAACTCACATTTCAAGGCAATCTCTGGGATATCATAGATCAAGTTATAACAGTATAAGATATATTCATAGACATATAATAAGCTGAAGAGAAAACATGAGGAAAAGCTTATCTATTCTAACCCAGAGTTCTGGCCATACGATGGATCTCCATAATCATGAGCATCCAAAGACGTAGAAAAAGCATCTGCAGACAAGAAACAACAGTGTCACTAATCTGCAGAGATCACCATGAAAGCCTATTTTATGGTTGTTGGCATCCACCAAAAATAAATTACTGTTCTTGAAATGATGTCAAAAAGGTTTGCAAAATGAACACTTGTAAAGAGAGGGCTTCTTGTTGAGAAGGATTATCAGCTTGGTTCTACATTATCTAGTTTTACACATCTCAGAAATAATCATTTAAGCCTATTAGTTCATCAGTAGTGAAAGTGATCCCTGGGGATATATTCATTCACATGGACAAATGTAATGCCTAAAAATGGATAATGGCAGTTGGAACAAGCTCCATCATGATGGATCTTCAGGTCATGCAAATGAGTTTCAGATATTTATTTTGCTATGAGACCACTCTTTTCAGTTTTCTGGATGCTAATAACTATCATCTCACTCTACCCTGTTGCTGCTCTCCAGTTGTGTTAGAATTATAGCACACTGACTATAGTGTCACATTTGGGAGAGATCACATTGAGAGTCTAATGTAACTCAACAGCAGAAAAAATTGGATCTTTTATAAAAGTTATTCCACATGATTCACCCCAATTTGAGGAGTCCAAAATCTCCAAGTGAGAAGTCTGCCTATCCAAAGCTGGATAAAAGTAACTTAGGAGGGGGTCAACATTCTAAAAGAAGGCAGTGACAAAATATTATTTAGTGTTGCTTAGAAATCACATGGATTTATTCTTATAGTTCAATCAGAATAGAGCTGGAAGGGACTTTGGAGGTCTTCTAGTCCAGCCCCCTGCTCATGCAGGAGAACTTATACAATTTCAGACAAGTGACTGTCCAGTCCCTTCTCAAAAACCTCCAGTGATGAAGCACCCACAACTTCTGAAGGGAAAGCTGTTTCACTGGTTAATTGCTGTCACTGTTAGGAAGATTCTCCTTAATTCCAGGTTGCTTCTCTTACCCCAAATCAAGTTTGACCTGCAGGACCTTTACTTTTTGTGGGTGCTGAATACATACCATGACAGACTAATTATCTTTCTGAGATGATATATCCATTTTTTTTTTTTTTTGGCTATATAAAATCTGTCGCTGAATTCTATCATCTCCTACATCTCATTTTATTTTACTAACTCAATTAGTTTTGTTCAGCAACTTTAAAAAAAAGGAACAATATTATGTAGCTAAGGCCACCCTGACCTGTATAGTTTACTTTCTTTGCTTTTCTGGAGCTCATTGCAGTAATAACAGTTGTAAAAGCAAGTAATTCACTGTTGGTAATGGGGCAATTACCAGGGTGGATGATGAAAGGAATGGGAGCTGGTACTAGATTGGGCTGGATTTGGCAGTAAAGCTGTTTCCAATTCCGTAGACAGAAACTTTTTCTTTGGAGAAGTCTTCCAACCCCAATTCACAGAAAGTAGAAATTATTGAAAAGATTTTTAAAAAGTGATATATAGACAACCATGTAAGAAGAAAGCACTGGGTCAGCATGAGCCACAGGCTTTCTGAAAATTGGCAGTCTTATGAAACTAAGGCAGAACACAAGTCTTCCTGCCCTTGTTGTGATGTCATATAAAGTTTGACAAGTACCGAAGAGCATAACCAGAACTAACAGTGGCAGGCTACTTAAGAACCACTATGACTGCAAGCTATACATATGCAGAGGATGGAATTTATGCCAACTCCTAAATGCCTACTCCTTTTCTTCTTGCATTTGCTTGCAGTGTTTGTCATTTTTCTAAAATTCATATTGTGAAAAATACATAAATTGAACAATAAAGTCCCTGTAGCACCAGTGTTGTCATTTTTATAAACATGTTTTTAGAAGCATCCACATTGATAGAAACTTGGAAATCATTCACAAAAAAGTGTCTTCCTTAACAACACATAAGCACAGAGGAAACAATTCCAGAGTTATGAAAATTATAAAGTGTGTGATCAATAGCCTTGATGCTTATACAGTTTCTGTGTTTCTAGCAAAAACACAGCATCTATTCTGGACATTCCAGGTATCCACAGAATATGGTTCTCTTCCTTGATGGGATGCTTTATAATATTTTAATAAATATAAATAATAGAGGACATAACAGTGAAATATAAAATTATATATCAAAAATATATAGCAGCAGGGGAAGGTCTCCTCCTCTACAGAAACTACTGGAATCCATTCCTTTCAATAAATCTAAATAACACAGCAAATAATCACCATTTGCATGCTTTAAAATGAGCTTCCAATAAGCATCCCATCATGAGTCATGGTCACATCACGTCTCACTTAGCAACCAATGATGACTCATTTAACGAATGAATGGGAAGTGACATTATAAGTCCATCGGAATGGTGGTGCCACCGTGGTTAGAACGCAATATTGCAGGCTAACTCTGCCAGCTGCCAGCAATTCGATCCTGACTGGCTCAAGATTGACTCAACCTTCCATCCTCCTGAGGTTCAGTAAAATGAGGACCCAGATTGTTGGGGGCAATATGCTGACTCTGTAACCTGCTTAGAGAGGGCTGTAAAGCACTAGGAAGTGATATATAAGTCTAAGAGCCGTTGCTATTGCTATGATCATATTATAGGTCATATTATATCTACCTGCTAGATAATTGTTAAAAATCAGGAGCCATTTGTTTACAAAACACTCAGAACCAATGGCAAAGTTAATTCCTCATCATAAATGAGGTCTGGTACACAGAATTTCACATCTAGATATTAAAGAACTGTGCAGTCAAAGTTCGAACTGGACACATAAATCTGTACCTGAATATTTCTGCCATGATTTGCAAATGCAAGGTTTGCTGATGACTAAGTATCTCGGGAATTTTGCCAGAATTTCTTTGTTTTAATTATTTGTTTCAGTAATCTCTTGCCTACCATATAGGTAGGAGTCTATTCAATATTCACTGATTCAGCATTGCACCTTAGCACTGAGAAGCCCATGAGAAAGTTTATGAAAGGATCCAAGCATTGAGGCCAGACAAAACAAAGCACACAAAAAAATAATAATCATCTAATACCAGCGGGATAGGAATGAGTGTTCAAATATCATATGCATCAAATCATTATGCAATCTAGAATAGACTTTAACTTACAAGGAAATGCAATAACTGAAGCAACTTCCTTACATTTTTCTGATACCCTTTGTGTTGTCTGATATTCTTTTTATGTCCCTGGGATACAACCAACCAATGTTTCAATTTTTTTGTAACATGGATTCTATAGATCAAACTTGCCAGTGGGGCTTGGAAAGCTCAAGCAGGTGGGGGGGGGGGGGAATGTAGCAACTGAGTGTTGAAAGAATGACATTTTGTCTATACTTTGCTTTCTTTCATATTCAAACATTTCATCTAATCTTGAAAATAGATACTA
Source organism: Ptyas mucosa (assembly GCA_012654045.1). NCBI lineage: Eukaryota > Metazoa > Chordata > Lepidosauria > Squamata > Colubridae > Ptyas > Ptyas mucosa. The sequence goes on along the minus strand of WNWU01000001.1, from coordinate 57,473,491 downwards.
GACCTCTCTTCTATAAGAACATAGAATATATTTCTGTATGAAGAAAAGAAATGCACCAACATCCCAGAAAGAGTTCAGGTACAAGACTTGGTGGTGAGAAGAAGGAGACCCATTCAAAGACCCATTCAAAGCTTCTTTTAGTATTTGAAATGATGACTGAACATATTTTATTTAAGACAGCAAGATTAATCGGTTTAAAAATAATTCCAAGAATTAATTCAATATTTTGAATTTCTAATACAGTCCTATTTACTGGGCCATTGATTCTAATAAAGAAAAAAAAAGAGAAATAAAAAATAATAATACCTGCACTGCAGTTAAAGCAGGGTCATAATCAGATTAATAGCTTGCCCTTAGAGGTCTCAGCTTGTTCAAAGAGTGTTGTTCACCAGTCTCAGTTCACTTCTCATACCAAGTACAGATAGTTTGAAAGTGGTGTTTTGATTAGGCAAAGCTTGGGTTTCTAAGGTTTGCATATCAACATTTCCAGCCAATAATTTCTTCTCTTTCTCTGTCAAATGCCACCCTGGCGCATCTTTTATGAGCGATGCGCTCACTCGTATCAAGAAACACTGGACGCTTCCCAAGAGATATATTACCACAACAGCACTCTAATACACAAGGGCAGGCATACAATCACACATTTCCAAAGCGTTCAGCAACACACCAAGTGAGACACAATCCAAACCTTCCAGCTCCAGGGCCTAGAACTAAACACATTTGATTATTTGTGGGATAATCAGCCAATAATCTCTTATTTCTGTATGAAGAAAAGAAATGCACCAACATCCCAGAAAGAGTTCAGGTACAAGACTTGGTGGTGAGAAGAGGGAGGTCACCATGGTAGCACCCTGGATTTTTCAATCATTCGTTGAAATGATAGTAAAATCTTAAGCGTACTAGGATATAAAAATACTGGTACAATATAGAAGGGGAAGTTTGGTCCATAACATCGAAATTGCCATTGTTTCATGCTGCATTTCCAGGAGTCCCATTATCCTTGATATTTTTCATTGGTAATGACTTTTAATGACCGGCTCCTTATCCTTTGGTTAGTGGTAGAGACAGAAAGATTTCGGCAAATGAAAAACTGTATTATTTACTATGGCTTTGTAGCATCTTTCTACTCCCCCCCCCTTTCTTTTCTTTCCCTTAACTTCTATCATGCTTCTCAATTTCACACTAATCCTTGAGGCACAACATTTTTGAGCTAAAACTCACTCTTGCTCATATCAAAGTTGGGGCAGCAGTAACAAATAAGAAGATTCAGGATTGCTGATTTGCACAGCAGATGCATCTTTCAAGCATAGAATACAATTTACGTGGTTAACACTCTGCTAACTGTCTTGTTTGGCACAGCAACCAAACAAGACAGGCACAGACTTCAACAGATAGTTAGGACTGCAGAAAAAACAAATGCAACTAGCCTGATTTCCATTGAGGACCTGTATACTGCACAAGCTAGAAAGAGGGCTGTGAAAATATCTATAAACCCCACACATCCTGGACATAATTTGTTTCAACTTCTTCCCTCAAAATGACATTATAGGGCATTGCACGCCAAAACAACTAGATATAAGGACAATCCCCCCCCATACTATCACTCTGCTAAACAATTAATTCCCAACTAATTACTGTCTATGCCTGGGATGTGAAATCACATAGTAGGGCTGCATTACTATTAACCTTCTCATCTTTTCTATTACCTATTTCCTTAGTTTATGACTTATAACTTTGTTGTATGAAACAAATTCCCTGTGTCTTCAACCACACTTGGTCAAAAAAGTATTCTATTCTGTTCTGTTCTGTTCTGTTCTGTTCTGTTCTATTCTATTCTATTCTATTCTATTCTATTCTATTCTATTCTATT
>WNWU01000001.1:57449121-57471611 GCA_012654045.1 Ptyas mucosa | reverse complement strand
CTATTCTATTCTATTCTATTCTATTCTATTCTATTCTATTCTATTCTGACCTGTGATATTCTCTGTCTAACTGACAACTTTTTAAAAATCCTAAAAAGATTAGGATTTCTTTATATGGTTCTGATGCTTGTACAGATGCTTGTACAAACAATTGTTATTCATAATTATTATATTAATAATAATATAATGTATCCAAATTACCTATTGGAAATCCACCTCAAATTGGACCTCATAAAACAAGCATCTTATGTGCTGTTGATAAAAACAGAGAAATGTGGAAGGGTGAATTTAGCATATTTAATCCTAAACTTTTATATCTTTAATGTGGATGAGAGATGAGAAATATATCATTAGTTACAAAGAACATACTGTATTTGTACTGTAGTTCCAAATAGCCTCAAACTACCCCATCCTACCATTATTTATTATGAACAATTATTTGGTTCTTCTTTTCTTTAGATTGCTACTTCAAATACCCCCTCCACTCACCCTAAGAATCCCCCAACACTTATGATATAACTCTCTAGATGTATTGGTCAGTAATAACTTTCTTGTTCTTCCACAAGTCCTTCACTTGCCATCAGCAGGAAATTGAGACCCTCTTAGGTATTTTAAAAAATAGGGTTTTTAAAGAGTTAATCATAAAAATTGAGCCTTGGATTATTGACAGGAAAGTCATGATAAATGGCCTTGGCTTCAGTGATGAATTTCAATATCAGAAAATAAATCTAGTGGAAAAGAAAATCTACCTATCATTCTCACTTTCAGCAATAGAGGCCATATTGGCAGCTGGGATTTATTGTCTTAACTCTGAGCATTTACAATTCCTGGTGCTCACTTCCACAATTACCTGCCTACTTGCTCTCACAAATTCTGGTCTACTTCTTCAATGGACAAAATCTGACCTTTAGCGTCATAGTAAAAAGCATCCAATGATTTCACTTTCCCAGCTATATTTGTCCTTCCCTTGCCTATAAAAGGCAAAGCAATGTGTACAGCCTCTGTCCTTTGGTCAAAGTCAAACAGACATGTTTATGAATTCAGACTGTGAAAGCATACCAGTTCTGTACTCCAGAAGGTTTTGATTGCGCTTAAGTAGCAGAACTCTCCCAAATTATGTAAGACAGCTCTGGTATTCCATAATTCTATTCAGTCAAACATACGCTTCGATTTTGGATTGCCTATTTTTTTTCTTCATTAGCAATTCACAGTTGGGCCATTTTTAATCTGTGCTCATGCATCATATTAAGGTTTAATGTGACTTATGTATCAGCTCTTACTCACCCTTGGCTGATCTTGAAAAAAAAAACTGAGTTGGTTAGATTTGGTTAGCACTTGAAAGGGAGTTGATCAAAAATTGCCAGAGCTGTTTGCTAGGATGACAAGATAAGGGGAGTAGGGAGTGGGAAAACAGCTTGGAACAATGAAATGACAAACAATTTCAATTTCAGATACTGCAGCTTCACCGCTGTTTCTTTTCTTTTTTTTCTAAATTTATATTAACAGTGCAGATATGAGCCCTGGGAACAGTGGAAAAAGGGAAAAATAGTGTGTGGGGTGTTCCTAATGCAAGCATTCTTATATATGATGCTTGGTTTCTAGATTTAATGTGCATTGTTTGAAAAATGTATCCAATACCATCCTTATCTAAGTTTTCATTTAAGGAGGCTAGAAAATAATTTGGAGACATTTACTTTGAGTACAATATCATCCAATATTATTAAGAGGTACTTATGTAATACGACAAATAAAATCTCCAGAGTTATTTGCTTATCAGTGCTGCAAATGCAGCCAACTGTGACAATAAATGGAGAGGTTATCTGCACGCAAGAGGTAGGTCTCTCTTTTTTTTTGCATGCAGTATAATGCTAGAAAACCACAATGTTTTAACAGTAGACAGTATAATTTCAACTTTAAAAAAAAAACAGAAAATAAGAAAAAATAAGAAAACAAATAGAAAATAAGAACTATAAAAGTATCCATCCATCCATTGTTTTCTGGATAGTATTTTCCTTAATTTATGTGATTGAATTGGGGGGTCAACTCTTAGTGGCCACATAGATAAATCTAAGAACTATAAAAGTATCCATCCATCCATCCATCCATCCATTTTTCCACCCATTTATCCATCCATCCATCCATCCATTTATACACCCATCCATCCATCGTTTTCCTGCATTTTCTTTAATTGATGTGATTATCAGAAAATTTTAGAAAAGAAAACTGAACAAAAATGTTTTCTTGCAAAAAAAGGGGATCTTGGTAGATAACATTTTTTTTCCTATTAATCATTTCTTCTCCACGAATCTACCAAAAAAGAGAGCCTGATTTTTTATGTCTTGCTGGAAAGTTTGAGCACAGAGGCCAATTATTTAAGCACACAAAACAAGCATTGCTGGATCGGACCAAAGGCCTTTTCTAGTCTAGCATTCAGTGCTCAAAATGGCTAATAATATACCAGTAGGAAACTTACAGGCAGGAGCTGAATATAAAAATACCCTCTAAATACAACTACTGCAGTAGAGAGAGGCAGATATTTCTGATAATAGATATAATCATTAGCTATCTGTCAAATGTATTTTTAAAGTAGTCTGAGCTTGGTGACCTTAAACCTGGAATATAATGATGAATAAAAATCTACCGAATGTATGAATTTATAAATAAACATATTTTATGACCTCTGAAGAACAACTTCTTTCCACCACTTCTAAAGATCAATGATTCAGCATGGACACACAGTATTTTCAGCACTCTGCCTTATCTCTTTAAACTTTCAACTCAGCATTTTTTTAAGGCCCACCACTGGTATATTTAACATCAAAAAAACTAAATCATTTTGGGAAAAGTATGGAATACTTTTCCACCGAGCCTCTATGACAGTGATGGCTAACCTTTTTGCCATCGCGTGCCAAAAGTGGGGGGAGCGTGTTGGGGTCACACGCACATGCGCCCACATCCATAATTCTATGTGCCCTGCCCCTCCCATACTCCCCCTGCTTTTGGCACGTGATGGCACGGTGGGCCTGGTAGGCTCATTTTTCTCTCTCCCCAGGCTCCAGAACCTTTCTAGGAGCCTGGGGAGGGCAAAAGTGGCCTTCTCCACGCCCCCAGAGGCCCTCTGGAGGCTGGAAACAGTGTGTTTCCTGACTTCTGGTGGGCCCAGAAGGCCCAAAAATCAGCTGGCCAGTGCACACATGCGTGCCGGAGCTGAGCTCGGGTGCCCACCATTATGGCTCCATGTGCCACCTGTGGCACCCGTGCCATAGGTTCACCATCATGGCTCTATGACATACCAGTATTTAAAGACAGTGTTTCTTAACCTGAGCACTTTCAGATAAGTAGATCGAATACCAGAGCCAGCATAGTGGCTCCTAAGAATTCTGGAGGCTGAAGTCCTGACATCTGGCAGTTGGGAAATACTGGTTTAGGAGGAAGCTTTTGACCCAGATCTTTTAAGTATTTTATGCTTAATTAGTATCTTATTTACATATCAGCATTAGGCAATATGGTGACTGGAATAGGACAGCAGCCCTGGAGAAAATCCAAATGTCACTCCAATAAGCACAGAGCTAGAAGTTACCCTACATATCTTAATTATACCTTGACAGCCCTTCATGGTTTCCTTCTTGATATATTTTAGACTTTTCCCCCATTTTCTCCTATTTCAGTGGGGATTCTATATATTCCAATACATTTTCAGCAAACACCTTTTATGAGATTATGATTATGTGAACTAAAATATCTCCAGGAAAGACTGTCTGTTGGCAGACTAGGAAGAATGAATTGGAAATATGTCAAACAATTATTTCATTCTTGCGAGATACTCCTTCAAATCTAGGAATGACTCCCATTTGGAATCAGCCACTTTCTTCCAGTTTTAATAAGCCAAAATACAATGTTATAGAACAGCGATGGCTAACCTTTTTGCCATTGCGTGCCAAAAGTGGGGGGAGTGTGGGGGGGTCGTGTGTGTGCCCACACCCATAATTCTATGTGCCCTGCCCCCGTGTGTGCCTCTCGTAATCCCCCCACTTTTGGCACATGATGGCCCAGTGGGCCCATTTTTCACCCTCCCCAGGCTCCAAAGGCTTTCTAGGAGCCTGGGGAGGGTGAAAACAGCCTTTCCTAACCCCTGGGAGCCCTTCAGAGGCCAGAAACAGCCTGTTTCCCAACTTCCGGTGGGCCCAGAAGACCTGAAAATCAGCTGGCCAGTGCGTGCATGCCCACTGGAGCTGAGCTTGCGTGCCCACCAATATGGCTCACGTGCCATAGGTTTGCCATCACGGTTATAGACATTTCAAGTTGAAGAAAGTTGAAATATATTACTGGATTTTTGAAAACAGTATATTTGTTGATAGAAGAATTAAAAGCAGTAGAGATATTATTTACCCTTTTTTTCTGATCCAGGAGATAAAAAGTATTGAACAAACTCTTCCCCAAAATAAGAAAATTACATCAACTGCAAAACTAACATGAATTCTGCCCTACCCCTGCTTCATCCTTGGGTATGAATAAATCATTGAGAGGACTTTAGGTTTTGGGCTTACCATGTTTTCCCCATCTTCTGTTCCATAGCCACCCATTATATATTGTTCTGATATTCTATCATCAGAGAATGAAATAGTGTAGCCAATTCTATGAAGACTGACATGGAGCAATCTAAAATGAGATCTCCTTCTTCAATGAACTCTAAGAGTTCATTTGCCAGATTTTTCCATAACAACACTCAAATTGTGGAATTCCATTGGAAGAAACTTCAAACTACATCCCTAAAGACTTTTAGATGAACAATAAAAACGTATTAATCAATTACTCACCACTATTCAGTGAGATGGTGACATAAATTTAGTCAATAAAAAAATACTCCAACTTAATCATTTTTAATTTAGGTTTACATTTTAACTCTGCTCAGTTTGGGATTGACACTTTATTTTAAATGGGTTATTGTTTAAAGTAAGTTGGGGTTGTTGTTTTATTAAATCCCAAAGTGTGTATAAAATTTCTTTCATTAACAGTATGAATGCTGATATGACTCTGTGTTTCTTCCTATTTCTTCCTATTCTTCCTACACTCATTTCAAATCCCTATTTCAAGCACTGATGATCTTACCTAGCGCGGCAATGAAATGCCTGAAAGAAGACCAAGCTCTTAGAACATCAAGACTCAATTGAGTTTACTTCTGTTTCATTGTCTGTCTTCTATTTTATGTTTTCTTTCTGTCCATCTCATATTTAAGACTTTACTAGATGAGTAGATTACTGCATTATCCAATGAGTGGACGAACTTTAGTTTTATTATTATTTTTTAATTTTAATTTTATTCTACTTAAGAGCATATCTTTGCCATTCAAACATAGCAAGATGGCATAGCACAGGGAATTAAAATTGATTATCCAGTGAGTGGAAAACCAATAGAATATTCAACTGCTCCTTCAACATTTATTTGTTTGTGTTTGTTTCTTTTTGAGTTGGGGGGGAATCTAAAAAGCAGCACTAGCAACTCTCAGAGAACTTTCTTGAACTTTGATCCTTTTGTAGCCATCTGTGCAGTGCAGCAAATCTCTATGGTTTGAAAATAACTTTTTGCATGTATTTTAAGGTAAAACATATACACCCACCCAATCAATATATGGAGAGATATCTACCTATTTTTGTTCGTTCTGTGGTGCTCTGATGTTCATTTGCTTCAATGAAACTTCCATAAAACTGGTTCTAGGATGGAGCACCTGCTGAAAGGTCTGAAGAGCTGTCAAATAACCTTCCCTGCTGGACAAGGTGACTATTTTCCTATTGCAGATTCCAGATGGGAGGTTCTGCATTTCATGCTTGGTTGTACCTTCTCTGCTTCCCAAAGTAACAGAGGAGAACAGTTCTACATATTTAATAACAAGAGAAAAGTCTTTGCTGGACCAGAATTAAGGAGAAAATATGTTGCGGTTTCACAGCAAGAATAATTGGCAGAGATATATTAATTGTTTCAGTTGTTACAACTTTTCATCTCTGGTGCACAAATGTATTTTTCTTATTTCTGCATCAATCTGCAATTTCATGTACTGGTATGTGTAAAAAGACATTGAAAAATGCATACAGTTTTTAATACACCTCTCAATGCACAGATTTTGATCTACATTTCTACCATATATATATATATATATATATATATATATATATATATATATATATTATAATTAGTTATATATATATATATATATGTATATTTATTTATTTATTTATATTTATGTATATAAATACATATATATATATATATGTATTTATCCTACAAAATGCAACTGATTATGCATTTGAATGCAAACTTAAATGTATGCATATTATGCATGTAGATAGAAACATACAGATCCACATATATATGGGCTAAGTACTGTTTTTCAGAGCCTTGTTACCATTCAGTTATGGCAAACTAGTCATTTTGCTATCCATTAAGTGCTGGGAAAGACACAGGCATGTGTCATAGCTCTCTTCTATGACCTGTCCGAATTGGGTGGCCCTGAATGGCATAGCTCATAGCTTCATTGAGCTATGCAAGCCCCTTCGCCACAACAAGGCAGTAATCCATGAAGGGGAGTTATGTGGTACACTTGCAGTAATGGAGCTTGCTCTCCAACTAGATAGGCCAAAATTCCTATCAAGCATTTTTGTTAGATTTATACATGTGCATCTTAAAAGTATTCTTTGTATACCCCTTTCTTTCCAAACATTTTCTCCAGTCTAATGCAACTCTATTTGCACTTATATACATACAGTACTTTGGAACATGCTTTCCCCCCTTCCCAAACTGCATTAAAAGATTACCGTTTAGGCTTTGGCACTGGGCTATATTTCAACGTGTGGATTTCAGCAATGCAAATTGATCAAGTTTATACTGAAATAAGTCAAACTTTTTGTTTGTTTGCATTCTTGGGTCTAAATACTTATGATTAATCTAGTACTTTATGTTCTTTTGGAACCACTTGCATTATCCGTGTTTAAGTATTGACAGACAAATATTGACTCATAGGTATCTCTTTATAAATAGCTTGCATTTTTTCATATAGTCTTTTATATTTCGTGTAGCACTACTGTGCTGAATGTCCCCTTCATTTGTGGCCACCACTGTTGAGTATGGTGCTTTGCAGTACAGTACAACTCAACTTTTTAAAAATCCCAAATTATGGACCTTTATTTTAAAAGGGCAAGAAGGAAGGGAGAAGATACAGTATGAACAGTCTTTGTACAAGTACTATGGGTGAGCTGCCTTCACCCAAAGATAGCCTCAAAATTCTTTCACTGGAGAGGAATACTTTGAACTAGCTACTCATATGAAGATTGATGCTTTAAATCAAGGATAAACAGCATATTGTATCAACAGTCAATGAACTGCCTCAGGTTGTAGGACTTATTTAAACTTGCTTTCAGACATCAAAATACATTGGAGCTTCCAATGAAGAATTTCTACTTCTATAAATGTGTAATTTATATAGCTTTAACAGGAACATTAATATTAATCAGAATTAATATTGTTTCTTAAGCAATCAAGTTCAGGCAATTTCTTAAACATGCAGACTTCTCAATAAGAACATTTGGGGATCATGCTTATTTGTTTTATTTTATTCAATTTTGGCTGTTGCCTGGCTGCAACCAACTCTAGGAGACTCACATAGTAACTCTGTATGGGATAGCTGATCTTTATTATCCCAGATTTTCTTCCCAAGAAGCTATTTTATCACTCCCAAAATTTAGGACAAAAGAAGCAAGAGAATATACCACATCTCTTCCTCTCCAGTGAACATCCAAGTAACAATTCTCTCCTGAGGAGTCAAGTAATGAATTCCTATTTTAATTGAAGCTGTTGCTGTTTCTGTCAATGTGAGTCTTTCAAATGGGCTTCCTTCCCTCCCTCCCTTTCTCCTTCCCTCTCTCTTTCCCTAGGTGAAGCTGTGGAAAAAAGCTTTTAGAGCAGTCAGTGAGCATAATGAACTTCAATTTCCATTCAACAAGGGCAAAATTACAAACATGTACTTCACTTCCAATTAATTAATTTGTTTACACAACTTCTTTGCTTTGTTTTACTTTCATCAAGCCTCCTTTCACCCTCCCCCATTTTTCTTATATTCATTCATGCTTCCCAAATTCCCCAAGGAGAAAAAATAACTTTCATGTTCCTTCTTTTTCTAAAGTGGAAAAGCTCTTTTTTTTTTAAAGGAATTTACCTAAGATTCCATAGCAAAGAGGGGAAGAAACCAACTTATAAATTTGGACTTCATGCAAGAGTGGGACTGCAGATCAGCAATTGAGCAATTGTTGGCATGCAGAAAGTTCCAGGTTCTCCAAGCATCTCAGATAAAGTTACCAAAGTTCCTGCCTGGAATCTTAGAAAGTCACTGCTAAGCAACACTGACAATTAGAACTGGGGGACCTTTTTCTCCAGTGGAGGTGCTTTTACTACATTTCTTATTATTTGATTTCTGAGGGCCACAGAGCCATGATAAAATCCAATTTTTGGCACATTTTGTTTATAGGATATTTTGGTGGGAGAAAAATTATAGAAAAGAGATTCATTAAGCTTCCCAGGTGCTTAACAAATTCATGTTTAAATTTAAATTGTTCCAAAAGGCAAGGAAGAAACAAACCCATCATGCTAAATATTATAATTTTACTACTAAATTTTGACAGTGCACTCTTAACTGGTGAACTTCAGACTGCTAATCCAATGGTTTGGGCTCATTAGCGTTCTAGCTTCAGTACTTAGAACATTCCTATGTTAACAGAGTTCCACGTGTAAGGGTGGAGGTTCATTCTTTGAGCTTTTGGGTTGGTTTCAGAATGTTTCATTACCAGGCTAGGGAACATCTTCAGTGGAATTTAAGGAGTGTTGGTGTTGGTGGTGTTCTGCTTATAAGGGCTTCATGTGATCAGTAAGTCTTGTGGTGAGGCACCGACCCTCAATCAACCCACACAACCCCACCATTATTTAAACTCCCAATGACCCTCACCTGATGTGACCCTCTCATCACAAGACCTACTGACCATAAGAATCCCTTACAAGCAGAAGAACCCCAACAACATTCTCTAAATTCCTCTGAAGATGTTACCTAGCCAGTCAATGAAATATTGGAAATCAACTCACAAGCTCAGAGAACAAACCTCCACCCTCATCCTATTCCCGAGCCACAGATATTTGCCACTATCACAAAGTTCCATGTGTATATTTTATTTACTCAGAATTTGACTTGCAGACCCTATAGTTACTAACTCCAGATTATTGCCAAATAACCGTATTTGTCTTACCATCCCATTACTGTATAACATTTCATTAGTATTACCATGTGAATAGAAGCCATAAGTGTTCATGTGCTGATATTGTTTGGAGGGGATATTAGCTCCCAACATCCTATTGGATGATGTATCCATGAATGGCCAATTGCTCTCAGTTGATCAAAAACCCCAATCATTTGCCATTTAAACTTCTCTCACATTTCATCTATAATCCTTTGGGAATCAATACTGTTTAGGCAAAACACTGGGAACACAGTCTGACGGGCCTATGCTAATGTGGATTCAATCTGAAATTCTCACGAGAGTATGCAAATTAAGTAAACAATATGTTAATATTGTAACTGGTTCACATGTTTATTAAAGGAATAGTTGACTTCAAGTCTTACATGTAGAAGTCCTCTACAATGATTTGTTTTTTTTTGTTGTTCAAATTAAGCCTCACCTACAAAATTAGCCCTAATTAAGACCCCACCCAGGGTGCAGGGATTGGGGCGAGGTGCACAGGTAAAAGTAAGTTAGGGTGGGGATGGGGGAGGGGATGAAGCTGCCCTACTTACCAGGCCTCCCCCCCCCGACACCTGCCTCACCTTCTTCTGCAGCCACTTCTTCTGTGGCCGCTTGCTGCCACTTACACAAATTGCCGTGGCCTCTGTTTTGCATTTAGATGCCTGATGGAAGGCATCTGAAGGTGAAACGGAGGCCAGGGCAATGCATGAGAGTGGCGGCAAGTGGCTCTGACCATAATTTTGTGCAACTGTTTTAATGAAATCTGTATTAAACATGTTACATGTTACATTTTGCATATTTAAATGTAGAGTGCATGATTACCTGAAGTTTTAGCAGAGGGAACATTTGTCTTCTCCTTATAGTATATATAAGAGCCTTGGATAGTACAGTGGTCTAATGCACCCTGTTATTAACACCAGCTGCCTGCAATTATTGCAGGTTCGAATCTCACCAAGGCTCAAGGTTGACTCAGCCTTCCATCCTTTCTAAGGTAGGTAACTTGAGGACCCAGTTTGTGGGGGCAATAAGCTGACTTTGTATAAATATACAAAAGTATGAAGGCTATTGCTTAGCGCATTGTAAGCTGCCCTGAGTCTCCGGAGAAGGGCGGCATATAAATCAAATAAAAATAAAATAAATAAATAAATATAGGCTATAATATATATATATATAATATATATAGTATATTTTATCCTCCCAGTATCTTAATTCAAGCTCTAGAATGTTCTAAAGATGTGAGATTCATATGCTCCACAGCTGGACATCAATAGCCTTCCAAAATTTTCCACTAAACGTGGTAGAGAAAATGAGTTGTTGATTTCTCTTATTTTCTCCAGGAAATGCTACATAATTCCTAACCACAATGATAGAAAACTCCACCATTTTGTATTTGCATCAGTGTTGCCATGCACATTTTGTCATTTGTTCCTATTAACACCCAATGAAACCTATGCCAGAGAAAGGAGACATTTTCCAAGAGTTTCTGAAGTACAGCTACAGGGAGCATCCAATGAGAAGAAAGAACATGTGATGACAGCCTGCCATAAACTGTGAGGAGGGGGAATGGGAGGATATAGGGAGGGAGGATGACAGGAACCAGGGGTGCCAGCTAGAAACAACAGTTGAGAGATCCAAGGACACCAGCCTGGGATAGGAAAGATGTGCCAAAACGGGAAACTGTTACCAAAACACCTAAGTTGAACTTTATTGGATACCACCAAGATAACCAAAAGGGAAGGGTCTGGGAGAAGGGGAAATGACCGGGTTTATGCGGGAAATCCTCAGATCTGGCTTTGCTATGCTGTAACCATTTGGCTTCAGTAAAAGTATGCCTTTCTCTACAAATGAAGTCAAGGATCTTTGTTTCCTGAATGTCCAAGCTGGAACAGATCTGACACTGGGCTCATTTCAAGCATTTAAGCTTTGATCTAGCATTTTAGGTTGTTCTTTTTTTCCAAAATGTGTCCTGCTAATCTCAGTCAGAAAATTGGAAACTTCAACAAATAAACACTAGCCAGTATTGCAATTGTGGCATCCTCTCCTTTTTCCTCCAAGATCTCAAGATAATTTAAACTGAAATTTCCTCTCTCAGTTTTTCTCCATAATGACAATCCTATGAGGTAGCCTGGGCTGACAAGAAATGCTCACGATAAAGTCACCTTGAGAACTCCATTATCTCCCCAATCTTTATTTAATGCCATAATAAGTACTCTGTGCTGGCTGCTTATTTTGTGGAAATTTATCTCACATTGTAACTGATTATGTTAAATAATAATGGTCCAGTTTGATGTAGCATTTTAAGTGGGCAGACTATGAGAGCTAATCTCATTTAAACACAAAACTAGCTGGGTGATCTTGAGCCAGTCACTATCTCTCAGCCCTAAGAAGAAGAAGAAGGCAAACCATACCGGAAACCTTACTAATTAAATTTCAAAGACCTGTCACCAAGTCTCCAAGAGTCAAGACTTATTGGGGAGGGAAAAAAAACCATTTCAAAATATCATAAATTGACCCCTTCCAGTTGTCATACCAAATTAAAAGATTCATTTCTCTCTGTATGTCAGATAATATTTGTTCACTAGTCTATCCTGTAACAACTTGTGCCTACTTTGACAAAAACAAAAAAATTGGAGTTAGGCAGATCCATCTCTGAGAAGAATTTTTCAGAATTAATAGACATTAGAAGCACAGTTCCAGTAGCAATTCAAATATCAGTAAATCCCTACCCCACTGGAAAACAAATTCTGTTAATCTTAAGCAAGGATTAATTATTTTGCTCAGCAACTCGAACATTTAACTATTACTCAAAACAAAAAATACCAACTTTGTACAAGAAGGAAAAACGAACAGTTTGTTAGGTTCCATGTTCCTCTTATTTCTTTTCTCCATTCTCTTTCCACAGTTAAATCCCAGCAGAATGGAGAAGTAAAAATTTTTCTTTACTCCCAGTGGCAATAGATTAGGAAAAGGCAAATACCAGAATTAGAATCATAAAAGTGTGTCTGTGTGTATGGGAGGGAAGGAGGAAAACTCACTGCAGTTACAATGCTGATAATATGCCAACGTTTCTAAAGAAACCCAAGTCCCAAGAACTGCAGACTAGAAGAGAAATCTGGAGACTCGGGATATAATAAACTATTAAATGAGAACTAATTAACTAATTATACCAATGCAATTTTTAAAAGTAGTAAAATTCTTTTAAAACTGAAAAGATTTTACAATTACTTATAGGACAAATAATATTTTATTCAGAAATAATATGCTCTATGTTCAAGGACAGGAACTTCAGAATAAGCATTTAGGATGGCAGATTGCGAATGTAAAAAATTAGTCCTCTTTTCATCATTTTTTTCAATGAATACTGACAACTTCTGCTTAACGTCATAGACTCAGACTTTCACTACTGAAAGTCTGACATTCACGGTAACATGATCAAGGATCAATTGACTTTTATTTTCCATTTCTAGATTGTATATTTAATGTTTAAGTTCATTTATTTATATACTGTACATTTATAGGCTGGGCTATGAGTAAAAGTATATTATCTGAAAAGAAAACATCATTAATCATTACCACATAACAATAAAATAACATAAAAGCATCATCAATCACACATTCTATAATAATATCCTATTGTTCTGACCTTCCACTGCTAAACCAAGTGTGCCAGCAGCAATAGGTAAACTACTATATGAAAACTGAGATGAAGGAAAAGGTAACACACTGAAGGAGAAAGAATGACAGACTGTAGGGTGGAATGAAAAGAGCCTAGAACCCCTACATAGCCACATACAAACTAAGGCCAGTTTCCCTTGAGTGCTATTGACCCTTATCTAACTCTAACCATGTGTATCCATTAGTTAAGAAGATTCCTGTGCATAGGCTTTTAGCAATAAATCAGCTTAACTGAACCTTCACATGCGGACCTGATCCTTTGTGCTTATGCGCACAAACTATTTATCTAATGAAAAAGTTCCAAATATCCCATTAATTGTATCAGTTGTGATTTTCACAATCCTATCAATATATGTAGGAACTGTGTGTCTCAACTCATACTTTGGTCTCGAATGTTCAAGAACTTTTATACATCTGTACTTAGGAAGAAATAATACCTACACCTGCCCCAGTCCCTTTCTTATAAGATGACTTGAAAACTTTATTAAAATATGAATGAAAATGACTTTCTCCTCAACCTCTCTTCTCCTCTGGAGTTCCATTTCATTAAGAAAGTTATATAGTTCACAGGATAATGATAGAAGAGAATATTTGTAGCTCAGTGTTGGACGGTGGAGTTCAGTTCACAGAATATCTTAATAGAGCATGCTTAACTGGGCCAAGTAAAACTCTATCAAATGTAGCTGTATAACATGAGACACTTAATTAGTTTTAACCTTGAGAGTTTAGTTTTAAACTTGAGAGTTTTGTTTGTTTGTCTTTGGCGGTTTAGAATACAGCCCATTTGGCTAATTCATAGTTTAATGTATTGTGGAAGCTGTGAGAAGTTTTATATCAAAATATATATTTTATTCTTTATATGGTTTCCCTTAAAACATTAACAGAATCCACAATGGTCTGAGAATCAGACTCTCCACTAGATAATTGACACTCAAGCTGAAACTAAATTAATCAAGTAAAAATAGCAAATGAAGAAAATATATTACCCAAAATTCCTCAAACTCCCAAATAACTTACCCAGCCCTAATCCACATATCAAAGGATAAAGTCTGCAAACACAAATAGAGTGAATTAAATTAGGTCTCCCAGCAGAACTGCATGTTCCCAAGAATAAATATCATAGACCTACTTTCCTATGTACACACACCTCAAGTGTCACCCTAGAATCAACATGCAGACACTCCCACACCAGGACAAGCTCTCCTATAAAAGTCTGTTGCTGTAACCCCATTTCTCTGCAGCTCCCTAAAGGCAAACTGTTTGCTTTTAGGAATATATATTTATCCTTTCTTCACAGCTGTCTGTCTGGATTTCATTTTTTATTTATTCTTGCACAACCCCGGCTCAAGGTGGATTCCCAAATTATTCTTCTGACAAAGCCCACAAAATGAACTAATTCAACAATCAGGTTAAATGTGACACAAGAAGAGTCACATTCTAATTGTCCCTGGTCTTTGCACCTAACTTTAAAAAGGAAAGGAAAAGGGAAGAATTTGGGGTATAAAGGCAGTGGTGGGTTGTCTTGTGGTCCGCCAGCAGCCTGCAGGGCTGGCAGCAGAGTCAGACAGCGATGAGGCTGAGGAAGAACATGAGCCAGTCCTGGAGGCTGGGGAAGGCCCAGATGAGGGCTCTGTGTCAGAGGCAGAGATGGGCCATCGAGGAGTGAGGTACGGACTCCAGAGCCTCCAGAGACTGATAGGAGTGAGGCAGAGGAACAGGAGGAGCCTGTTCCTAATGCATACATGAGAAGAGATGCCAAAAGGCAAGAATAGCTCAGGCAAAGAGGACAACTCAGGAGAAGGGCCAAGAGATGATCCCCCCCCCCCCCCCTATATAAAGCTTAAAACAGACCAGCAACGGCGTTTGGGCTTTGCCGGAAAACAATGTTGGTAGCTTCTTCTTCATCTACGTCTTGCATTTATTTTTGTATCTGTGACTTCTGAACGTTTGCCAAGAAAGGCCTTTGGCAGTTTACCTAATTGGACCAAGATTTGCAATAGGACTGAGGAATTTGTGTTGGGAAGAATTTGCTTTAATTTAGTTGAACGACGCTGGGAATGAAGTAATTCTCAGCTGTTCGAATAAAGTTTGTTTGTTTTTTCACTGACTGATTTTCCTACTACTTACTTGGACCTGGGTCACAACAGGTTGCCTCCGGTTCCAACCGGTTTGCAAGTAGTAAAGGTAAGTAGAACCCACCCTGTATAAAGGTAAAGGTTCCTCTCACAGATATGTGCCAGTCATTCCCAACTCTAGGGGGTGGTGCTCATCTCCGTTTCAAAGCAGAACAGCCAGCCCTGTCCGATGATGTCTCCATGGTCATGTGGTCGGCATGACTAAATGCCAAAGGAGCACAGAATGCTGTTACCTTCCCACCAAAGATGGTTCCTATTTTTCTACTTGCATTTTTTTATGTGCTTTAGAACTGCTAGGTTGAAAGAAGCTGGAACAAGTAACGGGAGCTCACTGCATTACACAGCACTAGGGATTCGAACCGCTGAACTGCCAACCTTTCAATCAACAAGCTCAGCATCTTAGCCACTGAGCCACCGCATCCCTAATTTAAGGTATAGAATATGTCTAAGATATCCCGGAAAAAAGGGGGAAAAAAAATCCTCTCGTGCTATTCCCAGGATTGGTCTGATAACTGTGTCTACGGAAAGCTGTCAGACTACCTGCCAAGCCTCTGAGCAATGTAAAATTGCCATGGTTCATCTTCCTTAAGAAGGTCTTTCCGAAGGAAACGCTTAACCACCATTTCCCCAGGCTATACAGCTTATCCCTAAAACTTTATTCTTCAAGCGTAAATGGCTGGCTGGGGTTTTGCACATGGCTGGGATGGAAATGAGGCATGAGCTTCACTTCTGAGCGGTTCTCTTAATGACTTAATTGCTCCACGGAAGACAACAGCTCCATGCAGCCTGGTATAAAAAGAAACAGCTGCCAAAAAGAGCTGAAGAGCTAGGATTTGGCTGGCAGAGACACCCATGTTATCAAAAATGTGTATTCTGCTCCAGGGAGGTAGCTAAGCACAAATAGCGGTGGCTTGATTTCTAGAATGGTTATCTACACTCAGCATCCCTTAGAAATTACTCCTCTCACTGTACAAAATAAAGAAGAAAAAATTGATCTGTTTTTCTCCCTCTAATCAACTCTGTGCAGTCCACACACTCGTGCACACACCTCTTGCAGCTGCCTGAAAAGCCGGCTCTTGTTGCCTGCTGTTGATTTAGCTGAAACCACTGAACAGCTACATAATGCACAATTACCTCTTTACACATTGTCAAAGAGTCCTGCACAGAGTGAGGCAACAGCAGAATGGGTTTCACATTGTGCCTTTCATCCTCCAGGTAACTGAAAATGCTTTAACAAAGCAGTTAATTAGTGGCTGGCAGGAAAGCAGCTGCATAAGGCAAGGAACAACAACCGGGATGGTTCTGGGAACAGCTTGCTCTCTGCTTCAGGTTAGGCTGAAGAGGCAGCAGTGGATGGTTCTGCCTTTATGCATCAATGCAAGTTACAACCAATGTGAAATTTCCTGTGAACAATTGGACAACTTTGAGAACAAGGCAATTCTCTCTGATGGTAGCTTGCATTCCTGGTAAATCACATATTGATACCAGTGGTGGGCTTTCAAAAATTTTTACTACCGGTTCTGTGGGTGTGGCTTGGTGGGCGTGGCTTGGTGGGTGTGGCAGGGGAAGGATACTGTAAAATCTCCATTCCCTCCTGATCAGCTGGGACTTGGGAGGCAGAGAATCGACGGGGGCGGGGCCAGTCAGAATTTTTACTATCGGTTCTCCGAACTACTCAAAATTTCCGCCACCGGTTCTCCAGAACTCGTCAGAACCTGCTGAAACCCACCTCTGATTGATACCTTTCCTTCCTTCTCTGTCTCAAATTAGTTAGGTACAATGAAGATGGGCCTAATTCATAGAGAGGAGGAAAATTGCCCTCAATGTTGACTTCTCCCTGGTGTCAACTCTCAGGTGACATTAAACTGCTATCCCTAGTTTTGCCCAGTTATCAATGCCTTCCCTTTCTTCTGCTCCCCTCAATTTTTGTTTTCTCTTAGGACATCATCTGTTTGCATGACATGTCCAACTTGCTAATCATCTGTGCAACGGACTAGTCACTCTTTTTTCTTCTGGGAGTGATGATTGATTGTTCCTTCAATTCTTAGAGACTGTTTCCAAGTCTACAATTTGAAAGCATCAGTCTTCTTTTTCTCAATATCCACATTCATGTTACTACTGGGGAAACCATTTATTTATTCTGATTTTTTTTTGTTATTACAGAAATTTAATTTGCTTTCATTATCTTGTCTAATATTTCTCTGAGATTAAGCTGCTTTTTAATTGTCTAGCATTGCCATCTCCAATGGAAGATACTCTACACATACTCTATGTATAGTTCAGGGTTGACCTGTAGAGTATTTGGTGCTAAGTTTGACTGATTGTTTTCAGACATTTTATTAACCAACTGCAGATTGTCCTCAACTTACCACCACAATTGAGCCCACAATTTTTGTTGCTAAGCAAGACATGTATTAAGTGAATTTTGCTCCATTTTATGACCTTTCTTGTCACAGTTGTTAAGTGAATCACTGCATTTGTTAAGTTAGTGACATGGTTGTTAAGTGAATCTGGTTTTCCCATTGACTTTGCTTGTCAGATGGTGATCACATGACTCTGGAACATTACAACCATCATAAATATGAATCAGTTGCCAAGTGTCTGAAATTTGATCATCCACGAGGATGCTGCAACGGTCATTAAGTGTGAAAAATGGTCATAAGTCACTTTTTTCAGTGCCATTGTAACTGTGAATGGTCACTAAATGAACTGTTGTAAGTCGAGGATTACCTGTAGGTATCAACCATTGATTGGAGTGAATGTGGGGTTTTATGCCTGTTTATATGCAATACCTTGAGCTGCCTTGGTAGGGTTATGGTTTTCTCATTATTGGTTCCTTGTTAGAGTTCTGCTCGATTGTCTGTCTGGTGTTGAACCTGCTTGTCTGTGACACTTTAACAGTAACAGAGTTGCAACCCCCTGCTCACGCAGGCTGAGTGTTGGCTGCTACAGGAAATATGTTCTAGTCTTTTTGTTTCCTTCCTAGGTTTTTTTATTTTCTTTTATGAATAGTGTGTAAGTATGATTTATGTCTATATATTGATGGCTGATTTGTCTAAATGCCAGAGTTCCAGGAATTCTCTAGCATTACTGGAATCAAGGAATTCGGTGGTGAGTAGGCAACCCAGAAATTTAATAAACATTCAGTCTAGGGAAAGAAAACTGTGTATCATCTTTACTTCTCCATAGTCAAGTATACATTTACTAACCATGCTCTTTGCCTTCTTGTTATTATTTCTTATTCATTCAGATGTTCATTTTCAAGTAAGCTCTTCTGAATCTCTTTTGTTTTAAGAAGTAGTGAAGCTTTTTTTTAAATTAGTTAACCACATAAAGAGATTTTAAAAAAATCTTCATAGGTCAGATCGTTACCTATTGAACTGTTGTCCCTAAAGGAAAATGGATTAGGAGTAGAGTCAAAACAAGAGTTGCACATTCTGGTATCATACTAGTGGTTATACCCATTAATGATTGTGTAAGACCAGGCAGGAATTTCACTTTGTGGCCTGCACACTGCTCCCCTAAGTATCTTCCCCATTCTTGTTATTTCTTTTTCACTCACACATCTTCCACACCAGTCCTTGATATTTTAGGTGCACCGGTTTTACTTTCCTTGCTTTCAGTATTATTATTTTTTTTATTGCTTAGGATGCATCTCCTGCCTTTTGAATAGCCTGGAGTTTGCTTGCTAAATCAGCTCAGCTGCAAGAGTGAATGTCCTATCGCCTCAGAACCAGGCAATACTCTTTCTGGCAGCTATTAGCATAACGCTTCTCTTGGGAAAGCAATGAAGTGCTAACACTGTGCTGTAACTTCTGTGCCACTTGTCCTCATCAATTCCTTCTATCAGCTAGTTTTTAGCCATGAAAAAAATAGAGGACTTTCTGCAAAGATATTTTCTCAAAGATTCTAAGCCAACATTTTATACAAGGGCTTTCACCCTACATTTGTTTTCAGATGCTATGGGCTGTTTATATTACACAAATAGCCTATTTCAAAAGTCACTGATCCTCAAAGGTAAAGTGGCTGGCACAAAAGATACAAAATCCTGGATTCAATATCCAATTAAAAAAGAAAGAAAAAACAAATCATTTTAATACTTTATATGTCTTGTCTCTGCCAAAGGCACGGAGGAGGGAATTTCAGCTGTGCAATGTGGACTTTGGAATTCCCTTGCCTGAAATATTTGTTTCAATACAACTTTTAAAATACATTTTTTAAATAATTTCAGTATATTTTTCTATGGTTTTTTTTTCTCTGACTTGCTTATTCCAGCTTTCTTGCCTGTCCTCTGCAGCTTTTTGTCCTCTTAATATAGTCCTCAACTTAGTTCTTGGGGCACAAACATACCCTTTTACCAGATTCAAAAGTGAAAAGGTTTTGACCAATTAAGTTTAAAAAAAGAAGAAGCATTTTTCAATAAACAAATCCAAATGAAGCACAACCAAATAATTTGAAATTGATATCAGCTATGAATGTTTTTTCCCCCAAATCCTTTCTTACAGCTATGTTATCTTAAGCCTTACACTGAAGTAAACGCCACCATATTTAGTGGATCTTATACTCACATAAATATATGTCCTCTGTACAACTACAGAAGGATAAATGAACAGCATCAGAGTGCTTGGATATACAGTAGAAGCAAACCATTGGGATTGATTAAAACTCACATATATTGGGATTCAATATATTTCTCAAGGTTACTACAATACCGTGTGAAAACCAAAACAAATATAAAACTGTACAACAAAACATTAAATCCAACGAACGTGATAAAATAATGTGTGGTTGCCAGTGTTCCAAGGGTGCTTTTTCAACTGGACTTTGTTTTTTTCTCTAAAAATAGTTCACTTTTCATTCAAGAAGCTTCTTCAGTTTATTGCTTCAGCTTCTTGGATGAGAAGCAAAATATCTCTCAAAAATAAAGTCCAGTGCCTTTTGAAAAGCACCTTTGGGACATGAGAATCTCCATAGACATTTACCTTTGCCAGTGTATCAGTAGGAAAGAGAGAGTTGATACTGATTGAATGGCTTATACTCTGGGGAAGAAATGAAAACTTGTTATATCTCTCTCACACACAGTTCTTGCCTGAGGGTAGGAAGGCCACATACTGTGAGATCTTGATAAAACCTTTCTGTAAACAAAAATAAATCTAAATGTTTGTTTTGGAAACAGCTTGTGTGATCCAGCAAGTATGAAATATGGCTGATCCCTGTGGCCTTTCAAAATTGTTGCCTCACAGTACTACATGATAAAAGTAGTACAGGAGACAAACTGTGTGGTTGGGCTTAGCCCAATAATTTTGGCTTGTCAAGATACCAAAATAATCGTTAGAGACAACTGAGACATCATTAAAGCAGAATTGTGTGTAAAAATTACATTATAGGCCTAAATTCTACAATAGATGTCAAGACTCAAACAATAATGAACTTGGGCTTTAATCAAATTTTGCAACCAGATGCTTTCTGAGAGCTCTTTAATAGGGATTCTTAGATAGGGTTGCACAAAGCTTTAAATGAATGCTTTGGTTCAACAAAGCTTTTCAGAATCATCCCAGTGAAGCTGATACATAAATCAAAGCAAGGACCTGCCTCATAGCAGCAGATCTATGGCTTCAAAGTATATACTTCATAATCGTTTTAAGTGTTTCCCAGCTTTAATGGCATTTTGACTGCTTCAGGAATTGTTACAGAGCACAAACAATACTGAAACTTTAATTCTACTTAAGAAGAATGCTATGGAAGCTGAGTGATGCGATAGGCTCTTTGATATTGTCTTGACTGTCCAATCAGCTTAATTCTTTATTGAACTCTCTGCCTAGTAGAGTTCTCTTGGGATGGCAAGACTAATATTCCTTTGGGCTTCATTCATTATCATGATTCCCAATTTTTTAATCTGGTCAGCCTTAGGACTTAACGGTGTTCTCTTTTGCACTAACGGAATGGTACATTTATATGTTGGTCCTGTCAACACAACTGAGAATTCAACTCGGTTACCAGGACTCTCCATAGTTTAACTCTAAGTCTCCTGATGGTAAGTAAATAGGTGCTAGGCTAATACAGATGCGGAACCCTGAACATTTATTATTTTTAATAATGGGGGTTGCAAGGCTATAAATACCACTTGTTGTAGGCCAACAAATTTCTTTGTGACTTCATGTGGCATTGTGACTCCCTCTGCCAGCCTGCTCCTGCCACTCAGCTAATTAACTAGCTACTTCTGTTGATTAACTAGCTAACACAGAATACTGTCAGCAAGCCACAAATCTGACACAACCAGGCCC
Organism: Ptyas mucosa; assembly: GCA_012654045.1. Lineage (NCBI taxonomy): Eukaryota > Metazoa > Chordata > Lepidosauria > Squamata > Colubridae > Ptyas > Ptyas mucosa. The sequence goes on along the minus strand of WNWU01000001.1, from coordinate 57,450,239 downwards.
TTCCAGCAGTGAGGGGATTCTTATCAAGAGGGGACAAGTTTGCCAACAAGCTTAGTGATCAGAAGCAGCCAGATTGCATCACTGCATAAGGGAAAATTAAAGCTCATTCTTCTGAGTTTGCCAATTTGCCCGGCCCAGACTGGCATCCTACTGCAGTCAGTGATGATACATCTTTCCTAATAATCTGTGCCAGTGTTTCTTAGACTTCTTTCTCTCAAGACGTCTTCCCATTTTTAAGAAAGTATGCAGGGCCCCCAAATAGCTTTTGCTTGTATGAGTTATGTTAATCAATATTTACCATATTAAAAATTAAAATTGACACATATACTGCTGCTACCACTTCCCACAATCGTTCAATGGGATTTTAATATTGTGTTACTTTTTCAACATTGTCTGGCAATTAATTTTGATTTTGTGGACCCTAGAGATCCCCAGAGGTTCTAGCATTACACTTTAAAAAACACTCATGTATGCCAACCCTTCTAACACCTCAGAAAATCTAGAAGCAGCAGCACATTATCCATAAATTATTATTATTGTTGTTGTTGTTGTTATTGTTATTTATTAAATTTATATACTGCCCTACTCCCGAAGGACTCAGGGTGGTGAACAGCCAAAAGATAAAATACACATAGTACAAACATTAAAAACCATTTAAAATACATTAAATACTTTGGCCCAAATTTAAAACACCCCAATTTATAAGACAAATTTAAAAATAGCAATTAAAAGGGAAATTAGGCCAGACCAGCCTGCTGGAATAAGAATGTTTTGAGGGCACGGCGGAAAGTGCGCAGATCCGGGATCCTCCGTATCTCCGGGGGGAGCTCATTCCAGATGGCAGGTGCTCCCACAGAGAAGGCTCTCCCCCTGGAGGCCGCCAGTCAACACTGTTTGACCGATGGCACCCTGAGAAGCCCCTTTTTATGGGAGCGTACTGGTTGGTGAGAGGCTACTGGTGGCAGAAGGCAATCTCGTAGGTACCCCGGTCTTAAGCCATGTGTATCTATGTCAGTGTTTCTCAACCTTGGCCGCTGGACGATGTGTGGACTTCAACTCCCAGAATTCCCCAGCCAGCAGAGCTGGCTGGGGAATTCTGGGAGTTGAAGTCCACACAT
>WNWU01000001.1:57420883-57448721 GCA_012654045.1 Ptyas mucosa | reverse complement strand
TCCCCAGCCAGCTCTGCTGGCTGGGGAATTCTGGGAGTTGAAGTCCACACATCGTCCAGCGGCCAAGGTTGAGAAACACTGATCTATATGCATTTCCCTATATGCATATACTATGCCTGGCTAGTAGAAAAATGAGAGTTATTTTTAAACCAGTTTTTGAATGTCACTATTTTTAAAGTGAAGTGAGACACATTTTCTGGCACACTGATTTGTATGCTGCCACTGTACATGGTTCTTTCCTTATCATAGTTACCTTGCCTTTAAAAAGGATGAATGTGTAAACAAATAGATTGCAGTGAAACTCTTGAAGGTATTCCTCTGAAACTTGACAGGGCTAATATCCTCTCAAAAAAGTCTGTTCCTACTATTATCATCCCATTGTGCCAGAAAAAAATGGAACACTTAAATGACTCTTGGTACTTCCCCCTTATAACCTATAAGCTATGGATATGGATAGAAAGCAGCTGAAACAAAATCAGTTTGGCCTTAAATATCAAATTGCAAACTTCAATCAAAAAACAACTTTACGATTCAAATTAAATCAGGGCTGATTTACTCAGGCCTATCCATTAGTGACATCATATAAAGGAGCAACTGGCAGACAAAAGGGCCTACCTTTTGTCCTATAAAGTTCAGAATAACAGAGTTGGAAGGGACCTTGGAGGTCTTCAAAGTCCAAGCCTCTGCTCAAACAGGAGACCCTGTAGCATTTCAAATAAGTGGCTGTCCAGTTTCTTCTTGAAAGCCTCCATTGATAGAGCACCCACAACTTCTGAAGACAAGCTGTTCCACTGGTTAATTGCTCTCGCTGTTAGGAAATTTTTTCTTAGTTCTGGGCTTTGTAAGATTAGCCAACCAAAGGCTAACATAAAATGAATAATTTTTACTATTAATGAATATTACATTCAGTCTATTTGGTTTTTTTTTTATTTCTTTCATTCACATTTCACTTCTTATTATCCTAAGCTTTCTTCATCTAAACTAGGGGTGTATAATTTGCAGCCCACCGGCCAGATGCGTCACATGCTGGCCAGCCCCATTTTAGTGAAGGGGAAAAAAGTCATGATACATCACGTGATGACAAAAGTTTGACACCCCTGATCTAAACCGTATATTCCAGCAGCTATTTTGTGGTTGTTTCCTCCTTAATACTGTTTTGACAGTAGGAACTCAGTAATAGGAGGGGAGGAGAACTGGGCATGGCGAGTCTAGTGAAGGAAGTGAAGGAGAGACATGTTAGCAATGTTCCAGTATTTGATGGGCTGTCACAGAGAGGAGTGGGTCAATCTATTTTCCAAAGCACCTGAAGGCCAGTCAAGGAATAATGGATGGAAACTGATCAAGAAGAGATTCAACCTAAAAATAAGGAGAAATTTTCTGACAGTGAGAACAATCAACCAATGGAACAGCTTGCCTTCAGAAGTTGTGGAAGCTTAATCACTGAAAGCTTTCAAGAAGAGACTGGAGTGCCATCTGTCAGAAATGGTGTAGGATCTCCTGCTTGGGCGGGGGGTTGGAGTAGATGACCTACAAGGTTCCTTCCAACTCTGTTATTCTGTTATCAGGCAACAGGCTGGAAAAACAAAACTTGGATCCTAAAGATACAAGCTCCATTCCTGCACTCCACTACAGGTGTTCCCTTTGAGAGACAGCCTCTTTTGCTCCATCCGATTAAGAACCAGAAGAACTGGGATTGCAGATGTTGATCATGTGCAAAGTCATCATGTGGGCAGCTGTCAAAACCCAATAAAGATATATTGGAATTCTTCCAAGCAGTTTCCTTTACTACAGAAATCTTACCAAACTAGAGCAGACTACTTGATCCATAAAACATATACTCTAGGGCAATGGTGAAATCCATTTTTTTTACTATTGGTTCTGTGGGCGTGGCTTGGTGGGCACGGCAGGGGAAGGATACTCCAAAATCTCTATTCCCACCTCACTCTAGGGGAAGGATACTGCAAAATCTCCATTCCCACCCTACTCTGGAGCCAGTCAGAGGTGGTATTTGCTGGTTCTCCGAACCGCTCAAATTTTCCGCTACTGGTTCTCCGGAACCTGTCAGAACCTGCTGGATTTCACCCCTGCTCTAGGGACTATTAGAGAGAAGTCAACTCAACTCTACACAATATAAAACTGTGCTGTCTTTTGCTTCTCTCAAATGCATTCCTCACATCCTGAAAATCCAGACAATATTCATCACAGTGTCTCGCTTAATGACAACTTTGCTCAGTGATTGAGATTCTGGTCCCAAGTGTAGTCGTAAATCAAGGACTACCTGTACTTTCATCCCATTTTAAAGGAATATGAGAAGAGATTTTTAAAAATCGATCCAGAGCTGATACATAGGAACCTAATTGGAATCATGAATCTGGGGCAAAGAGTAAATTGCATTTTAAAATCCCCCAAATGGTCTGAGACTGCAAAGATGAGTCAATGAGAGAAAGCATGATTTGAGATTATCATGTCTTTCGTGAATATTATTCATGTAACAGCCTTGGGCAAGTTTGCCTCATTCCCCAGCTCAGATCTGTTCAAGTTTCTAACAATAGGGAATAGATCAGTAGCAGAACCGTTTTGAAGATTAATTAAAGTACACCAGGTGTTATTAAATGCTAATAAATATTGCTTATTTTCCATAAACAATTATCTTGCTCCAGATGCACAAGAGTTTGAAGCAAACTAAAAATAACAGGCAAATGGACTGCATACAATAGATCTCACTCTAGGGCAGGCTCAGTTTGATGTTCCTGATCCTTTCCAGTTTCTCATTCACTTAATAACAATTACTATTCCATTTCTACATAGTCTGTCAATCTTTTTAAAACTACTCTCAAAAATGACTGCAATACAAATTCAGCTGCCCTGTATTTAATCTGATATAAAATCATGCACTCAATTCTTTTAGTATACACTTTTTATATAAAAAGTTCTTATATATATATTTTTTTTTATACACAACTTTTGGCCACTACCCAGAATTCTCAAAATGGTTCCACTGAAAGTATAATTGCACTGCATTTTCTTCTACACCTTTGCTAACAAAATGCAAATTAAATTAGATTGTCTAAGTATCTAAACCATAGAAATGTGTCATTTAAAAATAGTTTTTATCATGCCAAACTAATTAACAGAGAAGAAAGCATACAAAAATCAGAGTTTCATTTTAATGTTTCATTTTAATAACCCAGGAACCCAGAGGAATCGATGAAAAAGGAAAAAGAAAAGGGGACAGAATCTCAAATTGTCAAAAATGCATTTCATGTTGTTTATAAGAAAGCCCTACAGGTTTGAGTTTAAAACAATATCATCTAGGTTGATAGAAAGTAATTGCAAATAGTACCTTTCATTTGCATAAGTGCATAAAACAATCATTAAACCACTGAACTTTAAGTAAAGCTATTTCAATATTTCATGTTCTTTGCTTTGCTTCTGCTTGGTCTGTTTTGCAACTTTGAAAGCATCATTTAGAGACATAAAATAAAATTTGGGGGATTACTTGGGACTTTTACATTTTTATATATTTTAATAAAGAGCAGAATGCAGTTATGAGGTCCTATAAAAGGCACACTGCTTTCATTATTAAGTAAAACTGATTTTCTATAGTAATTATATAGCACAAGAAATACTTATCTAAAGTGTTTTCTAGAAGAGAAAAGAGCAGGTTTTTAAAACTTTGAATTACAAGCAGTCAGAAATAGTTGTTGTTTTTTTAAAAAAAGAAAAATATTATAACAGTGGGATAGCGTAGAGACCATGGCTGCCAAATGAAAGTGAGTTGGGCAGTGCAACAATCATCTCCAATCCCACATAGGAAATGCAACTGGGATATAGTTTATAACCATAACCATGCCTCCCAAGTAGGGTCAGTGAAGATAATTGAAAGGTGACAGCCAATATATAGTATGGACTGTGCGATAAAACTGATGCTTGTGAATTTCTACAACAAATGGTATTCTGCAGAAGCTCTCTGTCATAGCTGATGACGATGATGGATACATGAGCAAATTTATTCTGGATGGCCTAGTTAATACAAAATACTTGTTTGGGTTCCAAAATTTAATTCAGATTTGATGATGAATTTAGATGGGATGTGGTCCTATGCACAGCAAGATAGTGTCTATCTTTCCACTGTGGTCTATGAGATTCTAGAGAATTCTAACTGGAATTCTGACCCATAAATAAATGAAGAATTGCAATTTAACAGCCCTTGAATAAGTCACTGAACTGTACTTTATGTAGCACTGTGGGTATGCCAGAATAGGTTGCACAGTATATGGCTAGGATTCAAACTCCGATTCTCCTGGTGTGTTTCAATTCTAAATGAGACCTGAGATTCTAGTTGATCTACACTAAGCCTCCAGTCTTCTGTCATTTTCAGTCTTTTTTATTGCGCTCGCTCTCTCTCTCTCGCTCTCTCTCTCTCTCTCTCTCTCATCTTCTCTTCCATTATCAACTCTCCTTTAGCTTGTTGCTTGCTGGTTGGATTGTTTATTTAAAATAACTTGCCATTCTCGCAAAACATATTTCTCAGCTACAATTTTGATTTGTAACTGCCTCTGTATTGATACTAGCATTGGATTGTTCAAAATTTATTATGTACAGCTAGACAGTTTGGTCAGGATTCATAGTATGATAGCTTATGAAGGGCCAAAAACAACACAAAACAAAAATAGAAAGAGAAGTTCAAAATCCCCAAAGTAGATCCTGGCTGCTACATTTCTCCTTGTTTCTGAGAACAATGTTCTCTGCCTTCATGTTCTAAATATATTAAAGTAGTGGAACCATTATGTCATAGAAAAAGTAAATGCCACTTGAATATTTCTTTTATGCCAAACAGATTATACTAACTCCTTCAGTAGACAACAGGGGGATTTATTGAGCAGTATTTCTCAACTTCAGCCACTTCAGCCATAAGATATGTAGACTTAAAATCTTACAAGTCCCCTGCCAGCATGCAGGTTGAGGAATTCTGGGAACTGAGGTCCACTTATGTTAAAGTGGCTGAAGTTGAGAAACACTGCTATGGAGAAGCAGAAGGCATTCTCCTTGGTGGGCAGGTCTTCAGGTTCAGAGGTTATTGCATTTCTATGTCATAAAACACCAATATGTCCTGTTGCAGTTTGACAAATTCTATTACAAATGAAAAGTTTTATTTGAAAATAATTGCTTTTTAAAGGAAAAACAGTTGACTGTTTCTACTGCATCTTGATTAAATGGTAACACGAATTGGTTCTCTATCTATCACTCACTCTCCAATTTTCCAATGGCAGGTACAAATCTGTGCATCACTTGTGTCACTTCCACTTCTCCCACCAATGGTTGCTTACAAAGAGATCCGCTGACTTTGGAGGAGGGAATGGCAAGAATTGTTCACCGCATCCAGCAAGCATAACTTTCCTCTATCATTTAAAAGCTCTCCCTGCTGATGTTCTCCTTGCATCCCTCTTTCAGAAGTAATTTTCAACACATTAAGGTTTTGCAAGGGAAGGCTGAGAGCTGCACTAATTATTAAAGCTTTCTTCTTTTCAACTCTGTTCTGTGAGATGGATAATTATAAGATGGACCCCCCTTTTTTCCCCTAGCAATTTTCTAGTGAAAATATACTCAACTTATCTACATATCTTTTTGTGACTCAGTCTGAACGGGCAAATGCTGTTCATCCCTGTCTTGTGTCTGTTGCCTGACTCTGCAGGCCTGAATCACACAGATTGCTGCAAAGCCTTCGACACCTAAAAAACAGAGGGTGGATTTCACAACCTCCAACTATAATTAAAAGAGGTGGCGGTCGCTGCTTGCATGCTAATAAAATGCTCTGTGGGCAGTCTCAACCCTCATTGCGGTAGAAGGGCAGGGATTTTACCTGCCTCCTACTTATCTTTTATAACAGCCTTGTTAGCTACTATTTTACAATCTAATCAGATGACATGATTTGGCAAAAACTGGGTACAAAGGAAATCAGAGGTCCTGATTTTATTATGATCTCCAGCTTTTATAATCTGAGGACGGCAGAATTTCCCTTTAGTATTACTGATAGCAATAGCACTTAGACTTATATACTGCTTTACAGTGCTTCACAGCCCTCTCTAAGCGGTTTACAGAGTCAGCATATTGCCCCCAACAATCTGGGTCCTTATTTTACCCACCTTGGAAGGATGGAAGTCTGAGTCAATCTGAAGCCTGGTGAGATTTGAACTTCCAAACTGCAGACAGCCAGCAGAAGTAGCCTGCAGTACTGCACTCTAACCACTGCACCACCATGGCTCCTGATAGCTGTGTATGGAGTACCATGCTATTGATGCTTATGTTTTTATTTATCTGTATCAATTAGTATGAGCTATTTTTAAAGACTTTTAACCTTTAGTGTGCTTGTGTTTCAGAAGAGGAGCAATGCATTTTCTCTTTTTTCTATTGCTTAAGTCAACATCTATCTCATGCATGCATAGACTGCAAAGGGTCAGAAACGGTTCCTGTCTTGCTGCTGTTTATGCATCTCTTGTGCAAACATTTTGATATCATTTAATCTGATTAGACAGATAGAGTGCAGTTGGTGGTGATGAAAAAAGCCCTTCTCGTCCAGCATTTCCTGTAGAAACAGAACAAAGCAAGATAAGGGCAGCTCTTGCTAGTTGAATGGGGAAAGTAAGGGGATAGCCTCAGATATTTCTCAGTTAAAATCAAGATAGTTTAAAATCTAGTAATAAAAGTGGGTTGGAGTTCAGAATTATTTGTTGCTACTAACTTTCACATGTTTCAAGCATTCAAGGTTGTTTGATTTCATGATAACCTTTATGTTTCTCTTGTTGGAAGAATAAAACCCCCTATGACACCCCTCTTTTTTTGTTTTTAAGCCAGGACACACATCAACTCCAACCACATCTGATCTATTGGCAACCTCAAATAAAGATACAAAGAAACTGCTTAAACTTTTCCCACCTGCATTGATACTTGGGTACCAATTGATTAAGCACATTTCTCTGAGAAGTTAACCAGCACCAGCAAACAACTATAAAAAGAAATCCCTTCAAGATAAGGGAAAATCTTTCATCAAAATATTGCACCCCAATGGCCGACCCTTCATAAAATTCCATACCTAGGAAAAGATCTACACATCTGAGATCAAGACATCTCACAGGGCAAGCAACACCTGAATTTACATATCTAACATGCCTTGTGATCAAAATCCATTATTTTTATAAGTACTACCACTCTTAGCATTCCAACTTTGTAGTCTACCTTCGATTGCTATGTACTCCACGTTAAGCTGTTGAATAAAACTACTTTCCTCTTCAAGTGCGTGTATTCATGACGTTTCAAATTGGAACTCAGGACTTTTGCTCCAACATTCTCCCAGGTTGAAATAAGATTAAAGTTTACCACACTGCTTTTACTATATTGTAAATGGTATTTGAAAAGGGGGATGTGTCCTTAGCAAGGATGACAGGGCTGAAATGAAAAGCAGGGGCATTTTGCCATGTGTGGAAGAGCAACAGACATACTTTACAACTACTTAAGTCAAATATATGGTATGTAAATGCATGCCAAGCTAACCTGGCTGGCACTTCAGGCAGAGAAGTTCAGATTATTTTTCTTCCATTATCTTGCACTAAAATTATAATGATTTTTAAAATAAGACTTTTATTTCTTCCATGCTGATGTTTAATACTTCATTCCACAATATATTCTTCATCTGCGAACTACCCTGTGTGGGCAGTAGGACAGACGTTTTCCATATAAATAAATAAGAAATAAATAAACTACCTGAAGAACCCAACTTTCTTGCCCAATGGAAGAAGATGGAATAGGACAGCTGAGATTTCCCAACCCGATTAAATAAATAAAAAAAGAATTGAGATTGCTGAATTGCTATAATCTAAAACAGCCTCCCTTAGTTTGAGACCCACTAGAAGGAATGAAATGAAATTCAAATTCCCAAGGCACCAATGTCAGGATTATGTGTGTCTAAGCTACCTAGGTGGCGTTAACTGCTTTACAATGGACTTTATGGTGTATTTGTATGATATAATAAGCCATAAATACGGCTTAGTGGTGAACCTGCTCGGGTGCATTGGGATCATTGTATCTTCTTTTACGAAACAGGCATCATTCAAGGTTTCTTTTAAGCTTACTGTATGATTTGCAAGTTCTTCCATATGAGCTAATAGGACCCAGAGGTAGCTTGAAAGGAGGTTTTTTTTTAAACAGTCCTTTTTCTAAAGGGATTGGTGCAAGTGGGCACCATTTTCCAATAAGCCACATTCGTAATTTCTGTTATTGCATTATCTGAACCCAGACTAGGAGCTGTTATTAATACGACAATATTTATTATTCATTGCTGCATTAATTGTTCAAAACTTGTTATAGCTTAGTTGTTCTTGCAAAGATAAATAGCACTGGACCTATTTAAAACGAAAGTTAAGGAACTCTTCAGACTGCCTGTATCAGAATGATATACATTTTTTAAAAATGTCTGCTGAATTGGAACTCAATTCCTTTCATACACTTGATACAAAAATATTCACTTAATCACATAAAGAAATGATATCAAGAATTCTCTTTTCTACAAGCAACTAAATACATGCAACTAAAACAGGAACATTGAAGCAATATCTATTCTTAAGGATGCTCAGGGCAATGTATATAATGACTTTAGTAAATCTGTCTTTCTTATTTTTATACTGCCAGATTATTCAAAAACCAAATAATCATAATTCTACTAATAAAATTTTTCATCTTGTTCCATTTTTATTTCTTGAAGAAATAACAAAAACATTATTAAATCTCTGAAAATAGGAAAATCTATTCTGAGTCCTGCTGGTTACCCAGCTTTAATATTTAAGGGCATTAGGCTTAAATATTGTCTCTGTGTATGCATAATTTTCTTAGTAGTAGTATTAGTAGTAATAAACTAATACAATTTTATAGGAATAACAAGCCTGTTGATTTTATCTAAATTATAATTAATTTGTATTCACCATTGTTGAAGTGTTTTCCTAAGAATATCATCAAATCCTAAGAAAACAAACAAATGGATCACAGAACAAGTCAGTCTATTAAAATGGATGGAATCAATGATAGGGATGATGATCACACTATTGAAAACCTGAATGGCCAGACTGGGGACAGATTATTTTGGAGAAGTTTTATTTATATGGTTACTAAAAGTCAATGTTGACTTGATGCTAGATAATTGATCAATGTTCAGAGGGGGACTAAAGTGCCTTTTAGCTTTGATACCATATATTAGGACTGCTATTTATTTATGGAATCCAACAACTATCATGGGCACAATTAGAATATTATTATGTAACCCACTAACTTTATGACAGGATATTGTTTCCTTTTTTTAGTCATTTTTTTTCTTTACTTCCAGCGTTAAAGGCAAATTTGGAAGATGTTGAGACAAAAATATAATTTTTACCTTACTCCAAATTTACATATGGGTTGATGAACGACTTAATCTCATGTGAAAATTATATTATATTTATGTTTTATGGATAAATTCATGGGCTGTTAGATGTATCAATACTCGTAACTGACAATTAAAATTTTAAATAATTTGAATTATTACAAGAGGAATTTAAACTGTTTAAAACTGGGGAATATCAGTATGTTAATTTTTTTAAAAAAATGTAATTTCACTACTTTATCCAACTGAATTAACATTATCTGCAATGCAGCTCTTTTTACCACTGAATTGTGTTCTGAACAATTTCAAATCCACAATACCTTTCAAGATAAATAGTATTATTAAAGTTGCTCTCGCCTTATGAATTGGCTTTGATCTGTATTAATGCAATGGAAATATTGATCCTTATATCTTTGATGTATAGTAAAGCTTTAATGTAACGTTTATACATTAAGCAGCTTTTAAATTAAATTTCATTCATTCATTTTATACCCACTGAAATAATGTAATTCTTGTAAATGAATAAAAATAAAACATCCATATGTTTTATGATTTTAATTGATTACATTTTGATTGTTTACATAAAATCCATGCAGTCATATATATGCAATTTTGTGCAAACAATTAAAATCAATAGTTAGCATAAACCTAATAACAAAAGTAACATATGAAAATTCTTATGGTATTATTTTAACTAGCTACAAAAGCATTCCATCTCAATCTACTTCTGGAAGCAAACAGTGTATAGCAAATCAAACTTCTAGGGGAAGTCTATTTCACAATTCAGAGGCCACGATAGAGAAGCATTTTCTTCAGACATCAGTCTCTCTCTCATTTCATGCTAATGAAGCCATGAAGTCACAAGCCATTTTTCCTCGTTATTCAATTCTAGTTGAAGGAGGTAATCCTAAAACTATTTTAGTGCCAAGCTATCTAGGTCTTAATAAGCTAGAAACTGCAGTTCAAAATGAGCCTAGAAACCAAGTGCCAAGCACTGTCAGGTCTGCACCACAGGTGTAATTGTGCTCATGGTCCCTGCAGTTTGTACCAACTATAGTTTCTGTATGGCAACCATTTGTAAAACACACTGCATAATTCAGCTGGATAGTAATGAGAGTATGAGTTACCTTTGTGAGACCTGACACTCCAGACTGGGTCACAACTCACAATGACGCTGCACAACAGTGTACTGATCACAGCCTTCACCTGCTCATCCAACAATAGCTACCCAATTCATAGATAATAATATCCTTTAGGATAAACTCAATGAACAAAATTCAACTATCTAGTGTGAACAATCAACCAATGAAACAGCTTGCCTTCGGAAGTTGTGGGACCTTCTTGAAATCCTCCAATTACTGGATGATTTCAAGAAGAGATTGGATTGCCATTTGTCAGAAATGGTGTAGAGTCTCCTGCTTGGGCGGGGGTTGGACCTTGTAGATGACCTACAAGGTCCCTTCCAACTCTGTCAATCTAATCCAAACTCTTATTTTACTTGGGTTTAACTTTACACAGGTTTTTTTTTTCCTTATCCAGACCCCTAAGTTTCCAGAGACTGGGACAAGACTTTGATTCTGTGAGAGGAGCTCAAAATATAATATTATGATCACACAGCTCAAAGCAATGGATGACTTCTTTCAGATGCTTCTTTACAGATTAAAACAAGGGGGTTGTTACACATTTTAGAGCATTCCACATTTTAGAGTAGGTGTCCCCAACCCCTAGGCTGCAGTCCACTATTGGGCTGTGGTCCATTCAGAAGTGGGCCACAGTCACAGTGGGCTCCACTTGCATATGCAGCAGGTGGGTGAGAACATACAGCTCCATTTGTGCGAGTGGCGTGCATGCGCTCACCCACCACTCATGCGAAACCATCCCCTCTCCCCCTCCAGCTAGTCTGCAAAGCCAGAAAGGTTGGAGACTGTTGTTACCAAGCTGTCCCTGTAAATAAGAATTCAGATTTGTTTCTAACTGTGCTACTCATTTAATTTAATAAACTGAATTGGGGATATTTTTCCCCTTTGCCTTCTTTTTTAAACAATTTGGATATAATAAGCTAGCATTGTGCTAGAGCCTACTAAGGAAAATAGCCAGTGTCTATTATATTTACACAAAAAAGTTATATTTTATAGTTATACTTTATATGGTAATGGCAGTTCCCCAGTGGTCCTCATTCATTTCAGTGAAGTTTACAGAAAGAATTTTCATGCCCTCATTTATGCATTTATATATTCCTGCTCTCTCTTTGTTGTTGCCTTTGCTGTTTTGTGTATCACTAAGTGTAAGAATGCACAGGAAAGATTCCTTGTGCTGGTATTGTGACTCTCATGGATCATTCTAGTATGGACTCATACATTTGTATATGCTAAAGTAATCAACATATTGCTACTTTTAAAAAAGATACAGGGAAACAAAAAAACCCTACAGTCCCAGAAGGGAAAGCACATATGTTAGATGTATTGTGCACTGACAGCAATGAACCACAAGTGACAATATAAGCTAAAATGTAAAGAAATGTGGCAGAAGGCATGCTAATGCAATTATGCCCTTGCTGGGACAACACAATGTTCAGAAGAGTCCATGCTGGGGGAATAATGGGATATGGCCCTGTGGAATTTCCAGAACTACTCAACTATTCTCTCAGTAGGACAATTTCAGCTAGCATCACCTCTGACCCAGACTGACAAAGGTTTGCCAAAATCAGAAAAGTTACTGCAGAGAGCATTATTCAAAGCTTATCCTTCCATGCTTTCACCACCTGAGTCCAATTTGCTAATATATCAGGTATGTAGCTCTTGCACACTCCTGTTTCATTTGCTCCATCATTTCAGAACAGAGGATTAGTCTTGGTGCCACCTCAGAGAGTAATGAGATTCAGAAATGAAATCTTAAGACAGGACCACCATTCAGGTTATTCAGTTAATAGGCAGCCTGAGACGACTGTCAGTGAAGAAGTGAAAAAATAGTACTGTATTTTATTTTTAATCATCTTCGGAGGAGTGGCAAGTGGTGATCATATCTTCAATATTTGAAGAGCGATGCTAAAGAGCGAATAGCCTTCATTTCCTGAATAGAATCTAAATTAGCTTTTTTTATCATAAGTGTTAGCAGAGCATTGATTACTCCTAAAATGATAAATGGGTCAATGCTTATTCTCAAACTATGTAGAGGCTCGATTCCTTATCAGAGTGAATTTTCTTACATCCAACATGTGCATGTATTCCTTTCAATAATATTCCACCCAACTATAGTTGTTTGAATCCCATTAAAATGAATGGAATGTAAAACATGCATAACTTTAGACAGATAATATATCCTAAAGGTACTCACAAACTAATTTCTATATCCAATCCTAATTTCTAATAATAAGGGTAGATTTCTGTTGCATGAAAAAGAAGTGGGGAAGGGGAATTGGGGGGGGGGGAGGAAGGAAGAGGGAGGGAGAGAGAGAGAGATGGAATGCAGGAGTATCCATTTACAGGCAAACCAGAATTGTCTACTTTTCTTGAGCTATATGCTCTTTAGCTGCCTTTGAACTTTGTACTCAAGAACTCATGCCTGAATGTTTTACTTTTCCTCCTCCTTCTTAAATCACAGGCTTTTGGCTTTATATTATCTATCAAGGGCTATTAATCATGACAGCTAAAGGCAACCTCCATGATCCAAGGATGATTTAGGGAAAAACAATAGAGGAGATGTGAATGCCCTGTTTGCAAGCTTGCCCAGACGTTTAACTCCCAGCATCCTGCTCAGTGGTTGGTGGCAAGGGAATTATTGCCAGCAGAATGCTGCAATTGTTCAGGACTAAGTTGGAAAAAGTGTCTTGTAATTCAGGAGGACCTTCCTTAAGAAATATATGAAGTAATAATTTTTTGAATATCAGGCAATGAGCAACGCTATTGCCCTGATGCCTTTGTGATCATCAAGCAGCATTCAGCCGATCATCATTAGAAGCAGAAGCTTGACTATGTGAGCACTGATCTGATCCATCCAGTTACCATATTTGTTATTCTTTTTAAATTATGACTGTCACAAAGGGAATGGAATTCCATGTTCTCCATTCTATTTCAATATGAACATAAACTTGTTCACAACTTGTACTACAACTGAATAAGCCACCATGGTTGGTATATGTACTGTGCTAGATCTTAAACATGCTCACCCACCACAATGACTCCATGCACTAAACTAAACTAAACCAAACCAAACCAAATTATGGCTTAATATGATGCCCATATCTAGTCCTATTGTTACAATATGCATTACTGATAAACAGTAGCAGAGTTAGTGTATTAGATGCCTTCCCCCCCGCCACCCAAAGCCTAATAGCAGATGAGGCATTTTATAATCCGGTCATTAGCACAGGTCATTGAGAACCCTGAAAAATGACAGGGCAGATATATTAGCCTAGAATTCCAAACTGTAATTCAACTTAATAAATAGATCTCAATTACTGACCAGGAAATATGACTGAATAGAGCTACTGGTGAAGAGTCAAAGCTAACTGTACAATATACAGACTCCACAATTCTCTAATTTACTATTGCAAAATAAGACGAAAGAGGCAAAAACTGGATTTTATACTACTGAAACATAATATCTATGAAGATGTCTGAAGATTAGTGCTGGATAAATGCTGGAAATTAACATGTTATTCTGTCAGTCAAGAAGATAAATCTCAGGAGCACATCAGAAACCTATTACTTCATCATTTCAGGCCGTCTAAAAAAGCCACGCTTATGATGTGCTTGCATCTGAGCATTACTTCTTAATGATGTAAAATATAATAATGTAATATAATTTTTTTAAAATACATGCATAAAATTAGAAATAGATATGCATTATATTCTTGCAGTGCAAGTCATATTTGCATAAGTAATTCACAAGAAGCATAGATTAAAGTCAAAAGTTTAAGAAGGCCAATACTATATATTTTAAAGTCCAATGAATAAATTTCATGTGGTTTTGTCAGTATATTTCTTGTCTCCTTTATTTTGGGGTGTTCTTAGTCAATATGATAAAATAAGTTTTGAAATTTTAGTCTCAAAATAAATTCAGTGTAATTTGTGCATTCACAAAACAATCTAAAAATGAAAACAGATGAAAATATGCTGAACTATACAAATTACAATACATTTATTCTAATGTGCATGAATAGCCTGACTAGGTGGCTTAGTGGTTAAGACACTGAGTTTGTCAATCAAAAAGGTCGGCAGTTCGGCGGTTCGAAACCCTAATACAGGTCTCCTGCGTGAGGATGGGGTTGGACTAGATGACTTCCAAGGTCCCTTCCAACTCTGTTACTGTTAAATGTTCCAATGCTGTGTGGAAAGGGGTAAAAAAATCTCTTCTTTATTTTTTCAGATTACACAAATCTCTAATACGAATCTTTTTTTAATAATATAAATTAACGTGAAAATGTTCCGCCTTTGAAGAAAAGCGATTTCGTTGTTTAGAATTTCATTCCCTTGCTTGTGTGTAATTTCCATGGAATTCAATGGAACCTATTTCTGAATAGATACATAAATGTCCTTTCCTTAAAAATAAATTTCAGTCAAAATTGGGTGGGTTGAAAAAGCTCCAGATTGCAGCAATACTGTTCTGAAATGAATACATGGCTGACTTTATTGGCTGGTCTTCTCCCTTCTCCAAGAATGTAGCTGGCAAAGGGATTGCATTATCTCAACCTGTTAGATTAGACTAAAAGGGGTTTGGGAACAGTTTATTGTTCAATATATTGTGAGAATCCAAGCCATTTCTTAGCAAGGCATGTGAACCATGTCACTGTGTTAAATCATATTATGGAAGAACAGAAACTGTGTTTTGTTAACCTTGTTTAGGCTTCAGTTATATCATTATTTCTACTGGCATTAGTTCCAGTACATAGTGTTATGACCTTTGTCTGGCTCTGAAAGTTAATGATATTTTCTCTCATGTCCAGGAAATCAGTGGTCTAGTCAAGGAAGCGAAATCAACGTTGTTTTAAGGATTGGCACTATTAATCATCTTAAATGCCATTTTCCATAACATATTTAATTATAGATGGTGTTAGAGCAAGTGAAGAACAGCTTTCTTCCCGCCTCATAATAACGGGAAGGCATCCAATAAAGGTAATTAGTACAAGAACAAGGCTACAATTCATAGGTCCATGATCACATAGTTAAAGATTTGTGTCTAAAGGATGCTATTATGGTCACTAATTTAGATCAATTATAATCACATTAATATATCGTATTATCTTATATATATATATTAATATCTATATTAATATATCATATTAATATAGGGCTACATGTAGTTATGCAACACAAGTTTACAGTATGTACATTTCAGTGTCCCATCAACTGAAGAACAATATCATCCAGCTTGATAGATGGTGTCAGGACTGTCTGTAGCTTCTTCACTACAGATGTTAATGGATATCTGCCTGATCCATCCAGTTTTAAAGGGAGTCCTGCTTTCAAATCACACAATTTAAATGTAGAACTTGGGACTTCTATACTTAGTGATGAAATGCCCTTCACATCCCCTAGGAATTCAATTTCCCTAAGAGATTCATGGCAAGTCATTTCCTCCTTCTTTCTACTTTTAGGAGTATACCAACGATTTGTTTTTAGGCAGCCTACTGTTTTATTATTGTTGTGATTACTATAACCTACTTTTAAAAAAGTGCTAGGCATATAAAGATGTCACCTGAGGAGCCTGAGTGGCGTAGCAGGCTAATGCCTCCTATTAAGGCAGCATTTAACATCCAGCTGCCTGCAATTACTGTGAGTTCTAATCTCACCAGGCTCAAGGTTGACTCAGCCTTCCATCCTTTCTAAGGTGGGTAAAATGAGGACCCGGTTTGTGGGGGCAATAAGCTGACTTTGTATAAATATACAAAAGTATGAAGGCTATTGCTTAACGCATTGTAAGCCGCCCTGAGTCTCTGGAGAAGGGCGGCATATAAATATAAATAAAAATAAAATAAATAAAATAAACCTAATTCAAAATGAGGCCTGAGGTTGAATACTGGAAATAGCCTGACCAAATCTGAATCAATGCAGAGGTAATTCATTCAGACTCACTGTTTAATTTTACTGACTTTTATAAAAGAAAAGTTTTATCTATGGTCACTAAGAGTTAAACCAACTTGATTCCACATAGTTTGCCTGCCTGCCTGCCTGCCTGCCCCCCTATCTATCTATCTATCTATCTATCTATCTATCTATCTATCATCATCTATTGGTTTCAGGATTATTAATGCTTCTATAAAATATAGCTGAATATAAGCTCTAACATTAGAATTAGTATATGCTAAGTACTAGAATAGGGATGCGGTGGCTCAGTGGCTAAAACACTGAGCTTGTCGATTGAAAAGTTGACAGTTGAGCAGTTCGAATCCCTAGTGCTGCGTAATGGGATAAGTTCCCGTTACTTGTCCCAGCTTCTGCCAACCTAGCAGTTCGAAAGCATGTAAAAAATGCAAGTAGAAAAATAGGGACCACCTTTCGTGGGAAGGTAACAGCGTTCCGTGCACCTTTGGCATTTAGTCATGCTGGCCACATGACCACAGAGACGTCTTCGGACAGCGCTGGCTCTTCGGCTTTGAAACGGAGATGAGCACCGCCCCTAGAGTCAGGAACCACTAACACACATATGTGAGGGGAACCTTTACTTAAAAATCCTCAGTAAGCTGATTTCTCATCTTTTGCTTACTTACTTTTTAATGCTTACTGGTTTCCCATCAGCATCTTATTTAGAAACAAAAGGACATTGCCGCCGGATCAGATATATGTTTCATATGATCTAGCAGATTTCTGCTTATATTGTTATATGCTTTTTAAGATAAACAACCAAATTCCATGGAAATATATTTCAAACTCTAATTTGAGAAGAGCCCTACAAAGAGCCATACTTGTCTTTGGAAAGCTCACAGAAGTAAAACTTTTGTTTCTAGGCAAATGATAATTTACAGGCAAGAAGAATTTGTACACAGACACACACCTCACCATGTATATCTACAACTATACTATCATAATAGCAACACAGCACCGCAATTTAAGTAATAGCTCTATTATATTTGGTGATGTAGTTTGTGATTATTTGCCTAGTTATTTTGCCGGCTGCTTGTAATAGCAAAAGCACTTAGACTTACATACCACTTTACAGTGCTTTACACCACTCTCTAAGTGGTTTACAGAGTCAGCTTATTACTTCATATTTAAGTACTAATGTTAATCTTCCCTATATTCTTTTCTTTCATTCTATCACATTTGTCCTGTACATTCATTATTTTCTGGGGGGGGGGGGGGGATGAATTACATCATTTCTTTATGCCTTTTTAATGTAATTATTTCCATTTTCCCAATAAATCACTTCTTGAAGAACAAGAGTATAGATAGCTATTGCCTGTTGATCAGACTCTCTCTTTCTCTGTCTCTCTCGGGTCTCAATATTATATATATTTCTTTGTCTAAGCAGGACCGATAGATGCATCTCTGTTTCAAAGTTGTTTGGCCCCTTGTTTCCTGTATGGGAAATCCCATTGGCATTGCCAATTACCTTGTTTAAAAGGTTTCTCAACTGGCAGCATTTGTCCCCACATTGTGTTGATTTGTTCACACAGCATCATCCTTTTTGGGCAGCAAGTCAATTTTCTTTCAGCCCTTCTGCAATAGCACTCATTCTGCAATCTCTGACACTGGACACCGCCCTGGCTGGAAGATGGATGCTTTTGCCATTTGCTCATCCCATCTCCCACCAGTTGGACTTTGAGCTAAGTAGTAGATCTTACACTCAACTTTATCAGTGAAACATATGGTAATCATTCAAGTTGCTATGATCCCTATAGAAAAGTGCAGGATTTAATTTTCTTTCCTCGTATAAGTAACATAAAATGTCTATCCGCCTTCAGTAGCACCAGCTTCTGGGCTTAAATCAACATTTTCCCCAATCCTATCTAATAAACACAGACATACACATATAGAGAATCTATACTTTAGGCTGTCTCTATAGTTGGAGTTATTGGCTTAACCCTTTCAGTGGGAATTTATACACAGAAAGAACTGTAACTTTTTGCTCATATCAGTAGCTCAGAATTTCTGTCCATCTCCAAAACCCAAGGAAAGTAATGAAGTAGCAATTCATTTCTTCTTATTTCCATGTCCAATGGGGACATTTTGCAGAAGGATTTTTGTTACTTTTTCTGTCCAGGAGGCAGACCACTGATTGAATAGTGATATTTTTGGCAATATATCTTAATAGACAGTTGGAAGGAGCACAGATTGGGTCAGCTCTTTCCTGTAATATTCTTTGCAATATTTTAAGACTAACAGGAATGAGATGATCCCGTAGTCAATTCTTTGGAAGATTAAAGAACTGAAATCTACTGTACAGAAGTGCCCAAAGATAGGAATTCAGCAATTCAAATACATTCTAGCATTTAAGGAGCTTTTAAGAACAGAAAAATAAAGGAAACGAATGCATTATTTTCAAACAAGCTGTACATTTGGGTTAAATCCATACTTTTTAAATTCTCCTTTCCTGAAATCTATTTTCCATGCAAAATGGGTCCCAATGAATTATGTCTACAACCTTAACAGGAAGGAGAAATGATTAATATGGAAAATACGCCTTTAAAATAGGTGAAAAAGACATTACCAACTTGAACTTTTGTAAGGTTTCTGACTGCATGAGTCTGAAGTCCATTACCATAGTCATGAGAATTTTTTATCAAAATCAAGTATAATCAGACTACTTAACCAAAAGCACATTGCCATTCAAAGTAAATAACATTAAAAGGAACTGAATGACACTTAGGAGCTAAGATTTGGTCATACTGACTTTGTTTAAAGGCTGTCTTCTCACTGAGAACAACAGGTGGACATGTAGATAACCTCAACATCTCCCAGCCATTTTTCTGCTTCCTAGTAACCTATGGCAAACCTGTATTTATTCCTGGGGAAGCAGTCATTTCTTTACAAAGAAAGTTCAATTCATTTCTTAAAAGATATTTTGAACTGGCAAGTGAGAAAAAGCATGTTTCACATAGCACACTTCTATAAGTGTCAACATGTTCTCTCACAAAGAAGAAAAATAAATATTGCCAGTGAAAATGTAACTAAATCAAAGTTCTAAAACTGACTAAACTTTTACAAAGTTTACCGGTAACTATTAAGGAAAGCAAAATTGATACACACACACACCCTCCCCGATGATTGATTGATTGATTGATTGATTACACCAGTTTTGATAGCCTTAAGAAAAAAAATCTGAAAACAATCATTCTTTAAACACTCTGAAGGATATGTTAATTACAAGAAAATTCAACACAGGCTAAAAAAAGCTCCTATTGAGACCAATGCAATTGGTTATGCTTTCCGGGTTTGCTTATACATAACGCTATCACAGTAAGACAGCACTGTTGAAAAATCTCATACTTCTGCAGAGTTAAGAGGAGCACTGGGTGTTTTTCCATTAAAAGTACCCAGATCAGTACAGCATAATTAAAATATAATTTTAATTATATTTTATAATATAATATAAAATTATTATATAAATATATATTTTATATTATATAAATATAATATAAAATTATTATATAATATAATAATCAAGAAAATTACAATTATACAATTTCTAAAAGCATTAAAAAACATCACATAAGTAAATCAAAAAGCATTAAAAATGGAGCTAAATCCAGTAGAACAAATGATCTAAAAATTGCAAAAATCATAATATCCTACAGATGTTACAGGAGAATAAGAAAGTTGCTCTAGTATCCCTTTGCCACTTCTTTTAAATTAACAGTATCCGCACTCTCTACTTCATCAAAAGCCTCTCACATTATTGTAGAAATAATTACGCACCACAATTGCCCTTTGATTGTTCTGCAAAATTGGAAAGATCTATAAAGTTGTGCTGAAGGTTGGTTGATCACCTGTATTAAAGTGCCGAAGATTAAATACTGCTCAACACAGCTTGCAACGACTCTTTTGAATGGACACAGATGAAGTTGGGGAATAAGAGTGAAGACTGACAGCTGAAGGCAGCTGAAGCAGCCCAGATAAGAGCATGAACTGACCTGGTTCAGGACATATGCTGGAAGCTGTTGCATAACCACGGTTCCTGAACAAAGCAAAAGCTACACAAACATCTTGTTGAGGAATTAATGCTGTCATTATGAGAAACAAAAATTATCTTCAATGCAGAAATGGCAAGTGAACATCTCCAGAAAATAGTCTGCATTTGAGCAGGAGAATGGAAAGTGGGAAGAGGAAAAAAAATGATGGTTTGTTATCATTCTGCAATACACTGTGAAATCCCAAGTGGAATCGTAGATGAAGTTTCTCTCCCAAATACATTTCTATTCTGGAAGCCAACCTACCAATCTTGTATGTCAAAACAGTGATTGTTTCTTAGCTCTTGAGAATAACACAGCACAGAGTTCTTTCCCTCCAGCCTAGCCTTATCATTTAATAACGTTGAAAGGAGGCAGAAGAAAAATGAGAAAAGAAGAAGAAAAAAGGTCCTCAAAGCAACATTGTTCTGAAGTTCTGACCAAAGGCAGACATTACATAAAATGTCTAGAAGAATTCAGATATAAAACATGTAATTGAGTATATTATTTTTGATTTGTGAAACTATTTGCTTCCCCACTTACAAATAGAAATAGGGAGATAAAAATGGGCCTGAGAGCTGCAGGGTGGACAGCTCCACCAGCTGTCATGGAGAGCTAAACACATCTGTTTGGAGAACACAGATGGCAACTGTGGCAAAGACCAAAGAACTTATGAGTAGACCAGGGTTTTTTTGGAATTTTTCCGGATAAGAAGAGGATAGATAAGAAACTGGCACACAAATTGTCTACACAGCTACTGCCAATGAAGAGAGTAGGATAGTAGTCTCCATCAGGTGTGAGTGCCGGGAGACAAAAGGATTGATCTTCAAGCTCACAAACATTGTCCACCTGTTGTGTTAGTGTTTGTCTTTTGTAAAGGAGAAATATTCTGTTTTTGTTGCATTAAACTATGGTTTTCTTTTATTTTCTTAACATTATGATATCTTAACTGGAGATAGCATTACTTATTATAAACAGGTGGCTTATGGGATGAAGAATTTTATATTTATTAACTAACAGAGATGTGTGTGTGTGTGTGTGCGCGCGCTTTCATGCACTTTTCCCCTTTCCCTTTCTTTTAGCTTGCACTATTCTTTATTGCTCTTTTGAAAACATTTAATAAAATTATTAGAAAACAACAACAACGACCCTTGTTGGTACCTTTTAAAGGAGGCTAAGTTCACTAGTTTCATTTCTAATCACTTTTGGGAAATTGCTTATTTAAATTTATTAAAGCTATTAAGGATCTTGGGATGACAAGTCTGAAAAGTTACCTAGTGAATGTATCCTTATTCCTGAAAAAAATAACTATATGTTTAAGAACTTTACAAACTTGAAATGAACATCAAAAAGTTAATCAAGATTTTGAACTAAGAAATTTTTAGTATTAGAATTTGGAATTAAGGGTACAAAATAAACCCTTTTTGTGAGAATCAGAATTATTTACCTACAACAAGTCATAATAGAGATTAGAAGCCTTGTGATTTAAATTGGACAATAGGGAAGACTAAAGTCCGGAGTGGAGTGGGGGAGACAGCTATTTACCTTTAGGATTGTGATTTACAAAATGACACAAAGGACTACAAAACTGAAATATTAGGAGAGATCTTTGAAGAATAGGGCCAGAAATTAGTAACCACAATATTAACAATATCAGCAATGATGTCTAAACTATGTCTAAAAGGTATTAATGAAGAAATAAAAGACGTGAAACCATTTTTGCTTGTCGCAGAAATGGTGGAATGAGAAATAATGATTTTTTAAAAAGAGTAGATTACAAAATAGGCAAGGCATTCAAAATGGAAATACAAATGAAGGAAAGAATGTGCTTTACAAGACAGAAATGAGCCAAGAGGAGACCCTGATAAAGACTTTTTATTGGATTCACAAAAGAAATTGGTTAAGGATTTGAAAATCAAAGGGGAATTACAAAAGACAAACCAAGGCAGTGACCTGGATAATGACTTTCCACTTAAATCACAAAAGAGGTCTATTAAAGCCTCAAAGAAGTCTTTGTGATGGGAAAAAGAAAGGCATTTGAATGAATTAAAGATCAAGGTTGTTAGAAGTAAAAGAGAGGAACATAAAAGGGGTTTGCTTGATCAGGGTTAAACAAGATATAGTTCTTGGCTTTTTTCAAAATAAAACTTTGATAACACCAGGACTGGAAAGTTGATGATTTATGGTTTTCCACATAGAATGGATAGATTATGGGAAGAAGAAATATTGTTTGTAACTTTATAGATAGTGATTGATTATCAAATTTGTTTTTACTTCTGATGAAGACAGTCATTCTTTATATATTTCTTTTCTTTTTCTTTATTCTACTTATCTCCTTTTCCCCTGGTTTTCATTTTCTTTTTTGCACTTTTTAATTTATCTTTTCCCCCTTAATTTAGAGAAATAAGTTCACTACTGCTTTGCCAAAAGGGAAAATAATAACAAAATATTATAAAAAGAGAAGTTGAGAACAGTTTGGGACCAACTTTTGACCCTTGTGTTTTCCAAAGCTGAAGAGATGTATCTTAACAGGGACCTTTTAGCTGGTTTTAGAAAGCTGTTCTTTAATACCCTGTGTTCTTCAAAATAAGGCATCCCCTAATAATAAATCCAATCCGGCTTTTGAGTGCATGGCAATAAGGCCAAGTGCTTATTTCAGGGTTCAAAAAAATATAAGACAGGGTCTTATTTTTGGAGAAACACAGTATAAAAGGTAAAGGTTACCCTTGCACATATGTGCTAGTCGTTCCTGATTCTAGGGGGCGGTGCTCATCTCCATTTCAAAGCCGAAGAGCCAGCACTGTCCGAAGATGTCTCCGTGGTCATGTGGCCAGCATGACTAAACGCCAAAGGCGCACAGAATGCTGTTACCTTCCTACCAAAAGTGGTCCCTTTTTTTCTACTTGTATTGTTTATGTGCTTTCGAACTGTTTGTTTGGCAAAAACTGGGACAAGCAACAGGAGCTCACCCTGTTACGCAGCACTTGAACTGTTGAACTACCGACCTTTTGATCAACAAGCTCAGTGTCTTAGCCACTGAGCCACTGAGCCACTGAGCCACTGAGTATATCTTGAAGTTTTTCTCATACTTTTAAAGTGTGTATTTGTAATAAACATAGTATGCTTGGAACAAAGTTGGGTATCGTTTGAGTGATCCATAATCTTTCAGAGGAGTTCCAGCTAGTCTTCTGATATTATGCTCTCACTGAAAAAGAAGACCTTTCTTTTTTTTTTCAAATTGAGTTTTGTGTTTAAATTTGTCAATGTTGCTTTTGCTGCTCTTTTTCCCCAGAAAATAGAATGCAATTAGGCTAATATTCGACTGTATTATCTGTATGTGTTCCAGGTAGTCCTCGACTTATAAGCAATCATTTAGTAACCGTTCAAAGTTAAAACTGTCACTGCGTTCTTGTATTTCCCAGCTGAGCTGTCATTTTTGGTCTAATAGGCTTACTGTAGTTTTGCCAAGTTTTGTTATCAGTATTAAGTGCGCAAGCGTGCATTCCTTTCTAGCCTCCATTATCACTTCTTCTTCCTCCTTTGTTCTCCTGCCAAGAGGTCAGGCAGGAACGCTGGCAAGATGTAGCCAATTAATTAGATAGTAAGAGTTATCTTTATTTTATTTTTTTTACTTTACAATAAAATGAGTTTTCTCTTAGAAATTCTTCGGGTTTTATTTTCTTAATGTATACATTCGAGGAAAAGCCTCGGTCCAAACCTCTAAACCAGGGTGCGATTATCCCAGAGCCAGGATGGGATCAATCAACTCCCTGACAAAAACGGCACTGAAAAAAGTGACTTACAACCACTGTAGCATCTGCATGGCCACATGATCAAAATTCAGACTCTTGGCAACTGACTCATATTTATGACGGTTGCAGTGTCCCAGGATCATGTGATTACCTTTTGCCATCTTCTGACAAACTAAATCATTGGGGAAGCCAGATTCACCTAACAATTATGTTGTTAACTTAACAACTGCAGTAATTCACTTAACAACAAGAAAGGTCATACAATGGGGCAAAACTCACTTAACAAATGTTTCACTTAGCAATATAAATTTTGGGCTGAGTTGTGGTCGTAAGTTGAGGACTATCTGTACTCAACCCATCCGTATCTTAAGGGAAGTGATGTCATGGTGACATGCACTTTACTTATACCCAAATGTAAAACTTACGTTAAATGGAGCCTGGTGGCGCACCAGACTAAAGCACTGTTATTAACATCAGCTGCCTGCAATTACTGCAAGCTCAAATCTCACCAGGCTCAAGGTTGACTCAGCCTTCCATCCTTTCTAAGGTAGGTAAAATGAGGACCCAGATTGTGGGGGCAATAAGCTGACTTTGTATAAATATACAAAAGTATGAAGGCTATTGCTTAATGCATTGTAAGCTGCCCTGAGTCTCCGGAGAAGGGCGGCATATAAATCAAATAAAAAACAAAAACCAAAAACACACACATGTTCTACACTGGGCTCCCTTCAAAATAAATTGGAACGCTGACTTCAATATGGACACATAATTTATTTCTGAACATCAGAAAAATTCTAAACTCTAAAGGCTTCTATAGTGTGAACAAAGTTTCATCAGAGCAAACAGCAGTGAGTAGGGCCTTGACATTATCATAGCATGTTAAAAACAGAATTTGTATTTTTTTGTGTTAGATTTTATTTTGTTGTAAACTCTTTTACTTGTGTTAAGCCTACTATGGGGGGTGCTGAACTTCTATTTGGATCACATATGTTATTGATCTAGTTCTAAATCTAGAATAGGAGTGTTTTCTTCCTGGACAGGCTCTCTTTTTCATTTAAAATAGTGATTCTGGGTTCCCTGGGTGAAGAAAATTCCCCAATGTAGAGATTTATTATTTAAAATTCTTTCTATACTTCTTTCTTTTAAACCAATCTCGAGAGAGAGAGAGAGAAAATGGCAACAAAAAGAAGCAGAGAAAACAAGTTTGTCTTTGCTCTCTGCCTTTGTATAGTGAAGAAAAAAACAAGGCCAATAAGAGTAACAATTCAAAGTTTAAAGATTTAGCAAAGGATCAGGATTCAGTAACCTTTTTTAATGAAAGGTAATCAGAAGTACTTGAAAGTGAGGATTACAAACAATTCTCCTTGTATTCTAGTCAGTTTTCAAAGGGTTTTTAAGGAACACTGCCTGATCTACCTTTTCTAATGCAAAAGAAGCTCCTTATGACATAACCATAACTTTTTTCTATTTTAACATATTTCTAAAATGAATATTAATTTGCTTGTTTGTTTAAAATGGCTTTCTTGCTGAAAATATTCTGCACAAAGTCTGTTTGCATGCTTTGAAATTTATCATATCAAATGGGAACAAAAAGTAATTAAGAATGGCTGAAACATTCAGTTTTGATTAATTCAAATATGAATTTACTTGTTCCATACCTCCAGAGCTAAAATCACATTGGAAAAATGTGACCCACTGAACCACAAAAATGTATCATAATAAATTATAATATTCATACTTCTGAAATGCATTTACAATTATGCATTTAAGTCACATTTTGATGCAGCTGTTTTAAATAAATACAGAAATGCAACCAAGTGAACTTATAACTGAATGAATGAGAAAATGGATTGGAATGGAAACAGACTGATTCATCAGCCTCTACATCTTTCAAGGAAACTTGTTCATAAAATATTGAGCATACTTCACTGAGCAAACATAACAGCAGATGTCTTGTATTTCGAAGATACAATTCACTGTTGGTCTTTTCTTGCAAAATCTTTCCTACAAAACATTCAGCGGATAAATGGATGAATTGCAGGAGAAAAAAAAAATCAAAATTTGGTGACCATTCTCAACCAGTATTACAGCATTTCAGTCCAGCATAGACAGAGGAAACATCTAAGTGTTTCATCACCATTCGAAGAGACATCCTTAGTTTTGAGTTGTGCTCGTCTGTCAGAACACAGGTCTTTAAATATCTTTTTATGAGATGCAAATTGGTCTGGATGTTGTTTGTTTATAAACTAATGCTTATCATTACATCTTAGATGTTTACTTTACTTTGAGTGCTATATTAGCACAATCAACATAAACTTGCTTTGTAAGTAAAAGGTTGTGGCTTGAAATCCAGGAAAGATTTGTTTTTTAAAATGTTGTTATTTCTTTCCAGTCTTCTTGGTTTCACTCTAGAGGTTGTAATAAGCTATAGACTATATAGGAATTGTGGCTGAAATCTTCTTCCTCAGATCAGTAATGATGAAATGGTAAAGCTTAGGCTTAAAAAAAAAAAGCATAGAGAGAAAGCTACGTGTTTCAGAAAAATCAAACTTTGGTGTGTTTGTGTGTGTCTAAGAGTGTCTCTGTATGTGTATGTGTGTGTGAGAGAGAGAGGGAGGGAGGGAGACGGAATGAATCTCCCACTGAGTCGCAAACCATCATTTTCCCCTAATGAAAGAAATATCTTAACTGCTATTTCCTTAGAACCGATAAGAGATGGCATAGAACTTATCTGAGTGTATGATACAAGGTGGTCCTTAATATGCAAATTTTCATTTAGCAACTTTTAGTTCATTTAGTAACTTCGGTTGAAGTTACAACCGAAAAAATTGATTTACAATTGGTCCTCCCACTTTCAACTGGTCATAGCATCTCCATGGTTACATGACCAAAATTCAGGAATTTGGCAACCAATAGGCATTTATGAGTTTTGCAACATCCCGGGGTCATGTGATTTCCATTTGCAACCTTCACAGCCAGCTTCCAACGAGCAAAATCAATGGGGAAAGCCAGATTCATTAAATGACCGCATGACTTCGCAACTGCCCTGATTCATGTAATAACCATGGCAAAAAAAATTTCCTAAAATTAGGTGTGACTCACTTAACAACCACCTTGCTTATGTAATGTTAATGACGTTCACTTACTTCTCCTTCCAAATATCAACAAGTACTATAAAGTATGTTTAAGATTTGCCAGAACCTTTCCCCCACAAACAAGACAAGGTTAGCCTCATGGATTTAGATCTCTCTTTTCATATAGTATCTTTGCAAATTAAGTTTTGCAATCTGGCCATGCTCTAAATTTTACAGTTTTTTGAATGGATGGATGGATTTATATTGATACTGTTTCCTAGTATGATTTGATTGCTTATTGTACCATATGACTGTCACTGGGTGTTGTGCCTTGTGATTCTTGACGAGTGTATCTTGTCTTGTTATGTATACTGAGAGCATATGTACCAAAGACAAATTCCTTGTGTGTCCAATCACACTTGTCCAATAAAGAATTTTATGCTATGCTATGCTATGCTATGCTATGCTATGCTATGCTATGCTATGCTATGCTATG
>WNWU01000001.1:57346868-57420873 GCA_012654045.1 Ptyas mucosa | reverse complement strand
TGCTATGCTATGCTATGCTATGCTATGCTATGCTATGCTATGCTATGTATTGCTATGCATGAATGAAAGAAAAGTTGCATTGGGGGAAGCCTATTTAAAAGAAGACTTATTTAAAAGGCATAGTCCTAAATAGTTTTGTTACCATTAGCATCATTCACAGTAACAATTAATTTGCTAATCAGTATTTGCACTATTAAGACTTCATTTTTCACTGCATCAGTAGTGGCTGAACTAGATTACTTTCAAAGAGGTTTTTTTCCATAGTTCTAGAACCCCAGTCTCTTTTAACATCATCTGCAAAAGCCTCTTGTTAGTATTGTTATTATTATAGTGGTCACTCCCTGTAAACCACTTTTGCATCCCAAATACCTAGATCTTTTCTAAAACTGGAGATTAAATAGCATAAATTTGTGAATTCTTGTCTTCCATATCCAATAATGGAAGCTAGCTGTGAATGTAGCTTTCCAAAAAAAGGTTTGCCATCTTTAATTCAGATTCTCACAGAGGGGCTGAAAGCTATATAGGTAACTGGGGAGAAATAACAGCAGCTAAAAATGATTTGAGTGAAGTGGCTATAGAATAAAACTTAGGAAGCACGACTGAGGGAATTAAATTTATACTGCCCAGGAAGGACGAAAATGCTCAGAGGTAATATGATCACACACTATAAAAAAACTTCAAGGTAACAATATAAACGCAAGAAATTGATTATTCATTGTTTTGGAAAATGTTTGAATGCATCAGACAACATGAACCTAAAGGTTACTCTACAGAAAAATGGAATGTTTTGAATAGACTCAGTAAAAAACCCGAGGTTGAAATTACTACTAAATGGAAAGTGATATGTAAAAACATTAAATCAATACGTAGTTATTTTAAATTATTCTTAAAGAACCCGAGACCTATATTTTCCCCCAGGCCCTAATGTGCTGCTTCTTTGTGGTGGAGATGTGTGTGTTCCTGGATGATATGTGTGAAAAACACCAAGAATATATGCTTTAATCCCAGCAGGGTCACCCACAGTATGAAGGTCATCCTAGTTGCTTAGCTAAACAAAGAAATAAGCATATTGAGTATGGTAGCTATGATATAAGAAGGTACTAGAGAAAGAAGATCACCTTAACGACAATGGCCAGAGAACATAATAATACATCATTCCTGTATTTGACTGATGGAACCGCAGAATAGACAATATAATATGATGGACCATATAGTGCTAGATGATGCGTTCCTCAGGTTGAACAGTATTCAGGTGGGCTGTTTTACAGTTTTTAATATTCTTTTCTAATATTATTGCTTTATTTAATTGTTGTATGTTATTCAGAGTTTCTTTTTGTGAAATGGGTGGCTATATAAATTTGCTACATAAATAAATCAAATATTGTTGAGTAAGTGTATTTTCAGAATACTACAGGTACTGAAGCCCTCAAGTTATGAACATAGTGGAGCCAATCCATCGTGGTTGCAACTCATGATAATTGTAAAACTGTCCAACTGAACCTGCTATTTTGCAGCAGTTGTGAAGTGAAACTGTGGGTGTTAGGGGAATGTTGTGGTCATTAAGCAAACCAATGGTTCACACTCATGCAATCCCCCCCCCCCCCAAATGAAAGTAGATGCTGAGGTTTTGGCAAAAATGTCATAAAATACAGTCATGTTACAGTGGGATGCTGAGTGCCCAAGTACAATTATATGACCATCAGCAGAACTTCAAATATTATTTGTATGTGCAGATAAGTATACAAATACATATGCACAGATCCCAAAATGGTTATAAACGCTATGAAATTAAGTTACTTTAAGTAAATCTGTATGATTTATCTCGAGTTTTTTAAAAAAAATCTTGTTTCCACTTATTTCCTTTTAAAAACGCTGCATGATCCAAAAGTTATCAAGTTTCAACAAAATAAGATGATTTAGGGTGAGACTTTCCTCACTTTGAATAGGTAGCATTAATTAAGCTGCTGCTTCTTTGTGTGAACAAGCAAATCTCCCTATGTAGGGACAGACGACTTCTCGCATTTAAAAGCATGCCCATTAACCTGTTCGGATTTTTGCAAAACAGTACAGTGCTATTGGCTCTCAATTACAGACCTGGAAATGAAAAAAAATTAAAAAAAAACCTACCAGTGAAATGAGAATGCTCAAGAGCTTGAAGCGATGAGAGATACTACCATCCTAAAAGTGTAGTAATACATCATGATGTGCTTTAAAGTGGTTTAAAACAGACTTTTGGGAAATTATTATGGACAATTTTCATCCTGCACACTCCCAGTCAAACCTTACATTCAGATCAAATCAAATCCACCTGCACCAGTTTAGTTAGCAAAAATATAGCTTGATGTTTCTTTGTAGTAGTAATACTTTGTTGATTAGCCATTAATCATAACAGAATACAAAATATGAAATGCATAAGATTGTATGTTAAAAATAGAAGAAATAAATATCAGAAAATATAAATCCTATTTCTATGTCACCTCTATAATTTGCCCCAATCAGATCAACCTATGCAGTTCTCAACTGTACAGTTTTGCTCAAATAAAGGGTTTTATTATATGTATTTTTTGGATTTTGAATACACATAAAATATGCTGTTTTAATATAAGGATCTCAATAGGCCATTGAATATGCAGTCCTCAATACTAATTTTTCTCTTTCTTATACAATTGATATTCAGATAATATATCAGTTATGTCTTCTATCTCTGGGGTTCCACAAAACATGTTAATCATAAGGAACTTAATTAAATCTCCCATATTCAATCATTGTGTTCAGCTGGTTAAATTTTGGTTAAATAAATTTTGACCAAATTTATTGACCAGATTTAAAATTTTGGTCAACCATCACACCCAGATGTTTGGACATTTTTGTTTAAATATTTGGCAATTTGGAAAGTATGTTTATAGCAGCTCATCGATTTCAATGTATCAGCATTACTAAGGGTGGCTATATCTCTCTGAGCTTCAGTATCCAAAGTCAGTAATCTATGTACTTTGTACATAATCTTTTAAACTTGTTTTCCAGAGAGAGTAATACAAGGCAGAGAGATCATGGCTCTTGATGTAATTTGTCAGTTGTACAATTCAATTGGCTTATAATTGAGATTTTGTCTATTCTAACAGGCACAGTTTTGGGAGTCTGTCAGTTTCCATAGCATTGATTTTGTACCAATAATAGTATGCCCTGATTTTAGACAAAGAAGAAATTGTATAAATTCCCAATTTGGTTCTAATTTCAGCAGCTGAGATTGTTTTATTCATATCAAGGACATACATTTGTACTATTCATAGTATGTGTTTTAAGCCCCAATCTTCATATTTCTTGGCCTTACATATTTTTAATACTTAGGACTAAAATAACTGGATAGCTCAGATCAATTTCCAGCAGTAAATCCACATACGCTGTGTTCTAAGCAAGCTCCTTTGATGTTGAGGGAGCCAAAATCTAGTCCCAGAGAGCTGATCCACAGATAAAGGTGTTAATTTGCTCTATTGGCTCACCATCCAATAACAATCTATTGCTATGATTGTCAGTTTTGGAAGCCATATTAACACCGGAAACTTCCACGCTGCCACCTTCTTGCGCTTGGGAAAGCAGGAGGGGGGATTTAGCAGAGGGATTGTAGTTAGACATAATAGCATTCTTCTTTTCAGTCAAGGTAATGGTGTCCCTGTATCTGGAGGAGGAGTGGTTGAAGTAATGGTTCAAGTTGGGATGGATGGTGATTGGGCCATGTGATGGACTGAGGGGTGCAGGGGCTGGATTTGGGATTTTTGATTTTCTGAGGGAAAATCTGGAACTCTCAGATTTGGGTTTTCCCAAATGTGCCAGTATACCTACTCTAATAAATGGGAACTTTGAGAAGATGCCTGTCTCGGAGTTTTTAACTGGAGTTGGGGTTTCCTGGAACGCTGACAATGATGTTGCTTTCTTACGTTGATTTATTAATAATCAGAGGATTATTATGACAGTAGGAATCAAATCTATTTAACAACTTAGGCAATCCAACTTGCATACATGACAATAAAATCATATTGTCAGCATGTAGAATGCAGTACTTCAGGCTACTTCTGCTGACTGCCGGCTGTCTACAATTTGGCAGTTCAAATCTCACCAGGTTCAGTGTTAACTCAGCCTTCCATCCTTCTGAGGTCAGTAAAATGAGGACCCAGATTGTTGGGGGCAGTATGCTGACTCTGTAAACTGCTTAGAGAGGGCTGTAAAGCACTGTGAAGCATTATCTAAGTTTAAGTGCTATTGTTATTACTATGTAGCAAGGCATTGCAATATTCATTGAATGATTTAGGCATCCGTATTTCAGGATCCTTCATCAATTCTAACCAGTCATTAATGTAGAGACTGAATAGAAGTAGTGCAAATATGCAGTCTTGTGCTACTCTTTTGTATCAGTCTCACATGTCATGGCTCCATTAACCCCAAACTGCACAGTCAAACAAGTGTTGATGTAAAAGGATTTGATCAGTGCAAGCAGTCTGGGTTTCTGTTGGGAACAGTTAATTTTCTCCATAACATTTCTCTGTTTATTGCATCAAATGCTGCACTAAGGTCTATAAAGGCAGCCAAGAGTTGTTTCCCCTTACTGACATATTTAGTGATTAGATGATTCAAGACAAAGCAATTGTCAATAGTGGATCAACTCTGTCTAAAGCCAGCTTGTTTTTCCTGTGATAATGCACTCTTCATGTACCCAGCTTCCAATTATATTCAAGAAGAACCTGGCATATATTTTAGCTACATTATTAATTAGATTAACGAGCCTGTAATTGTTAGGATCCTTTTTATTTCTTTTTTTTTTGTATGTAGGAACTATTATTGCATCTTCCACCCAACTCGGATATCACAAGTATTATTTGTATGTGTGAAAAAAAGAATGGTAAGAGATGGATGCACCAATTATATTTTTTAAATAGTTCAGCTATAGCACTGGGGCCTTTATTGCTCTTCAAGCCTTTTATGATATATTTGATTTCATTTTCTGATGGCCGAAGAGTTGAGGCTTTAGTAGGTGATAAATCACTACTTAAGAACTCTTTCTCAACAGGTTTTGAGAGGGCAACCAAGTGATGATAATAGTTTTCTCAACCCTTAGTAGAGGTTGGTTTATCAGAAATGTATATCTTTTCTTTAGGGATTTCAGCTACAGAGTGTCAAAATGTAGCCAAATTATGACTTTTTTCTGACAGCTCCAGTCCTGACTAAAATTGAAGCAGATTTGATTTAATGAGTTTCTTATATTTCTTCTTAGAGACAACGTCTTAGCTTGTATAGGTACAGAGGAATGCCTCTACGCAAGTCTTGTTGCTACTTTCAATTTCTTTTTCATCAAATCATATTCATTGTCAAACCAGGGAGATTTACCTATAGGGAAACCTTGGAGGATGATTTCGTTATTAAGTATTTCTTCAACATGTGGCACAAATTTGTGAATGTATTGGACTTACTACCAGTCAGCTGCGGATGATTGGACTGTGAAAGCCCAACTGACAGCGTTATCTGATTTGAGGTTATTCAGTATTGCCTCGGCAATCTACTTTGGACCATGATAACTTTTTATTTTGATCTATTGGTTATAACCGACCTATCAGCCAGTTATATTATCTTATATCTGAACAGCCTGGAAATTTCACACTCACAGCTGATGATTGCTTTGTCCTGTTGGATAGATAATGACCTCTGAAAAGAGGTTAGTTTTACTTTTTGATACACAAATGAGATCTAACATACAGCTTGAATGGTCTGAATGGAAGATATACATGTATACATAGTTGTTATTCTTCTTCTCAGCATTTGAAGGCTACACTGAAAAATCAATGATGTCAAGTATAGAGCAACACTATTACTTTTCTTACCTCTTGTAAATTTATGTGGGTGATTATAAAAATACTATTTGCAAGTCCACTATATATAATGAAATCATGAAGAAATTAAAATCAAATTGGTTTTACTGAGTTATTGGGAATTCAGTAGCGTTCAAATTTAATCAAATAAATAAATGTTTAATGCTACAAGGTAAAGAAAGAGATGGGCAGATTCTTAGAAATGACATGTTCTTACTATTACTACATTTTGCTAGAAGAAAATAGTAAAAAGTCATCAGTATAGATGTTCCATGATATATCTCAGCAAAAAATTCATATTATTCAAAAACCAAAACATCTGGACCATCTAAAGTCCCCACTATTGGATATATTTAAGCAGAGAGACCTGTCTGGGAGTAAGACAACTCGGCATGACCAACTCACCACAGCCAAATTGCCACTGTCAACTCACTGCGGGACAACTTACTACCGCCAACTCACCATGGGAAAATTCACCATGGTGAATGGGACAAGGGTTACACTAATATCAGAGAAATGGTGGAATAGAATCATTAAAGAAAGGATGCAAAAAGAGAGACAAAATGAAATGTGAATGACAAGAATTAATATTGTAAATACTTAAATTGAATTGTTGAATTGTCCTGCAGTGCGTTGTCCCATGGTGAATTGGTCATGGCAAGTTGGCTATAAGTTGGCCACACCAAGTTGTCCCTTTCCACACCAGTCTAGCAGCCTTTAATCTTGATTTCTGTGCTAAGCAGAGGAGTTAGTCTTCCTGGCCTAAATACAGTAATCCCTCCCAGCTCCATGTTTTCTCCAAATGATTTGAGAGAAGGAATAACAGTCCAATAGATTTTCAACAAAAGACTGTCTTAACAATAATAATAACAGCATTAGTACTTAAATAAGCCCAGTGTAAGGAGTTGTTTTGTAATACATTTTCTTTGAGTTTAATTGCACTTTTGAAATGTAAAGAAATTAGAAATACTGGATTATACAAAGAGAAAAGTGGTGTTCTGATATCTCAGGGGTTGCCACAGAGAAGAGAGAGTCAAGCTATTCTCCAAAGCACCTCAGGGCAGGACAAGAAACAATGGATGGAAACTAATCAAGGAAACAAGCAACCTAGAACTAAGAAGAAATTTAATGACAGTTAGAACAATTAACCAGTGGAACAACTTGCCTCCAGAAGTCGTGAATTTTCCAACACTAGAAGTATTTAAGAAGACATTGGACATACCATTTGTCTGAAATGGTATAGGATTTCCTTCATGAGCAGGGGGTTGGACTAGAAGACCTCCAAGGTCCCTTCCAACTCTGTTATTCTATTTTATTTATCAAATTTAGGCACTACCCATCTCACTATCTAAGTGACTGTATAAGGGATGATTAAATAAGTGCAGGGATATTCAATCTTCATTACAATTTCTCCAAGTTTCTCTTTACCTTTGAGCTGAGTTCTAAAGCATATTTTCTTTCATCAAGTTGAGAAAAAGTACAGGAGAATGTCTTAGCTTGGCACTATATTTAATCACCTCAATGTTTGACTGGATACATGAAATAAATGAATCAAAAATACAAATCTATTTACAGATGATTTTTGACTTAGCCGATCGTTCTCCATATGTGTATATCACACTTGTTTTCTCTTGCAAATGGATGCAATGCTCAAAGCTCTACCTCAAATAGAGATATCATAAGGGTTAATTAAAGTGTTAAAATGCTATTCCAGAAATGTTATTAAAGATCTGTATCAGTGGAATGTAACCTCTTTTATTAGCTTTTTTAAAATAAACACTATGAGAAGAAAGACATTCTGCAAATGTGTTCAGATGTTCATTTTTTTTCTTTTTCTTTAGTCATTAATACCACTGCCTTACTATACAGTATATCCACAATATGACATAATATCAGATAGTGGTTAGCCTTTCATGCAATCATCTGATGAAGACATCAAACTTAAGATAAATTAAACCAATAATTGCACTACTTTAATTTCCTCCAAAAGGCATCTTTAAGTGGTCAGTGAATTACTTCTATTGCTGTATCCATTAACAGCAAGTTTGGAGATCTGAATATTGTATGTTATTATGCAGGTAATGCTAAAATCTAAGAAATGTGAAGCTTTGATTACAGGACATATAGTTCTGTGCAGGTGATTTTTATGAGAGCATAAGAAAAAAGGGCAGGGAAAGTGTAAAGAAACATTCATTTTGAAAATGTTTCTTGGGAACAGTCTAGTTGCTTTCATGCAGCCCAGTGAAGTCACTAAAAGTGGCTTCAGAACTTTCTTTATAGTTTCCATAAAAATTAAGCAAGTATATAAACATAACACCTCCATGGCCTGCCTTCTTCTGCTGGATAATTGGCTGTTGTGATAAAGGAAAAGAACTCAGGGCTTTTCTGCATGCAATCAGTAAGATGTTAAAGCAATAATTGCATTTACTATATGGAATATGTAATGTGTGAATTTCACTCTCATATATTTTCAGCAAAAGAAGTATATCTCTCTGTTCTTTAGGTATTTCAAAATTTTCAAAATGGAACTAACTTCTGTTCTTCAGAACAAATTTTCCTATTGTTATACATTTGCTTATATCATGTAATATGCACATAATAGATACAAACTTAAGGTAAACCGCTCCAAACTCGATTGCAGAAAATATGCCTTCAGCAACAGAGTGGTCAATGCCTAGAATGCACTACTTGACTCTTTAGTTTCTTCCCTAAACCCCCAAAACTTTAACCTTAGACTGTCTACTGTTGACCTCACCCCATTCCTAAGAGGTCTGTAAGGGGCATGCATAAGAGCACCAGCGTGCCTTCTGTCCTTGTCCTAATATTCCTTTTTACTTACTCTTTTCAGGTATTCAAATTATATTTATACTTTTATCTGTTATCTTAATATGATTGACATATAAATAAAAAAAAATAAATGTGTGAAAAAGAGTGTAGAAGAAAAATTTGACTCTCCAACAATCAAGTAGTTTCTTAAAAGAGTAGCGATGCAAACATTTGGGGTTTAATCAGTTGCAGTTTTTATGTTATTATTTATTTTTCCTAACAGAGCAAAACATAAACAAAGAGCCTTTCCTTAGCATGAAGAGGTAGTGACAGTAAAAGCATCTCCTACTGATCAGTAGTATTTGTCTTGACAAAAGTGCTTTGAATTCTTTATAAATAGGAAACTGGGATAAAATATTTAAAGCGCTATTCATAAATGTGTAGGTGAAAGATGACCTTATCGTAACTAACACAGCTGTGAATTAAGTATCGTACAAATATATATTTGGATGAATACTTCACAGCTTATAATTTGCAGCCGAAAAAAAAAATCCCTCAAAATGCCAATCCTCATTTAATTGACACTGCTATTATGGAATGTCACACAACAGTATATAATATTTCACACCTTTGATTTCTAACTGATTATATTTCCCCAAGGGGACAGCAGTTCAAGGATCACTCCAAAACCTGGCTTTCTTTCTTATAAACAACTACTCCAATTTATCAGCCTTTATTGACCTTGGTAATAATTCAGCCATACAGTTTCTACTGCTATTTACCCATCAAAGTAGCATTAAGAAGTTCTCTCCATTCAGCAAATTGGAAACACTGGGATTTAGTATATGATATCTATTGGAGAGTTGGTTAATGAATTGCCATATCAATGCACAGAGCATCCATGCTGGTTGACTGCAGCTGGGGATCAGAAATCCATCATATTTAGCTATAGGGCTTCACAGAGTTATTTCTTGCACTGCTGCACAGTGTGCTCTACACTTGGTATACCAGCAGCAGCAGCAGCAAAAGAAAAAAGATAGGATTGAAGTGTTAATGTGGGGAGTCAGCAAGACAATTGGATGTTATTTCAGCTGTAATGAAGAATGGGAAGGGGAAAGACTTTGCATATCCAATTATCAATCTTATCCCCATAACAGGAAAAACTTGCCTTGTTAAATAAACCAACTATTTATTTGCACAATTGGCTAATAAAATTGGATACAAAAACACACTTTTCAAGCTCTAATGGATTATTTTCACAAATATTATGTCATTTTAAACAGGGGGTTTATCAATACATCCCCTGGATGCAGTTTCGAGCTATCTCACTAGACGTTCACTAAACAATGTCCTCATGTCTCAACTATTTTCATGTGATCTCCATCCCTTTGTTAAAACCATCTAACATGTTACATTGCTGAACTGATGTTAAAACTGTTGGGGGGGGGGAGTGTTTTCCTTCTCCTGATGACACCTTTTCTGTTTGCACAATTTATGGGTGTTTCAATGGCAATTGTGATGGCATAGTTAGAAGCTGGGACATATCCAGGTCCTACTGGCCACTTTGGGCTACAGCGTACATATTCCATGCCTCCATTTGTTGGACACTTCCCCTAGGGCGATTTTGGTTGTGTGCTGAACTGACATTGAAGGTGAATATACGTGTCCCAAGATAAAACTGCAGAATCCAATCTGGGTTGGTCACCAGAGGTTTTTTCTTCCAAGCTTTCCAAGCTCATAAAACAAAAACTCTGGTCCTGGTGACTAATCCAGATTGGATCCTGAACTGACATTACACCTCGATTCCAGTGCTTAACTAAAAACTTTCATGCACAATTTGCATCTTACATGAGCTCCTTATTAAGAAATGTTCTCAGCACTTGTAAGGCACCACTAAATCCAGATCTTAGAGTAAGATCTTATATGAAGCCCTTACTAATACATGTTAACTACTCCAAGAGATCTTTCAAAATACATCTTCAGCTTTTGCACTCCAGCACTGGTGATACTGTCATTGATATGGCTGTTGCCATTCCTACTTGGAAATCACAGTTGCTCTTATTTGCGGCCAGATTCACTGCACTCTGGAATCACTACTTGGAATAAGATAATTGCTTGTTCTCTTGCTCACTGGAACAAGATGACTATGAAGACTGATAGCAAAATCTCCACAAAGAACATTGCCCCCCACCTCCCCCACCCCCACAACGGTGCAATAGGTGCAATGATCTGGACGATCTTGTTGTTGAATTTCAGAGCAGCCTGCAGAAAAAAGGATCTGGGTACAGGATGAAATGGGAGGGAGATCAGCTGGTGCTTTCACTCAGTTTGCTCCATCCTCTTCCCCTGTACAACTGCTTTATCAACTATTTTGACATGTCTTTCATTCTCCAGAATAATGTGAGATAAATGCTCAGCACTCTGGATTGTCTTCATATTGGTAAAGTTGTGTAACATGGGCAAACTTGAAAAGTGCTGCAGGGTATTTATTTTATTTTCAACTGTTAAGATGCCTATTTAATAGCATGTGGTGAAGTAAAATGGTCTTGTTGCTGATTTCCAAGCTCCTGTTAACCACCATACCCAATCACAACAAGAAGGAGCATGATTAAAGGTTCTTCTCTTTCCTGCCCAACATGTAGTTGTGGGAACAGCGATAAAAAAGAGAGATTGAGGCCTCAACCACTTAATTTGTTCCGCATTAAAACCAAAAGGACAGCACCATTTCACTACATTATTATTGAGGCAGTACAACATAAAGACTGATGGTCAGGACAGAGTAAATTTTGCTGGTGCGCTTTTTTGCTTTTCATGAACTGGAGGAAAGCATGTTAAGATGTCTGAAGGAACCTACAACACTAAACTATAATACAATTATAGGACTGCCAGGGTTGGGTTGCAAAAATGTGGGTGACCAATCAAATACCAGCAATGAGTTACAGAAACATCTATAATTTTTGTTATTATTATTTTGACGCCCTAACAGAAGATCCAGCCACAGCTGTATTAATCTAAGGCAGGGATCCTCAATCCATGGTTGAGGTCCCCTACTGGGCTGTGGCCTCTTGAGAGCTGGGCTTGTGAGTGGTGGGTTGGTGCGGACAAGTGTAGCTCGACTTGCATGAGCGATGGACTGGTGCACACATGTGCAGTTTGACTTGCACACAAGTTGACTTGTGCGAATGGCAGGCCGGCCCTATGTGTGCATGCATGCAGCAGCCCACTGCTTGCGTGGGCTGGTTCCCCTCTCCTCCTACTGGGCCACCAAGCTGTAAAAGTTGTTTTTAAAGGCATATTCTACAGATTTAATCTTGTTGCAGGATATCCATTTCAAGAATTGCTGGCATTAGTAGGAGAAATTGGAAAGAAGTTTCTCTTGCACTGTTAAAAGTTGAAATTGTAAAAGTTGTAAAGTAAAAAGTAAAGTAAAAAGTTGATTTTACTTTACATGACAAACTATATATGTTGAAATTCCCTGTTCAGCATGGGCGTTAAAGCGGGGAGACATATATCTCTTTTACATTGAATTCATGACCTTTTTCTCTCTAATGTTTTTTGGGGTAATACAGTATTTGCTTTATTTATATTTTATTTATATTTAGAGCATAAATTGTAGGTGGGTGAGTGCCGGTGCTTCTAACATGCAGCACAATTCTCTTTTATATTGTATCTCCAGAAATGGAACTAGCTTCAATTGTTAAGATAATTCACAGTTATGATGTGAGGTTTGTCTAAGTTCATGTGATATGTAAATCCTGGCACTGTTTACATTAGGTACATTTACATTAGGTAATTGGCATTATGGCTTATTTAACAAACAATCTTTAAAACAAACCATGAGCTTTGGTGGCTCAGCAGACTAAAGCAGTGTCATTAAAATTAGCTGCCTGCAATTACTGCAAGTTCAAATCCCACCAGGCTCAAGGTTGACTCAGCCTTCCATCCTTTCTAAGGTAGGTAAAATGAGGACCCAGATTGTGGGGGCAATAAGCTGACTTTGTATAAAATATACAAAAGTATGAAGGCTATTGCTTAACGCATTGTAAGCCATCCTGAGTCTCCGGAGAAGGGCGGCATATAAATCAATTTTTTTAAAAAAATTAACACAATGGGTGAGCCCAGCATATGTGTCCTTGTTTATAAATTACTCTTAACAGATGTACCTTCACCACGTCTTTTCTGTGGTAAAACTAATCTTTAGAGCTATTATTTAAACACTCAAGAGATTGTTGTGGCTATCTTGATCAGAGCATTTCAATTCTAGAAGGGTTCTCAAGAATTACCTGCCTATTATCCTGTTAATGCCATTGCAATGCCAGGTGAAGGTGCATTTTATTTCCCAGCCTTTTAAAAAGTCTGCAAAAATTTAAGTGTCCTGAATGTCTTTGTTTCTAACTTTTTTTTATTATCCCGCTCTGCCGATATGACATTCAAAGTGGTAACAATAAAAAAAAAATGAAATTTGAACAGCTAAAATTGTCATTAAAGCAACTAACATTTATCTCACCCTCCCTAAAATAAAATGGGGGATGACGTAAAAAGAATGATTTGACAGTTTGTTTAAAAGGAGAACAAATGAGGGCTAAACAAATGATTTTCTTCTTGGTTCTCACGATGGTAAAGTTTCGCTATCACACTAATGTAATAGTGTGTTTTAAAACTGTAATGTACCCAGAAAGTTGCAATAGATTTGGGAATAATTCTGATGCAAATTGGTAGGCTGTTGCCATGGGAAACAAGGAAGTTAACTTGCTCATGCTAAGGATCTGACTCTGTAAATTTGTACCTGGAAGGGAATTAAAGGTAGAAGAAAGAGGACCCTCAGAAAGACATGCTGCCTCCTCTCCCCTTACTTACAGAAGAGACTGAAGAAAGAGATAGCAATAGCACTTAGACTTATATACTGCTTTACAGTGCTTTACAGCCCTCTCGAAGAGGTTTACAGAGTCAGCATATTGCCCCCAACAATCTAGATCCTCATTTTATCCACCTCGGAAGGATGGAAGAGTGAGTAAACCTTGAGTCTGGTGAGATTTGAACTGCCAAATTGCAGGCGGCTGACAGTCAGCAGAAGTAGTCCGCGGTACAGCACTCTAATCACTGCGCCACTGTGGAGATAAGAGAGCTGCTGGCAGATCGCATAGAACCTGCAAAGAAATCTTATCTGGAAACCTTGGGATAATATGAAAAGTGTGCCCCCCAAAACAGAGAAGGCACAAAATTCAATATTTGGGAAAAACGGTGGAGCTGTGGGCGCAAGTCTTGACCCATACAGGTAGTTCTCAATTTACGGCCCCAATTGAGCCCAAAATTTATGTTGCTAAGTGAAAAATTTGTTAAGTGGGTTTTGCCCAATTTTACGACCTTTCTTGCTTCATTTGTTAAGTGAATCACTGTGTTTGTTAAGTTAGTAAGAAGGTTATTAAATGAATCTGGCTTCCCCATTGATTTTGCTTGCCAGGAGGTCACAAAAGGTGATTACATGACCCCTGGACACTGCAACTATCATAAAGATGAACCAGTTGTTAAGCATCCGAATGTAAATCATGGGGCCATGGGGATGCTGCAACAGTTGTTACTGTGA
The DNA here is from genome assembly GCA_012654045.1 of Ptyas mucosa. NCBI lineage: Eukaryota > Metazoa > Chordata > Lepidosauria > Squamata > Colubridae > Ptyas > Ptyas mucosa. Next base: position 57,406,665 of record WNWU01000001.1, on the reverse strand, counting down.
ATAAAGGTCCCAAGTCACTTTGAGTGGTCCCTAAATCAACTGTTGTAAAATGAGGACTATCTGTAGAGAAACATACACACAGGAAAGAATAGGTAATTGGCCTGAAGAGGAGGGAATAATTAGCTTAGTGAGTGCAGCCTGGAAAGACTGAAGAAGATAAGAGGCAAAGCTTTCCAGTTAAGGGGAAAATTATTTATAAATAGCAAGTAAAAGGGAGAAAACAGGGTTTTGTTCCAGCAGCAAACTATCCTGCTTAATATGCCTCCCAGCAACTACAAGGGGAAGAAACAACTTGGGAGGAATTTCGATCATTTGGCAAACTTAGCCACTGTAAATAGCGTGAAGCTTTACTCCTGATGGAACTGAACTCTCCAGGGTATTTGGCTGACAGTGGATCATATCTTACATAGCCAAGAAGAAGAGGAGAAATAAGACTTGGATAACCCAGGATGAAGATTTCAAGAAGGATCAAGCAGCCAAAAAGAGAGAGAGAGACAAACTGCTGCATAAAACCTTTGCAAAGCCAGGTGTTGTTTTGAGCATTTTTTACCAAGGGAGCAGACATTTTTACCAAGGGGCCTGAGTGGCGCAGTAGACTAAGGCACTGATTAACATTCAGCTGCCTGCAGTTACTGCAAGTTCAAATCTCATCAGGCTCAAGTCTGACTCAGCCTTCCATCCTTTCAAAGGTAGGTAAAATGAGGACCCAGATTGTGGGGACAATGCATTAAGCAATAGCCTTCATACTTTTGTATATATTTATACAAAAGTATGAAGGCTATTGCTTAACGCATTGTAAGCCACCCTGAGTCTCCGGAGAAGGGAGGCATATAACTCAAATTTTTTAAAAAATTATATTGTTTGAATATATACAGTATGCCGAAAGTTTGAAATATGGTGTTCCTTTAAGGCAGCAGCCCACAACCTTTTGGGCATCAGATACCGTTCCATGGAAAAAGGTTTTCCCGTGGACCGGAGGGGGCATGATGTTGTGTGCTGCCTACATCTCACAGATGGGGCTTCACTTGTTTGCGCGGCCCGGTTGCCGGCATGCCACAGTGCTGGTCCACAGACCAGTTGGGGACCCCTGCTTTTAAGGAGTGTGCTCTAGCTGTTGGAAGAAAAAGGCAGAGACAGACTTCTATCTCAGTCATGTACACAGAGGGTCAGTCAGTCTCACAGAGGGATTCATTCCCATTGATTTCAAAAGCTTCTGTTAAAATTCTTCTGATTACTTTGTACCGTGTTATAAAGTTCATGTTAGCTAAGTGGTTACTGTTTTATTTTAATGCAAATAGTTCTTGTCGATCCACAACTATGAATGCATTTTTTTAATTGAATGGATTAATTGAACTGAATTGCAACTTCAAATTCCCCTTGGTTGTTTGAGTGTTAAACAAGTTAAGCAGGAAGCTTGTTTAAAGTGAATTGGATATAAACTGGAGGGATGCTGTTTTGGGAAATCCAGACCAACATCTGTGCTTCCCAACTGGACCAGAAGCTAAATCTTACTTCAATACTGGCAATTACATTAGCCTTTGCTTTATCAAAGGATAGCAGGACAACTGGAGGGTAAAGGACAGAATTCAATGGGAAATAGTCTCATTCATTTTTCCACTCTGCCGAATTGTTTGGTAATCAACACAATGAGTTACTTTTTATCTATATTCAGATCAAAGAAATTAAACATATTAATATAAAGAATGACAATTTGTTTTAATTAAAAGATTCTCTTACATAATGGTATAAAGCAAACAAATGATTTTGGTTTGTATTTTTTAACAATGCATTTGAAGCTACTGTGTTTCCTCAAAAATAAGACCCTGCCTTATATTTTTTTGAACCCTGAAATAAGCGCTTGGCCTTATTGCCATGCGCCCAAAAGCCCAATTGGGGTTATTATCAGGGGATGTCTTATTTTGGGGGAAACAGGGTAGTGTTCCGCTAGCATCTCTTAAGGTAGCATGCATTACTATAATTTATAAATCAGATAGGGATCATATACATTTTGCTGCCAATTCTACACCTACTTCATTATTGAATGTAGATGTTAAAACTTTATTTTAAATTTAAATATGAAGGTTATCTGGAATTTCTTGTTAACCAATTCTGGAATGTACTAGGAAGGGTTTATACATCCTGATCTAGAAAGTGCTAGAAAGGTTTTATACAAGCAGGATTTATAAAGGGCTGAATTTGAATCCATTAATAAAATATAAAGAAAAGTGCTGTGTATTTAACTAGACAGAGAAGAAGACCTTTGACGCATTGTTAGTGATTCCTATTTTTTATTTTTCAATATTTTTTTCTCAAAAATTCTAGGTTTACAACTGTTTATTTGTCTCAAAAATATGTAAGGGCTTATTCATATATTGAATTATATATTTCAATATATAATTGATCTTTAAATCCTTTTCATTGGACAGTAGGAGAAGGCAGCATGGTCATTTATCTCTTTTATTGTTTGGTTTGATTTGGACGTTTTAGCATTTGCAGTTAGGCAACTTAGCAAGAATCATGAATGCATTGAATAAAAAGACATTCTGCAATATTATGTATTGAAAGTTGTTAATAAATCTCCATATAAAAAATTAGGCTTTTATGGTCTCTTTTGAATATAATATCTGAGCATTGGGAAGCTACTATGTTCATTTTGGTCAATTTCAAAGGTATCCAGAGGAACAAATATGTCAGGTTGAGAATATCAAGATATATACCTTAAGATTTTCAGCAGAGTTCACCGATGGCTCCGTTTAAACTGAACATTTTGGATAACATTACTACTTTAAAAAATAAAAGCTCAACACAGATAATTTAAACTATAAAGTATTATTCTATTTTTAAAAACTTTTTAAATAATTATCATGAATTATTGTAATTGTTTTTCTGGGAAAGTTCCCCACTTGCTGCCTTTTTATTCAGAAATGTTTCATTGTCAGAGAAGGAGCTTTTAAAATGATCCCTTTTTCTAAGGTCAAAAAATATCAAGTCCTACATATTCGAAATTTGCCATTACAGCCATTTTATCATGACTATTTATTAAAACTTGTCAGAAAGTACTGAAGCATAAGAGAAATGAAATAAGGAATTGAAGAATCCGGTACCTGAACATCACTGGAAGGCCATTTTAGCATCCATTTGTCACATTTTCTTAGACATATTGTAATTTTCATATTGTTAGTTTTGAATTACATTAAAAATTGCAATTAACACAATTTACTCAAATATGCTATAATTATAATAATTATAATTACATTAAGATTTTCACAGTGTAGTTTTATTTTATACTTGGTCTCTTTTGAACAAAAGTTATTTGACATATTAATTATGTTTTGGAAGACTCATTGGCTCTTGTAAATATTCAAGCTGAGCTATATGTCAAAAATAATACTAACACAAGTTAAATTGTTACTGGATACAAACAGAATTAGATATCATGCACAAAAAATGGTGCAATGATGGATGGAAACTCATTAGCCATCACAATGTGCTGATATTTTTCTTTTACTGGACAAATATTTCTCCACTGGGAATACTAATTAGAAAACTATTTGACCTATTATAATTAATACATTTGATTTCCTATTTATTTTCTATTGTTTTGTGAGGTTTTCTTTCCTCTTCTTTCCTTTATGCATATGGAGTCAATCAATCTCTATCCTTCAAGAAAGCGAAATGCTGGAGAATTCAAAAGAATTATCTTAATATGCTGTATGAACTCAGTAAGCAACAAGGGGAAAAAAGTCAAGGAAACAATTGGTCCGCTAAAGGGAGAAGATGACAAGAATGTGACAGTACAGCTGCTTAATTCATCTTTTGCGTAAAAATACAGTATTTTTACACAAAAGAAAAAAATAGTCCTACCTATCAAAAAACAATACCGTAGAAGATACACTAGGAATATATCTCAATAAGCCTGAGTGGCATAGGAAGCTAATGCCTCCTACAAGGCAGCATTTAACATCCAGCTGCCTGCAATTACTGTAAGTTCGAATCTCACCAGGCTCAAGGTTGACTCAGCCTTCCATTCTTTCTAAGGTGGGTAAAATGAGGACCTGGTTTGTGGGGGAAATAAGCTGACTTTGTATAAAATATACAAAAGTATGAAGGCTATTGCTTAATGCATTGTAAGCCACCCTGAGTCTCTGGAGAAGGGCGGCATATAAATAAGAATTTTTTTTAAAAAAGATATAGTAAGATATACTAAGAAAATAGTAAGAGAACATCTATCCACTCTAGATCACATTGCACTCATGTCAGAAGAACCAAGGCGCTTGCGGGTTGAAAGGATTAGCTGGTGACATCACTATTGCTCTGAGGACACCCAGTTGGTCATGTCTGGTCCCATGGCAGCGCTTGGATTCTGAACGCAGGCTTGCTAACCTCCAACCAAGTGTCCTAACTGTATAAGCCACCAATGCACTCTAAATGAATTCAAATTGCTAACACCCAATGGGTTACATGCCAGGTTTCTGAAGGAGCTGGCTGGCAGATGTGATCGCAGAGCCACTGAGAGTAATCTTTTAAAGCTCCTGAAGCACCACAGAACTAACAGCAAACTGGAAATGAACTGATGCAGTTCCAATCTTCAAAAGTGGGGGAAGAAACGGATCCAGGAAATTACTGACCAATCAGCCTGACATCAATATCTGGGAATCCTAGAAAAGAAAATCAAGCAGCGGATTTGCAAGCACCTAGAAACGAGTAAATCTGTTTATAGAAGCCAACATGGATGTGTTAAAAACAGATCATGTCAGAAAAACTTTATTGCCTTTTTTGATTAAATTGGTGGATCAGGGAACTATTATGGACATAGCTTACTTCTGTGCAGTGCAGACAAGTCAAAACCCTTCTATTGGGTTATGCTTCCGAATTTAAATTCTGGGCTTTTTCTTCCAATCTTTATCCAGTAAGGCTTGCAATCACACAGACTTGTTTATATAACCATTTGCTATAAACTAGGAATTTCTGGTTTTTAATCTTACCAGATTCAGTCATTAAGACCTTTTGTAGAATCAGGACTCATTTATTTCCTTTACAAATATTCAAAGAATAGGTTGCAATAATAGTTAGATGATAGGCAGAAATATAAAGCTCTATAAACCAGGAAAAAGGTTTGTATCTCCTTAGATGTCAGCAGTACAATCTCTTTCATAAACCACAGATTTCCTGCTCCTTGTTTTATTTTCTTGTTTTATTTTCTGCGAGCAATTATTGCTTCTTGTAGATCACACGTTACTGTTGGGGCAGTTAAAATGCAGTAGAGTGGAGTAGAGTGAATGCATATATAGAAGCACTTTGGGTTAGTTCAAAACTTCTGGAGACAGAGATGGCTTGAGATAAAAAAAAGTGTTCAACAGCTGTTACATTAAATTCAGCTTAGCTTGGAAGAGGATGAAATGAAGAAAAAAAATTGAAGATTGTCGCGCATTGACTCTCTTGGGTATAAGAGGAAGGAGACAAAATCTCTCAAGATTCCATTACCTTAATTTATAAAATTGTATTCCAATAATCTTATGGAATTTGTTTCTTGGCCTGGCCTATCTTGAAGGATTGATATCAGTCTACCTCCAATGCAGACATACCCATTCGTCTCCCAAGGTGGAATAATACCAATATAGCACTGTACCCTCTCTAAGGATACATTTAATCCCACCTAACTATTAATATCAATTGATGAACTGAATCATTCTGGAGGTATGCCATCTATTCTCTCTCTCTCCCTCTTTCCCTCCCTTACTCCCTCCCTCTATATGTGTCTGTGTGTGAGAGAGAGACACATACAAAATAGATGCCTGAGCACATAAATCTCTGACTATTTAAAGGATTCATAATTAAAAAATGAATCCAAAAGGATTTTTCATAAATTATAGTCATGAAAAAAATAAGATTTTTTTGTATTCACTTTATTCATACGCACATAAGAAAATATGTGTTATAATAAGTGTCCCGAGAATCCCTGGAACTGCCTTTAAGATGTCAAGGGAGACGTTATCAGAGGAATACCAAATAGGAATTGGAAATTGCTATCATATTATTGTATGTTTTTTATGTTTGAGTATGAGAGAATATGTCTGTGTATTTGTATGTATGAGGTTTATTATTTCATTTTGCTCCAAATGTCATAGGAATTCTCAATCTGTTTTTTAAAAAACCAAATTTACGCAATCATAAACAGAGATGTTTTAAATACGAGTACAGCAATAAAGAATAAACTGAAGCATATCCATAAAGTTTATATTGTTACTGCAAAAAAGGGAGGTGTCTGGGTAGATGTAGACTAAAACTCATTTATAAGGACAAAGACATGAAAACCAAGATAACAGTTCCAATGTTGTAAAACTGATTATAGAAAATCATGTATTACTGATAGGAAGCAAATCAAATGAGATTGCAGTAGGATAGCATTCTTTTGTGTTTATTTCATTAAACTTGAAAATTGCTTTCTTCACCAAAGCCAATAATTCATTCAATGATATTTGAGAATGGAATTAAAATTAGAGACTTATTAAATGATGTGGTATTAAAAGACTGACAATTCAGAAAACCTCATAGGACCCTGCACAATGCCCTATATCGAAGGATCCAATTTCACTGATGGTCTCATAATCACAGTGCTAATATTAGGAAATATTAGGCCCTGTCCTAAATCCTCAACAACTTATTTTCTTAAGATAATGGGATATAGTGGCCTTCAGTGATCATCATTACATGATGATCCTGTTCTTGAACAAAGAGTTGGTTCTCTATATGTCCCAAAGCATTGAATTATGACTGAAAAACAATGTAATATAGCACCATTGTAATCTTATTATGAAATCCAACCTGGCCAGCGCTTTAGAATAAAATGTCGTTTCCAAACATTGATGAAGAACAAACATAAACAGAGCATGGCACAATAACCTAAAAAGAGATTTTGAAATTATGAACTCTTTTTACTTGAACTCCAAAAACACTGCTGGAGCTGTGTATTTCTATATATTTCAGGAACCATGCCAGATTCAAGAACACCCATGTATAAATTAAACGTTTATACTAAGTAATATAGCATCTTGAATTTTACTTACTCTGGGTTTTAATTTGGGGAATTCTAAAATAATTGCATGCATGCCAGCTTTTTTAAGGAAATCAAGCATAGGAGTAGAAAGGATGGCATGTTAAATAGGTAGCAAGGAGATGCTGGTAATTTTTTCCTTAATATTTGGATTACACAATAAACCATAAATTGGTTCCTTATTCATCCTCCTTCATGGGTATCTCTGAATCATTTTCAGTTTCACTGTTTTATGATCAGATATCCATTATTCCATAGTCAATAAAACTGGAGACTAATACCCAATGAAATCTATCTCAGGTTTATTGGACTTCAAATCCCAGAAATAGCAGGTATTAGATATTCTGATTGAGAAATCTGAAAACTATAAATCTAAGAAATCTAGAGAGCACCAGTTTGGATATATATGTACTAGTACATGGTTGCTGAGGCTGAAATGCTAGCTTCCACCCTATTTAATTTGCCATTTCTTAAGACTATTTTAGCTTCTTTTTATGTTTCTTCTATAATATAATCAACAGTTCTCAATCAGGACCCAAATAGTCATCTGGATATTCCAAGGGAACCACAGGTGAAAAAACATGTAATGGGGGTGGGGGGGTGACATGTACTGAGGAGGGCACACAGAAAAAAAACTGAAAATGCTGTTTTGTTGATGTCAGAGAATGCACCAGTTACTGTCCTATGTCCATATCTAGTAATGGGACCTGGACAGTGGAGTCACAGGGGGAAAAAAGTCAAAGTCATAAGAGTGCTATGGGGAAAGAGTTTGAGAAACACCTAGAAAAGTATAAATTTAGATTTTGTCCAATGAAAACTATAGTTGCTTATATTAAGACAATATTAAACAAGCAGACTTAAAGTCTTAGATAATCTTTAGACTCCTCCAGGATACATTTTATGTACACTATGGAGGGGGAAAAATCTTAATCGTTGTTTAAGATTACATTTGTTAGAAATACGTACTTATAAGTAGGATTTTGTTTTTGATTTATTTTGTTTTTTGGCTGTTTATTTGTGTAGCCATTAAAATTGAAGGCAAAATGAAGAATAAAAGATCTGTACTTACTATATGAAGTTGTAAAAAGTCAGTAAGGCCAGGGGCGCTGTCAATCCGTACCAAGATGCCATCTTTTACTGTTGTGCTGAACCCAACAGCTAAGCGGTCTGTCCTTGTACTGGGCCTGTCATTTGCTGGCCAAGTATACAGGATGAGGCCTCCACTTTTCCCAAAGATATATGTGGCCCCAGCTGCAACACACACATAAAAAACATATAGAGGTAACTTAGCCAGTTATATTAACATTTCAACTGCATCCAACAGTACTAGATCTAAGCGCAAGATTCCATTAGAAAAAGTTATGAAAACCTTCGGGTGCTGTGTCAGTTTGAATTAAAGATGTGAACAAAATGAATTAATAACAAAGTAGATGCAAAGTATGAGCATTGGTATGAGTATGGCAACTACATAATAGCACAGGACAGATAACACAGTATTTCTAAAAGGTTTTACCCACTGACAAACCATCAAATTAGGTTTCTTTTGCCTAAAAACTCATTTCACGTTTCTGGCAAATACCATATGTATGTAACAGTAAGCCAAATCTCCCCCCCTTATAATTACTGGAAAGTTTATGGATGTAGGATCATCATCTTACATTGAGAAGAACAGCAGAGAATAATATCAGACTGTTAAAAATATGGAGAGAGGTGGGAGACGCAAATGATTATAGATAGCCATAAAATCATTTCCCTTTAACATTAGCTACTGCTTGGGAGTAAACAGTTAACTTTACAAAAGGTTATTAATAATAAAGTTCAATAACCTTTGAAGGTTATTATTAACTGGTTATTTTACAACCAGTTGATTTTAATCAGAAGCTACTAATAGAATTAATGACTTTTATCCTGGCTCTGCCTTTTTTTTTTAAAAAAAAAAGAAGTGTGGCTTCTGGATATATATGCCATTAACACAAAAAAGCATTACACACAATCATTATGGGAAGAGGAAAAAATCTTTCAGTAGAGCTTTGGATGGACAAGGTTATAAAATTGGTATTGCATTAATCTTTTTTAATAAAAAATCACAATTCTTCAAAAGAATTGTTTTAAATTCAGGATCATCTCCTAATCAAGTAAATAGATTTCATTAATTTATTTTTCTTCATTAAGCAGAGCATGGTCTGTGGACAGAATAACGGAAAACAAGTTTTTCACTGGAGAACAGAAAGGGTATTGAGCAAAACCATGAGATTTCTGACCAGCAGCTCCTCTAAAAGTAAATATAAGATATTGGGAAGAACATTTGCCTTACTGAAAGAATGCTATATATTTTGTGATAATCTTTTAGAATTCATTAAATATTTCCCAATAATTGCTAAAATGAATATTCATATTGTGCCTGGGAATCCCAGTGAGTTTACATAGCAAGAAATAGAAAGATTGGCAATAGAAACACAAGCAAATAAATGGCAGCTCCTTTCAAAGAAAGATATATTACATGAAATGGGTTTTATTTTTCACATTCTGTTTAAGTCTGTTTCAGGTGCCAGTTGCCAAATAAAGAAAAATAGCATCTGCAATAAAGAGAGCTAGCAGGCACGACCAAGTGCCCACTATTTCATTATTATTTTACTTGCAAAACAAACAAGGAACATCCACAGCACAGTTAAATACCTAAACCACAGCATCTGTGGGAACCAGTCAGTTACATGCAGAGATTAAAGTATGATTATGCACTCTATGTGTTTCAGAAGGACCATACCTTCCAATGATTGGTATGGATAACTTAATTTTCTAAAAGACTGTAAGAGCTTAGAATGGCTCATTAACAGAACAGCACAGTGGAAATATTCTGGAAATAAGCTAATGCTTTTTTTTAAGGGTAGAACTTTAAAATTTGAAAAGCTATAGAATCCAATCTTCTGTTCTATGCCGGAATCCACTTCAAAGCACCCTGACAGATGGTTGAACAGATACATTTATTTCATGTATTTGATAAATTTATATTCCACTTTATCAAGAGGAGATTACAGTAACATATATAGCATCCCTTCTCTAATTTTTCCCCAAAGAGCAATCATAGCAATGCTGTAAATGAAATGGGCTGAGAGTGACTGGCTCAAAATTACCCAATAAGCTTCCTTGGCTGATGGAACCTGCGTGTACCTGCGTCTCACAGATCCCAATCCTGTCGGAGCGTAAATCAGCCCCATTCCCCCCCCTGGGGTAATTGCACTTAATTAGAGAGGGATGGATCTTGTTTTTCCATGCTGTGGAACGCAGTCACAAATCCAACGCTTTATCCACTGGATCTCTCAGGAGTACCCATGGGGAGGGGTGTCAAAATGTGCATCATATCCATCGCACACATGTTAACGGGGGCAGGGTTTTGATTGCCCAAACTTTTGATTTTGACATTGTTTATCCACCCTCCATGAATAACCCTGACCCTCTGGTTGTATCTATTAATATTGCTCATGATTTTGCCAATAGACGTTTGCTTCTTCTAAGCCATGATTTTCAGAATTCTTACTGAAATCAGCTTGCACACAGAAAAAAAGAACATATATTGTTTGAAAAGGACTGATCTTGGTGAATGTCTAAGATCCAAATGCTTATGCTGTTAAAGATTGGGGATGCAGAGGACTTCAAAGGAAACAATGGTAGACTAATGGTGGACTTCATGAAGAGCTGAGCCAATAACGGTGGTAGAACAAGGAACCTAAGAATGGATCAGAATTGCCCTCTGGATAAGGAGAGGTCTGGGACAGTTCACAGATGATCCATACAGTGGCCCTCTGAAAGGAAACCATAAGATAACAGTCTTTGGCAGATTTTTATTGCTCTGGGAGTCAAGGGAAAGCAATTTCTGCCCAAGCAACAGTTCAGGACCTTAAAAAGAATACTAGGTTTGCATACTTAATTATTTTGGGAAATTGCTTTTTGGATATTAAGAACCTTCAGAAAGATAAGTTTTATTACACAATTTGAATTTCTTTCAATCCTTGGTGAAATAGGTGTTATTCAAGTTTAAGGTCTTAAAATTATTTTGGAATAAACAGTCAAGATATTAACATTGTTTTTGGAAAATTATAAATGGATTAAGAAGTCAATGGATTTGAAATAAGATTTTGAATTATAAGAATCTTTTCTGGGGGTTGTTTGAAATCCTATTTTAAAAACATGAAGATTTTAAGCATGGGAAAATGTTCATTACAAAAAAAGGGGGAGTTTACAAATGAAACCAGCTGATGTCTTATTAATTAAAAGGCATATACAAATAAAAAAAAACCCCACAAGAGAAACTTGAATGACTTTCTTATCTTGGATTTGCAATAGAGACATGTTAAATTAATGAAGGAGTTTCTGAGAAATGACAAAGAGAAAATGAAAAGAAATAAACTGTGAATACTATTCAAAGTTCAACTTTCTTAACAGCAAAAGAAAAGGTATAAAAAGTTAGTCCAACAAGGCTTTTAAAATTGTTGATAAAGAAGAGATGAGATATGGGAAGGACAAAGAGCTATTTTATTGTAGTATCAGAGAAGATGATAAGTACTTGTCTTAATGAAGGCAGAAGTCATTTTATTTCTTTACATAATTTATTCTTCCTTCCTTCCTTTTTCTTTCTTAATTTCTTCCTTCCTTTTTTTCTTTCTTTTCTTTCTTTCTTTCTTTCTTTCTTTCTTTCTTTCTTTCTTTCTTTTTCTCTCTTTCTTTCTCTGCACTTTTAATTTTTTAATGCTTATATTTTTTATTACTTTGTATTAGTTTTGTATGTTTGTATCTGTAAACTTTAATAATTATATTTTTTTAAAAATATTGATGCACGCAATTCTTTCCAGGGAAGTTCTGCATCAGAGATGTCCGCACCAAAGCAGGATCAGATATGGCAAGCCCCCTTCTATAGTGATCTCCCAGTAAAGCCTTATTTCATATCCTTATTTCAGATATATTCGTATAATGATATCATCGTGCATGCTCAGACACTGCAAACATGTTCCTTGCCTGCTGTCAAAACATAGGCCAGTCGGTAGAAATTGCAACATTATCCCAAATTAATAATTTATTGTTGCTGTTATTATTTATATTATTAATAATTATATTTGAGTAGTTTGCAATAATGAATTAAACTGGTGTTTTTCCATATGCAGACAATTCTAATAGGTTGTTGACTGGAGAAATTTTTAATGACTTTGCTCTTTGAATTATATTTATTATTATTCTATAACATGATGCATTGCACAATTTTAATTGCCTATAGTAGCATCAGAGGATCCTGCTAGCAATGTAGTTCACCTTTTTATAAAACTAATCTTTTTTTTCTTGCATGACCTTTCATATTTTAGTTCATTTTTCACTGGTAGCATAGAACTGGATTGTATAACTTATAATTGACATAAAAAATGTCAGGCCTGTGTCACATTCTTCCATTTCATACCATAAATTTTAGTCAACCTCTTATCATTTTGTGCATTCACATACATGCACAGGGCTGGTAGAGGCCAAGAAATAGAAGAAAATGAAATTAAAATTTTAATGCAGGAATGTAAGCTTCACCTTTGAAAATAATTCTTATCCCCTCTCTCTGATGAACACACTTTTTCCTGGGAGCTACTTGGTTGCACACACTGTATGTCAAGAGAATGGCAATTACATTCAATTATAATGACTAACCTGTCATGACATTTCAGCGCCAAGCAAGATGAAATCTGACATGAAGATGCACAGGACTCTGTAAATCTATGAAAACATTAAAAGGTCCTACATCCTATAGGAAATATTTGGAAAAGATAAATTGGATCTCCTATTTCATTCTTTCAACAAACCTCTGAAACATGGAGAGCGATTGGCCAAAAGTCACCCAGTAAGTTCCATCTCTTTTTACAAAATAACAATGTTCCTCACATATGAAAGAACAAATCAAAGAAGACTTCAGAACAGCATATTTGGAAGAGCAGCAAGAGATAAACTCCTAGAGTTCTAGAAAACTTGGAAACCTGGATTTGACCACTGGCCTGGGGTTGATGCTTAATATTTTTCTAAGGCCATTATTTTGTATTGTTGATTTTGTAATCTATTAGATCATTTTAATCTGGACTGTGTCCTTAATGTTTTAGGTGTTTTTATATTTGTTTGTTTTTCTAATTTTTATCCACTCTACATTGGATTTGGGAAGCCAATAAATTAAAGTAGTAATAACTTTTCCAGAAGTTTGGATCTGACTGTAAAAAAAAAAACAACTACTGGGACCATTAAGTTGAGAAGGTTTTGGAAAATGAGTGGGTTAAGATTTTATGGAACTTTAAGATCCAAACAGGCAAGCATCTTGTTCATAACATGGCTGATATAATAGTTATCGAAAAGAAGGTTGAGCAAAAACAATTGGAAAAACTGATGAAGTACTTGTACATCAAAGCTGAATGCTTATGGAAAAAGAAATCCATTGTTATACCAATTGTGACTGGAACCCTTAGAGCAATACTTAAAAGACTTCCTTGGTATCTGGAAATTTAACAACAACAAAATTATCCTGCTTGGGACGGCCTATATTCTTAGATGCTACCTTAATAATTCTTAAGACCTTGGTTAGAATTGAATTATTAAATTTGGATCGGTCTTAGATTATGAATCTAATTGTAGTTTACCCCCACATAATAGCAGAATAGAACAGGAAAAAGCTGGAGAAAATCACAAAATGCAAAGACCTGCAAATAAAAGAAGAAAGACTGTGGCAAAAGAAAGCAAAGATGCTACCAATACTAATAGGGACCTTAGGTGCAATCCCAAAACATCTGAAGCGCCACTTGAACACAATCACCATTGACAAAATCCTTCTTAGTCAATTGCAAAAGACAACTTTACTTGGAACAGTTTACATCCTGAGAAGATACCTTTAACACCATCAAACAATAAATGCCTATTTCAGGTTCTTGGGAAGGACTTGATAAGTGGATAAAAATGCAAAATCCAATCTAAATATCTGGCTGACTGTGCAACCAACCATAATATTTCCTAATAATATTATATGGATTCATTTGCCCTTTCATATATTGGAAAATTACTTCCAAGGAAAACAATATTCCCTCTGTATTCTAAACTACTCCCATTGTTCCTTCATGCAAGAAAACGGGGAAGAGAACTAAAGATGATTAAAAGTAATAATTCTATAAACTGAGTTGTTATAACAGGTTGGTAGCATCTCTGGGTAAACATTTTGTGCTATTAAAAGAAGTGAATGTCATTCTTATGACTAGACATTTGGCATGTATAGATTATTGTGTCTAATGCTATTATATGTTTATCATACAATCCTAATTAAATACAGCAGAATTTAGTTTTAAGTAAAATTGCATTGGTTCAAAGTTTTCAAATATTAGATAATCCAAATCTGGTAATAACAGAAACTATGAGCAATTGGAAATCATTTCCCTAACACAGAAAAATACAGCTGCACCATTAAGAGATTCAGATACATGAATTCCAGATAATATATTTAGTAAAAATAAGTGTTCAGTAATTACACAACCAAGCCACAATAATAACAGAATATAGAGTATACGTATATGTTTGCATGTATGCCTACATATGCATACATTTATACACACACACACACACACACACACACACACAAAATAGGGAAGAAGGGAAATAAAATAACACTAATTAATATACTGTCCATTGCATTAATTTAAGAACAGCAAACCGTAACTCTGAAATACTATGCAAAGAATATGCAGCCTGCTACTATCTCCTAATTAATTATATGTTTCTGTTCTCTTCCTTGTAATCTTTTGTAAATAAAGATCATAGCACTATATTTTTACCTGTGTTCATTAAAAGAACTGGGTATTTATTAAGCAATTGCTTAACAAACAGAGAAACTGACCTTAACAAAGGCCCAAATTTTGGAAGCAAGAGACAAAGGATGACCAATTAGCCTATTATTTCCCATCAATTTGATTTTTCTATTCTTTAGAGTTCTGCTATTTCATTACAGGGTTTCAGCTGAGTACTATTCTTTTGTTGAGGCTCCTCTTAGGATTCTCATTATGATTATTAAGTGTTGTAACCATGCATTTTTCCCCTCATGCAGCAAGAATTTATCAATTCAACTGAAGTCAGATTCACTAGCTTAGCAGATTTCATGTTTTTATTTGGCAGAATTTGCAAGTAGCTAAGGTGATGAAATACATCTTGTATATTCTTAGTGAGTAGCAAGCTTAAGAGTAGAGAAGTGGAATCAGTGATATATCAAAACCAATTAAAGGACAGCTAGCTAGATAAAGCAACACCCATTTCAAATCAGAAAAGAAACCTTGGCAAGGACAGTACTAAAGAACTGTGTAGAAGCAGTAATTGAACAACAGGACCTATTTCTTATGCTAGCTTAATACTTTCATAAATTTATTTTAAAGTATGCTTGAAAGTTGTGTCTTCATCATTCAAGCTGCCCAGAGTCACCTTATGGGGAGATGGGTGCCATAAAAATTTAATACATACATACATACATACATACATACATACATACATACATATATACCAATAAAGGAGATTATTTTTAGCTCAGGGTTGAAATGAGAGTCTTTAGTGCTCTCTGAGCATGGTTTTTTTCCCAGCTTTTAGTGCAGGTAATCCTCAATTTATGACCACAACTGACCCCAAATTTCTATTAAGTGAGAATTGTTAAGTGAATTTTGCCCCATTTTACAACCATTCTTTTCCCAGTTGTAATGTGAATCACTGCAGTTCATAAGTTAGTAACCCGGCTGTTAAGTGAATCTGGCTTCCCTATTGACTTTGCTTGTCAGAAGGCTGCAAAAGGTGATCACAGGACTTTGGGGCACCACAAAGTCATAAATATGAACCAGTTGCGAACCATCTGAATTTTGATGACATGACCCCGGGAATGCTGCAAAGGTCATAACTTTGAAAAACAGTCGTAAATCATATTTTTCAGTGCCATTGTACCTTTGAATGGTCACTAAGGGAACTGTTATAAATCAAGGATTACCTGTATGTGGCATTATAGTAATTTATAGAGTAGGTCATTCTAGAGGCAAGACATAATGGTAGGGATGCTTTGCTGTCACTAAACTGAAGTTTGCAGTTTTTATGAAGCATGCTTGCAGTCAGATGTTACCTAGCCTGGTAATGAAACCTTTGTTGGAAACCAACCCACAAGCTCAGAGAATGATCCTTCATTCTTATTAGAGGTGGTATTCAGCAGGTTCTGACCAGTTCTGGAGAACCAGTAGCAGAAATTTTGAGTAGTGCGGAGAACCGATAAATACCACCTCTGACTGGCCCCACCCCCATCTATTCTCTGCCTCCCGAGTCCCAACTGATCAGGAGGAAATGGGGATTTTGCAGTAACCTTCCCCTGGATTGGGGAGGGAATGGAGATTTTACAGTATCATTCCCCTACCACGCTCACCAAGCCACGCCCACCAAGCCACACCCATAGAATCAGTAGTAAAAATTTTTGAATCCCACCACTGGCCCTTACCATTTGCTGCTTATTCATATCAATATAAATATTAACGTGTACCAATTGAGGCCATGAGCTCTAATGCTAATTTCAAATCAAGTCAAAGAATACCAAGTGAGACTTTTTTTAAGAGAAAAGACTTTCATGACTGGGACCACACAATGCAAATTGTGTGGGGATCTATATGATCGTAATTGGATGGGGAAGAGGGCTACATGCTGTATAGCATTCAGACATGTAATGGTCTAGGCAGTGGTGGGATTCAGCCAGTTCGCACCACTTCGAGAGAACCAGTAGTGTTCTGTCCCCTCCCTGCTTCAGGAGCCCAGACAAGCACGCACACAAACAGAAGTGTACGAAAGTCGTTTATTCACCATTCATAAACAACAAGCTGGCAGCGAGCCCGGGAGAGATAAAGACAGCTGTTATTTTGAGTTTCCACAGCCAGTCCCTGATAAGGCTCTCCGGCATGTCCAAAAACAAACAGTCTTAAGGTTAGCAAACACTTATCTGATGCAGTACTTCAGGAAACAAGCAGCCAAGTTAATAATTTGTTCGTCACAAAAGCCAACAAGGTAAGGTTAGCTCCTTTTATACCTTGTGGGGCGTTGGCTTTGTGACTCATCACCTCGTGCTCGGCCCCACCCACTCCTTTGCTGAGCCCGTCTCTCTGATCGTCGCCACCTGGGATTAATCCACTCCCTCTGCTCATTAACGTCTGACTCAGAGGAGCTTTCCTCCTCAGGGCTTTCAGCTGGGGCCTGGGGTGGTGTCAAACCAGACAGGCCAGGAGAGGGGGGCCTTGCCTCCTCCTCCTCTTCACTTTCGGAGGGTTCTTCCTCCGAAGGTCCAGGCTCGGGAGCCGAAGACACAACAGGTTGTTAACTTTCTGAGCAGTTTGGTGAACTGGTTGTTGGAAGAAATCATTAGGGCAGAGAACCGGTTGTTACATTATTTGAATCCCACCACTGGGTCTAGGGCTGAAATGAAATCATCTCATTTGGAATCTGCAAAAAACCAGATACTGAGGCTTCCTCTCACATACAAAAGAATCTAATACTGAAAGAACTCACATAATGCAATGAGCAGTATAGAAAATTGCTTATATGGCAGTGCAGACTGCCATATACTGTTAATAATGGTTCCGGGTCATAGGAAAATATATATATATATTTTCAGCTGGTCCCTTTAACCTTAGATCTATGCACAAAGTGTGGATCTATCAAAGATCTATGAACAAACTGTGGGTTCCACTACCATGATGTGACTTAGGTTTACCCCAAGGGAAACAGCATCCTGTTTCATAAGAACAATGTCAGTACATACTAAGTAGCATTAGGAGGAGGTCACTTATTTATATCAAATTAAACTTTAAAATATATGTAAAAAGAATTAATTTAAATCTGAAGATTAATGAGAAAGTAGTTTGGAACTGGGAGTCCAAAATGGGAAACCACTCATCTCTTTCATAAAGATCATTCTTCAATTTGTTTTGCTCTATTTTCAATGATAAATCTTTTTATTTTGCCAAAAAGCTAGTATACAAATGCAGCAAGCACACAACAATAAAACACAATTGGTACACACAATATACTACTATTGTTAGTGTGATATTTAGGGCTAATTTTTTATTCAGGTAGGCTTTTGCTGTTGATTTCAGAATTGGGTAATAAAAAAAACCCCACTCTCCTTTAAGTATATAGACAAATAAATTCCATAATGAGCAGGCATGTTGCAGAAGATAGCAACTCTTAAGCCCATTTTTATTTACTAAGAAGATTAGCTTGGCAATTCTCCCATTAAATCAATAGTGAAAATCATAACAAAAAAAAAATTAAGTGGCAAAATAACAGCAGATTCATGCATTTTTCCCCTTACTATTGGAATCAAGCCATGTGCAAACTATAAAAGGCTAAAAGAGTAAAAAGCAAATGTGTCTATTCCCAAAACTGATACCATTACCATACCTTATTCCCTATGGCTTTTGTAGTTGTTGGCATATTCAATTACTATAAAATTTCTGCTTAAAATATACACTGATTCAAAGTAACCTTGAAACAAAATATTTGTATTTATACTATTTCCAGACAAAGAACTCCATCAGAAGGTGTGAACTGACCCACCAGGTGTCAAAGAGGCCAAATTATTGCATAATGGGCAAAACCAAATTTCACATAATATGAAAAAAACTAACTCCTCCGATATCTGTCATGCTGTTTCTCACTTTTTCAGTTTGTTGCAAATGCAATATATTGACTCAGCCCTTGCTCTAGTAAGCATTCACATTCTTCAGTAGCAAAAAAAAAGTATATAGGCTTCCTTGTTCTTCTGTTCTTCTTTTTGCATAGAATGATGTTGTACAAAACTGTACAAAACAATAGTTTTGTATTGTAATGGAGAAGAATTCAAATATACACCACTTAGACCAATGTTAAGACTTGTGGATTTCAATTCCCAGAATTCCCCAGCCAGTTGCCAAGGTTAGAAACCTAAACCATTGTTCATTGTATTTGCAGCCTTCCCTTGACAAACTTGAGGAAAAGCTTCTGTAAAATGCATTACCTAGCTCTTTGACTGCGTATATGACAATCCTTCCTAGCTTCAAATATGCTGATCACAGCTAATACATTAGCATGAAGGAAATCTATTAAGTCTCCCCGAAGAGGAAAACAGTTATTTTCTTTGCAAATACTTGTCTCTACTTGTAGCAATCACTAACAGCTTAGCAGAGGGATGCTTAGACTGTAAAGTTGCTTGTTTCACAGGTGCTTTTAAGCTGACAGTATTACACTGCAGCATATTTTCCATGAGAACCATATTACTTGGACATAGAACCTGCAATTTAAAAATAATGTTCAGGATATATGATTTGCTCTTATATATACATGTGATAAGTTGCACTTATTACATGTATCCTATAACTGTTTTATTTATTTCTGCTATCAAAAGCCAGTCCCATACCAGAATGCTCATTGAATTAACTAATTTATTGAACAGGCAATTTGGAAACATACCTGCCACTACAAACTAAAAAGTTTCCAAATAGTCCTCTCATGGAAGTAACATTTCTTTAGTCCTAACCTGAAGTCTTCCAGATTGGATAGAGGTCAGTCCCTCTTGATCCTTGGCAATGTCGACTATATGATCATGGGAATCCATGTCTACGTATATATGGATGGAACCAAGCTAGCAATGTCCATTCTAAATATTGCTGAAAATATAGGGCCAGGGTAGCTGTTTTGATCAAACCTCTACTAAAGTTATTCTAATCATGGTACATGCCCTTTGAAAGCAATCTTTCAAAATGCTGAATCTGTTTCAACCTCATTTTATTTCTCGGTATGCCTTCAGTCTTTTTGCTTCCCCTCCCAACCTGAATTTGGTTGTGATTCTCCCTCCCAAGTTTAGCTGATAGCTTTTTGAGGCATCACCATGACGACTGAAAGACCACCTGAGATTATAACTAATGGTCAAAGTTTTCCTTCAGAGCAAACTCCAGCTGTTACAAACTTCTCCCATTTATCTCTTCACAGCCTCAATTAGGGCAATTGCACTTGGAACTGATTTCCTCCTACCACCCACCGAATAGATACGTCCACCTGTCGATTGGCATCCCTGCTTCATTACTTGTTGACAACCTGAAAAGCAACTGAGCTCCGCTAACAAATTGCTTCTAATCATTTTCTTCCCTAACATTATCTCCACAGTCCTTCAGTATGCAGACATACTCTCAGCATGCTGAGCTGGTTCCATCCACAGAAGTGTGAACAGAGCAAGAACCATGGATTGTGGATTCTCTTTCTCAATTTGCAATATAAAATAATTATGACTATATATTATGTCTCTTCTCTCTGTGTCCTCATAATACTGCTCCTGTGTAGATAATCCATTATCAGTTCTTCTTTGACTGTTTACCCTCTAACATCCTCTAATTATAAATGATGTAGTTATGAGTAAGAAAGCTTCCACATCTAAAAAATAAATAAATAACAACAAACAACGGAGTGTTTAAATTCACTTCCATCCTATCTTTTGCATGCATTAAGATTTACAGTACTTGGTTTTTTAGTGCAGAGAACAGAGCAATGCAATGCCTTCTCTGACCTGAAACTAAAAATGTGTAACTTTAGCCTTAAGATAAAACTCAACTGCTATGAACTTGCATATGTAGGTAGTCAACATTCTAATCTCTTGTCACAAAATTTTTGCCCAAAGCCAATAGATTACGACAAACTGAAAATATTAGGATTAAAAGTGCCCCTTTTTGTGTATGGTCTGATAGTGCATTAGTTTTCAAGTATGCCACAAATTTAAAACCTTTCTAAACAGATTAAAAATAAGTCTTTAGTAACATACATGCAAATATTTTGAGGCAGTTCATTTAAGATTTTAATCTCTGTTAGGCAGTGTGGTTATTACATATCCTAATCTTACTTTCCCTATTTTGGAAAGATACAACTATTCCTTTTTAAAATCCCTTGAATTTTTTCCTAGTTACTACCAGAAATTTGTTATAATCATTGTGAAAATATGGTATTTGTACAAGCTTTATCGAGATGCTAATAGAATACAATATTTGTAGTTGAGGATTAAACTGGGAGGCCTTTGGAGCTTTCTGAGCTTGGTTGTTTTTTTGCAGATGTTTCATTACCAAACTAGGTAAACTAGGCTTTTGTATTGTCTCTTTGTAGGTAGATGTTTATTTCTATGTGCCTATTTGTGCCTGATTTGTTAGAGTGCCAAACTTCCAAGAATTCTCTAGAATTTTTGGATTTGGCTTGGCCTAGGATGCTGTTTCCCTTTTGAAACTATGGTTAAGTATGGTTAAGTCATGTGTTGTGAAATTAAGGGTTTTTTATAATTTCTGATCTCAAGCTGGTGTTCATGGATATGATCTTTTAATCTTCTATTTATTTGTCCTACATAGTGGCTGCTATAGTCTTTACACTGTATGTTTTAGATGACTGCTGTTTTATCTTCTGGGCCTGCTGAGTTTTTTAGCTTAGTTTACTTAGGACAGTGGTGGCTAACCTTTTTGCCATTGTGTGCCAAAAGCAGGGGGAGTGCAGGGCGGGTCACACGCGCATATGCCCACACCCATAATTCAATGCGCCCCACCCCACACACATGCGTGCGCAAACCCCCCTTGCACTTTTGGCACGTGATGGCACGGTGGACCTGGTAGGCTTGTTTTTCACCCTCTCCAGGCTCCAGAGGCTTTCTTGGAGCCTGGGGAGGGCGAAAACAGCCTTCCCCACCCCCACCCCCCGGAAGCCCTCCGGAGGCCAAAAACAGCCTGTTTTTCAACTTCTGGTGGGCCTGGAAGGCCTGAAAATCAGCTGGCCGGAGTGCACATGTGCACTGGAGCTGAGCTAGGGCAATGTTCGTGTACCCACTGATAAGGCTCCACGTGCCACCTGTGGCACACATGCCATAGGTTCGCCATCACGGATTTAGGATGTTTTGGAGGGCTTTGATTGATTTGTGTGCCACAGTGATACCATGTTGTTGTGATAATCTGTTGGTGGTTTCTGAGATATTTTGATGTGTGGCAGTGTTATCCTTTTCACAGTTTCTGTTGGTTGTGCTATATTGGGTTGCATGATCAGACACTTTTTGATGAAGTTGCATGAATATCCACTTTGTTGGAAGATATATAGATAACTTGTTTCCTTTTTCTAATGTCCTGGATTCCTGCACTGTGTTTTTGTTCATCTAAATCAGGGGTGTCAAACTCATGTCATCATGGTGGCATCACATGATTTATTCTGACTTCCCCCCCCCCTTTACTAAACTGGGTGGGGGCAGGGCCAGCACATGACACCTCCGGCCCCCGGGCTACAAGTTTGACACCCCTGATCTAAATAGTTCTTACACAGCTTCTCTTGTGGGATGCTGGGCTGTTACTTTGGTAATGGAGCACTTGGTTGGTGTGGGTGGTTTTATGAGTGTGTTTATGACTTGCCATCACTGTCTCTGCTGATAAGGATACCCAGAAAGAGCAGTGTCTTGTTTTCTTCTTCCTTAGTGAATTCTATGCCTTTGAAGATGTGGTTGATTGTTTTCGTGTGTATTCTTTAGTTGGTCCTTTTTTATTATGACAAAGGTGTCATCTACATACTTGATCCATACTTTGGACTGTGTGCTATCAATTCCAGGCATTGCATTAAGGTTTCTGCTATTAATCCTGAAAACAGTGATTCCATAGGTGTTCCTTTGATATGTTTATATATTTGTCTATAGAACTGAAATTATGTGGTTAGGTAAACCTAATCATGATTCTTGTTATTCCAGTCTTGGTGTGTTTGGTTAGGTTGAATAGGTTGTATAGTATTGTTGGCATGGATTATTTGTCAGGATGGCAAGTAATTTTGAGTGTTTCAACTAAATTGTATTTTATTTGTTAGACTGTTATTTTAGCTTTTCTCCAAAACCTCAGCATACATAGTACATCTTTTGCTATTTTTACCTCTGCAACAATAACCATATGAGGCAGGTTGAACTGAGAGATTATGACTGGTTCAATGATCCAGTGAAGCTCTGTGTTTCTTTGGTTATACTAGAGTATAACACCTGGAATAGTATACCACACTGTCTCTCACCTTATTGACATTACTGCAGTGGGAATTTGAGTTCTTAAAATTCTGCATATTTTCTTCTACTACTAACATTGATATCAGAAATTAGGAAATTAGGAACTAGCAATACAGTATTTGTATTTAAAATATTGTGGATTAAACTTCCCAAACTTAATATCCTCCAAATTGGATTTCAACTTCAATTTCAATTTCTGGGCTCTAACCAGTACAATTAGTATCAATGTTAAAGAAATCCCAAACTTGCCCAGCTCAGCATATTTCACTTGAAAAATTGAGATCAGTTTCTGAAAAATAATCTGGAAATGTAAAACAGACAAAGAACGACAAGGATGAATGATGAGAAGGAGTCATGTTCTAGAAAAATACAAATCCTATGAAATGCTGGAAAAGTTCTGCCAGAGCTTTAATCTTGTAAGATGCTAGTGTAAGCATTAAGTAGCAACATGAAGGTTATAGTCAGTTTATGCTCCATCAAATGATATAGAAACTAACAAATTACAAGGGTTCTGCCTCATGGATCATCCAGGTTCAAAACTAATCTAATATGCTGTCTGCCATAAGAAGAATGTCCATTTTATTATTCATTTTCATCAAGGTTTTTTGAAAAAATAACTCACATCAATTGTTGGTAATTAATTCCAGGGTAATTACATCTATCTATCTATTTCCTAAGACTTATAACCGTACAACATAAAAGAAATATTTATTTATACTTGTTGTCTGCCAGATTTACTACAATAAAATACAGGAAAACTAATACACATCTCTTGTTGGATTAGTAGCACTTAAAAGTATGAGAAATAGTCCTAAATGAAAACTTCACATAACAGGACATTAAAAAATTCTTCGAATGGTGCTTGTTTCATTCAAAGCTGTAAACAAGGGAATTCCCAATAAATTTCTACTGTCTATACACATGTGAATGTTTGTATTTTTCCTTCAGGCTTAATAGTACCCATAGTTCCCACCTTTCAGCATAAATGAGCAAGAATCGGCACGGTCTAGACTGACGAAGCTTTATATCGAGTTGGAGGGTGAAAGTAGTTGGATCTTAATGCAAATAAATTTAAGGTACAACCATATGGTTTCAGCATTTCCCAACCTTTTTTGTATGTAGACCATAATACTAACATCAAAAGCTTGAAGGCATAATAGTTATGACACTTCTAGGAGGCATGCATAGTGCTTCAATGTTTTACATTAAAAAAAAATAAAAAAAAGACAAAATACATAAGATATTGGTACTTCTGCTGAAATCTTGGGGACTCAGGACACTTAAGAAATTTATCATGGCATCCTCCATGCAGTACTACCAGTAGTAACTGGGAACCATTTCTTTATTGTTCTTCCTTTTCATTTAGAACAGGGGTGTCAAACTTGATTTCATTGAGGGCTGCATCAGGGTTGTGTTTGACCTCATGTGGCCGGGGTGGGTGTGGCCAGGGTGGGCATGGCCAGCTTGACATCACTCGTGTCAGGGGAGCCTGTGATGGCCTGAGTGCTCTGCCAAGAAAACGTGCTCCCGAGCTCCATTTTTGGCTGGGACAGCCTCCTGCAACTCTCTGCCAGTGAAAACGAGTTTGGGAGCCTGTTTTCATTGGCAGAGGGTTGCAGGAGGCAATCCCAGCTGAAAATAGAGATTGGGAGCCTGTTTTCTCTGGCAGAGGCACTATGGGCTGATCCTTCGCTCTTTCCAGGGCAGCCTCGTGAGCCGGATCTAAGCACCCTGTGAGCCAGATCTGGCCCTCGGGCCTTGAGTTCGACACCCCTGATTTAGAGATATGATGATGCAAAAGAGACATGTCAAGGGTTAGGGTTAGGGTAGGGCGGTTTATTTGCACTTCAGAATACAGGTTTTTATCTTAAGTAATAACATAGTAACTATACAAAATAGATTCATTGACAACCAAAACACAAATGAATTATACAGTCTATATTATTAAAAACAAAGAGCTAATTTGGTGTAGTGGTTAAAGCATTCGGCTAAAAACTGTATTCTGAAGTGTAAATGACACCAGTTGGACAGGCCAATTCCACTGGGATGAGATGGTTCCTTAAGGAGCTTGGACCCATTTCATAAAAGGCTTCATGTCATATCTATGATTCAAAACAATTATTTCATATTGCCATGTTAGAAGAATCAGCAGAGGTCATACCTCTAGAATACTGAGTGATTGACATAATTAAATAAAAATATTGCATTATATTTACAAAGCATATAAATAAGTAATGTTACATGATATACCTGTAACAGGAGATACTAATACTAACAACTTGAAACAATATGCTCTGTGACTTGTTTAATTATGATTTTTTTCATAAGTAATAACACACATCATTCTAATAAGCCTACGCTCACAGATGGAGTTACTGCATTTATGTTCAGCAATTTAATATATTTTCATATTGCATGTTTCTGTGGATATGGATTTAACAAAAATATGATGGCTTCAAAAGGGACTTGCATTTTATTAGATCAAATCTATCTTCTGGTTGCCACAAATGAAACTGTATTGATTAAATATTTTGCTCTCCCCTTCCAAAGCTGCTTTTTTATCTTTCTTTTCCTTAATTACCATCGTCCCAGGAACAAGGAAAAAGGGCATGTATTGATTGCTTAAATGTTAGAAATCCATGTAATCAAATATTTTTAAGGCAAAATAAGAGTTTATTTTTGCCACTTAGAATACAATTTAAGTTTTAAAAAAGCTTTCTGGAAGAAAATGCAAATACAGTAGGATGGATTACAAAATGTACACATGTGCTAAAGATATATAATTTAAAAAAATTAAAGTCCAATTATTTTCAGCTATGAAGTTTAGTTTAGTTTAGTTTAGTTTAGTTTAGTTTAGTTTAGTTTAGTTTAGTTTTAAAAAAAACCTTGGATTACCTTAATTTTGTTTATTCTTCTCCCAAGCCCAGCTCATAGAATCTAGAAACTCTTGAAAATGTATTAACAATGACATTTAGCAACATAAAGTCATTTTCATTCAATTAAATAAACACACCATGTTAACCTTCAGTAAAAGAGGTATTCTGTCTTTTTATGGGCTGCTATAAACAGATTTCTGAGCTTGAACGAAGCCAAGATCAATAAAGTCTCTGTGAAAAATAATAATCTCTTGCACATTTTATTGACAGCTGCCTGGAAAATATTGCTGAAGTCTAACCATCCTGATGATTGCGTCTTTTCTGGTCTTTTCCTCTTGTTATTTAATGTCAAAATTACAACATATAGAAACTTATTTGGAAATGTTCACACGAATCACTTCTGTTGTTATATGAATAAGAAACTATTCACACCTGACCCTAAATGTTTGTGCAAAAGTAAAATTTGGGGAGGAAAGGAGCATTAAAAGCAAAAGTTATCTTTTCTTGGAGCCTCTCTTTTTCCTAATTATGTATACTCTGTAGAGCAGAGATGTCAAACTCAATTTCATTGAGGGTTGAACATCAGGGTTGAACATCAGGGTTGTGTTTGAGCCTTGGTAGTACAGTGGTCTAAAGCACCCTGTTATTAACACCAGCTGCCTGCAATTATTGCAGATTCGAATCTCACCAGGCTCAAAGTTGACCCCGGCCTTCCATCCTTTCTAAGGTAGGTAAATTGAGGACCCAGTTTGTGGGGGCAATAAGCTGACTTTGTATAAATATACAAAAGTATGAAGGCTATTGCTTAGCGCATTGTAAGCTGCCCTGAGTCTCCAGAGAAGCGGCATATAAATCAAATTAAAAAGGGGGGGCTGGGAGGCATGACCAGGGGGCATGGCTAGCTCGACATCACTCCTGTTGGGTGCACCTGCAGTGGCCCAAGTACTCTGCCAGCGAAAACAGGCTCCTGAGCTCCATTTTCGGCTGCCATGTGGCCCTCCTGAGCTCTGTTTTCACTGGCAGAGGATTGCAGGAGGCCATGGCAGCCGAAAACGGAGCTCGGGAGCCCGTTTTTGTATGTTTGTATGTGTGTTTCTAATTATTGCTATTTATTCATATTTGTTCTCTTTTATTCTTTAAAGTTTAACAATTCATTCTTTATCTTAATATCTTTATATGTGTTTGGGGTTGGTTTTCTTCCCTTTCATCTTTTTTATTGTACAGCAATCTTTCTCCTCAAACCTACCATCTCTTTTCTTTCCTTCTTACTTTCTCTCTCCCCCCCTTCTTCTCCTCCCTACTTCCTCTTCCTTTCTTCTTCTCCTCCTCTCTTCACTCATTCACAGTAGAACTTCCATTCTTGGCTTAAATGTGTGTACATACATGACTTTTTGAACAGACCCAATCTGTAGTTATTTAGCTGGTACACCTAGTAAATGTGTGATTACTTCAAATTGCGCACTGCAGTGGCATCCTCCTGCGGCAAGAACCTGCTCAGGAAGTACAGCTTTCAGGACGCTTGGAGAAGATGCATAAGCTCACTCCAGATCCAGCATGACACTCCTCAAGAAGAAGGCAAGGAAGAGTAGGAAAAAAAATCTTACAAACTTGACTGAACTGGCAAGATAAAACCCCTGGTAAAAAGGGATTATAATTCCACAAAACTCATTTTCAGTTATCTTTCTCCCTTCTGGGCTTGATATCTATTATTACAATATTGACCCCTAAAGAAAACTATTTTCCTTATAGGCTCTTTGAATACACAACTTTCCTTAATTTTCACACATTAGCAATTCCCCCTAGTTATTTTTAATGCAGAATTTTCTAAATCGCTTGTGCTTTTAATTTAGGGAACTCCCTTGTAGGAAAAAAAAATATGAATGCTGAAAAATAACTGTTCCAGTTTACATGTTGAGTAAGATGGAAATTGAACATATGTTTGTCCAATAGAGAAAGGGATTTTTTCCCTTCATTCCTCTAGTCTTTTACACGTTCATAGAAAGTTAGTCAAGTGTCTCCAATATCTTTGCTTCTGCAAAAAAAAAAAAAAAAATGCTACCCTCATCAACACACAAGGCACAACACACAAAAAATTGGCATACATTATTGCACTTGACTAATTGACGTGTATTGACACGGTACACTGCTTATTCACCAGAATGGTAAATGTTCCTTGTATATACAAATGCTTATTTTACTAAAACTCTAATCCCAATTGAATTTATTTGAAATGCTTTGCTAACTGACAGTAGAGATACGTATATCATACTGATAATTTTAAATTGGATTTACATATTGCACAAGGTCATTCTTTAATAGTGGCTTATTGAAAAAACTATGACTAGTTGGATAGATTTCCACAATAAGTTAAGCAAAATCAAACAAATCATATTGTCAGGTTCTGTAAAGTATGGAGAAAAAACCCTCAGCACGCAAAAGCAGTAATCAAGTTTGTTTACTCTGATATTGGTACTAACTGACCACCTTAAAGTATTACAGAAAGGAATCTTTGTTGGAGCTGACGCTCCATGCTCCCCATCACCCTTTAAGCAGCATACAGCTCCACCCCAGTGCAATCACTCAATTATCCAATTAACCTGTATCCTCCCTCTCCCTCCCCAATCCATTGCAAGCCGCTCCAGTTCCGCACTGCTCCATCTTTCCTTAAAATGATGGATGGTTAGAAACTGCTTCAGTGCATGCCCCTGAATTCATCTAGCATGTGGCTGGGGAGTTGAAGTGAGAGGCATGCCTTGGGGCTGATGACCTAGCAGATCAGGCACACAGGAAGGGTTGTCGGCGAAAGCATGCAGTAGCGGAATGGTGATCCCCATACAAATGGCAGCCCCAAGTACCGTCGCAGGGCTGGGGCTGACATGAGGCCCCTCTACCATGGAGATGGTGTCTAAAACATAGGAACAGTAGTGAGTGCTTTAAGATGATAGAGGCCACCGTCAATGGGAGGTGGTGGTACATCTGAGACCCCTGCAACCGGTGTGGTAAGCTTTGGCACATGCACGCCTGTCTTAGTACTCGGTCAAGTCCCCCTGTTTGAATCTAGCTAACTGCTGTGGACTAAGGTCCTTTCCTCTTTTTTATGTAATGCTGTTTGCATTTTCTTCTAAGGAAAAAAGGGGGGAGTTGAAGCTGTAGGACCTTTTCAGTTCTAACGTCATAATTAGCAAAGAAAATTTCTAGTATCCTTTCAGGGGTAAAAATATATAATGGATTTCTTGTAATCCATGAACCTATACACCACTGAGCTGTGGTGGACCAGTGGTTAGAATGCAGTATTGCAGGCTAACTCATTGCTTACTGTCAGGAGTTCAGTTTTGACCAGACTGACTTCCATCTTTCTGAAATCAGTAAAATGAGGACCCAGACTGTTGGGGGCAATATGCTGACTCTGTAAATCACGTAGAGAAGGTTGTAAAACATTATGAAGCAATATATAAGTCTAAATGTTATTGCTATTAATATTGCTATTCTACAGCTGTACTTCTGTTGCTGCTTCTTTTCTCTCTCTTTCTCTTTTGCTGTTGTTTCAATAGATTGATGGCATTTTATCTTTTTTTTTAAAAAAAATGCTGCACTGCATTCTTATTATCTCTATACTGTTGGATGCCTTTCCTAAAAAGACAGGTTAAAATATTTTGTACCCATAAATAAAAATAATCTTCCGTTGCTTTCATCTTATTTATACCCTTCATCTTTTCATCTACAAGGAGACTTTGCAGTTGGACTCCAGTTGAAGCATTGAGCAGAAGAAGCACCTGCCATCTTAGCTGGAGATAAGAATGACCTAATTGAAACACACCATATGGTAGCTAATGAACAAATACAGTCATCCTTGAATGCATGCTATTTTTTATGGAATACCTGCAGCTTGTCAAAACAAGTTACTTTGGAAGTTGCTAAATTCTATTTTTTTATATTTATCATTATATTTGTACTAATTTTGATGAATTCACTTTCCACATGCTATGACATTGTCTAGGCCTTCCAGGAGGCCAGCACCAACTGAGCATTAACAGTATCAATCATTAAAACAAATTGCCACCCTTAATTTTATAATCAGAATTCAAGCAACTAGTCCAGTAAAGGCAGATATTCCCATGAAAATTCATTTTTAAATGGTTAAATCTACAGTTCCATGGACTATGGCAAACAATGCATTGGATTTCTTAAATACAAGTGCTCTATCCATTGCCTCTTTTTATGTACACTGAGAGCATATGCACCAAAGATAAATTCCTTGTGTGTCCAATCACACTTGGCCAATAAAGAATTCTATTCTATTCTATTCTATTCTATTCTATTCTATTCTATTCTATTCTATTCTATTCTATTCTATTCTGTTCTGTTCTATCTCGATCCCAATATCTATTCCTATTTCTATTCTCAGTTACATTAGCTGCTTCATTTAGATTTGACACATTTCAAATTCAGAAAAAAAATTTAGGTCCCAGAAATGTTCTAATGCTGACAATTTCAGAACAGTTTTGAGTTCAAGGCACAAATGGAAAGTATAAACATTGGATAAAAAAAACATTGTCTCCTACCCTTCCCCTCTTTGAACTTTATATAGGAGAGGAATCCTCCACATTCAATCTTGAATAAGCAAACTGGATGGAATGAGTTCTAGCTAAGAGAGTGGTGCTCAACATACTTGGGCACAAAGTAATAAAGGGTTTAATTTACCAAAACCAAGGCTTTGAATTGCACTTAGAAAGTTCTAAATTCTAATTCAGAGCCCACAACACCAATTTATATGATGTGACAACCAATGGGTGAAAGAAAACCTGACCTGAAAGATAGCTTGGCCTAGTAGAATAGTTTCAACTTGCTATAGAGCACTTGGGCAAATAAGTACAAATATAGGAATAATTTATTCAGCTCCCTAAACTTCAAGGAACAGTTGTGAGTACAGGGAAGTCACCTCTGAACTTGCAAATGCTTGCTGGATTAAGACTATTAATGAAAAGGGGAAATCGTGTTGCTAGGAAGTGGGATTTAGTTGCTATGAGATGCTGCTCTGGCTCATGGAAACAATGAGGCGCGGGGGGGGGGAGTGCATCTTATACCCCGAAAAATACGGTATATATTCACATACATTTGATATATATATATATGAATTTTGATTTTTATTTTGTTTCTCTTTTAATGGGTGAAAAAAAAAAACAATTCCACATTTCAAATTAGCACAAAAACTGCTTGCCCTTCCAAGAAAAGGCAATATAATAATCATCTACATTTGATTAGAAAGCTAAATGGGATGAATGAATAAATAAAAAACCCTTAGGACATAACTATAGAGGCAAAAGATCAATTGAAATTAGAAGGAGGGATAAAGAATCACAGATATAAGAAACTAAGAAACCAAAGTTTTACTTGTAGAAATCACATGCTATTTAAATCTAGGTTTAATGATTCACAATTACAATCCCATATATATACTTACCTGGAATTTTTTTTTTATCAAATTTGGTCAGACTTATTTCTGAGCTGCGGATATCATTGTATAGTATTCTATAAAGTGGCTTTATAAACTTTTAATAATTTTGGATCTGCATTCCTATCCTGTTACCCAGTAGAAAATGAAGATGGGAATACAATTAACTGAGCCTATTTCTTTTACTCCATCTTGTTAAATATTAAGACTCCATGATCGTTGAGTTGCTCTGAACTGTTTTCTATTAGCATCCCAAGCAACTCTTTGTCAGCTTTGGAAGCCATATTAGGCCGGAAGCTTCAATGCTGCCACCTCCTCATGTGTGGGAAAGTAGGAGGGGGGATTTAGGAGAGGGGGTTAGTAGACATAATAGCATTCTCCCTGTCAGTCAAGGTCAGGACATCCAGCATCTGGAGAAGGAGTGGTCGGGGGGACTGGGTCGAGATGGAACAGACGTTGATTGGAGCATGTGATCAATGGGGAGAAAGGGGATGGTTTTGGGAGCTTTGACTTACTGAAGGAAAACCTTCAGATTTGAGATTTCCCAGATGTGCCAGTTTGCCTATTCTAGTAAAGTGAACTTTGGAAAATGTTTGCTTCCACGTCTTTACTTGGAGTTGGGGTTTTTCTGGAACTCTGACACTCTTCCTATTTTGAAAACAAATACAGCCCCTTTTGTAAGGGGTGGGAGATTAACATTGTTGTGTTGTATTATATTATATTAATCTAATTAAATGTAGAGAGTCTCCTGCTTGAGCAGGGGGCTGGACTAGAAGATCCCAAGGTCTGTTCCAGCTCTATTCTATTCTAAGTCTAATCAGCATTCACCTAGGGAGGATGTTATGTGTATGTGTGTTAATCTTTTTTAAGACACTTTTTTAATTTCTTGTTTGTTGTGTTTTTACTTCTTTTTTGGTTCCCCCACCCCCAATATTTTGGTGATTTGTATTTTAACTTTTCTTGAATAAACTAAATATTATTCGGGAATGGGGGAAGAAACCTAGTACAGCATTTATATAAAGTTTGATATTCACAGGGCTAGGTTCTATTCTTTACTGTTGTGACCAGTACCAATGGGATCCTTAATAGCTACAAATTAAATTCACATTTAGCACTCAGTACAAACATTAATTAACTAATCTTCACAATATCCCTGAGGGAAAGCCATGGCATTATACATACAAAGGTTAAGTGAATTGCCTTAGTCCATATAACATCAGGGACTAAATTAGGATTAACCTGTATAAATAGTATTTACCACTGCAATTTTTTTAAAAAACATTACAAATGTTTTGATTTTCTTGTATTTGTTTTTGCATTGCCTTTTCTGTCATTTATTTGTTTTTGTCTATCCTTTCCTGCCACAGGCTGATTGAAACTATTTTGCTACCACAACTCTAGCATAGCTGGAGTGAAGTGGAAGGAAGGAACCACTTTGGAAAATGTATGCTTCCTCTCTACAGAAAATCGTTGGCAAGAATCCAGGTGTTACTGGAAAGGACTGCATACACCTTGAAGATTGATGGTGCAGCATTTCTCACTGCCAAATCAACAAACATTTCCATCAATGGGAATCCAAATCCACCAGACAAACCTTTTCCTTAAATAAAGTCCATTCAAGGCACAGATTATTTTTTATTTGTTCCTTAGCAAATGGGCATGATGTTAAGCAGTATAAAATTGCCATCTGAAGTACTGATCTCTGCAAGTTGCATAATATACATACCTCAGCCTGACCTATAGAGACAATGAACATAAACAAAATGATGGATTTGGATGCTGTGATTATACATCTAATTCATACAGATGGCCAGCTGTACTGGCTAAACAGTAGAAACTAGGCAGGTGTCAGGCCATGTTAGTACTTGGATGGGAGATTGCCTAGAAATTTCAGGATTATAGTGCGGATGAAGAAATCAAAAGATATCCCAAAACAAGACAGCAGTAAAACAGTTTCATAGGTATAGACCAAAACAAAAAAATGAAGTTGATAGAAGATAAGCTTGATTCAAAGAAGACCTATTACCTATTTAGACAGATGGATCAAGCCTATATTAGAAAATTAATTAACATAGTATAATTGCCATGTAATTACAGTGACTATATATATATATATTTATGTTAAAAGACAATTCTTTATTTCAAAAAGCTCTCCTTCAGATTTATTTGTCAAAAAATTCAGCTTTGTCTTTTATTTTGGTCATTTTACTTTTACCGTACAAATGGTACCACTTAATGCAGTCTTCAGATTCATGTGAACAATTCATAGAAATGGAATTGTCATATGTAAGTTACATTTACATATACTGTTTGATTTTAGATATTTTTATTAGAATATGAATTTTTGTAAAGTTGGATTTGTTCTTGAATTTTCTTTATAAAGCAAAGTTATAAACATAAATAATTATTTGTTTTAATCCTTATGAACCTCTCTCAGGTTTGTCCCTTCTTCAGGTTCGTCCCTTATTTTTTTTTTTCCAATCTAAAAAATAGATTTCACATTATAGATTAAATTATAGTATTTTTCTTACTATGAGCAAATAAATCACTCTGCATGTTTGTTGCATCCTTACACACAGGTGCAAAGTCATGAGCTGCCTGACTTGAATACCGAAGCTGTGTTGGCAGGACCAGCCTTACTATTAAAATGAGTGAAGTGGCTACCCGAGGAAGATTTTAGCAGACAAATTAATTTAACCTATTTTCAGCTACCGCAATCTCAATTACTCTATTTTTATTGCTATTTTATTGCATGGCGGGTTTAAAGAGACATTATCAAAATATGGTGGGCCTACACTCATAGTGGAGCTCCTGAGGTTGTGTTCCTTTAATTCAATCCAGAAAAAGCTGCCACAACACAGTACCTCTGCATAAACACTTGGCTTAGGCCAGAGGCTGCAGGATAGAGCAGAAACTGGCTACAAGCCTACTCTGATAATCCAGATGTTTCTGCCCCCAATTCTGCCCTCACCCCAAAGCAAAGCATTGGGTGTCCTCCAATTGAAGTTCCAATTGTGAAATAATATAATTGATTTAGAATTTAAAAAGATATCTATGCATATATGTCCTAAAGAAAAAAAAATTAATGACATCCTGACTGACCAGGGTCACTATGGTTTTAATTTCTACACTTTTAATTTGAATATAGCTAAAATATAGAATATAAAATATAGAATTGAAACCAGAATGAGGTTCACCTTTGGAAAGTAAACAACTTTTCCTAACAGCATGTATAGAATAGTAAGTAAACATTGAGGAATATTTATTGTGCTAGGACTTCACAACATGTTCAACTAAATATATTAAGGAACTCTCCAGAAAAATCCAGTGGCACATCCATTTTAATGAATGAGAGTGAAAACTAAATTATGTCATTGCAGTTTACAAAGAAGAGAAGCAAGCTCGAATTATTTCATGGGAAAAGCTTAATTTCTCAGATTAATGAGAGGTCAGTCTTCCTAGAACTCATGGGTATTGTGCTACAGAAAACAAGCTATTAAGAAATCTGAACAAATTCAATTGCTGATTGCCAATCCTAGCAAAAAAGGAAACAAATACATGTGGTTAGCAAAGTCTGCACAACATGTTCTCTTACTGGCCACATTACTTAATTATTTCCACAAACACTAAGTATTGGCAGTTCGAAGACCATTAGGTGATATTTATGCAGCAGGTAAGAAAAGCCATATTAAAGAAGAATAAAAACACCCTTAAAATTCCTGATAGCACTGAAATGCATCCTGAGCTGAACAGCAGAGGGAACATTTGCAGATTATGCTCAATGGAATGGCCAAAATATGTTTTCCTTCATTTATATATTTATAAATCTAAAGCCCAATTACAAATTTACAATTTAAAAGAAATGGAGTGGACTTTTAGGAGAGGGGCATACAAAGGACCAACTTGCATTAGCATCATAATGCAAGATAAAGGACTAAAGCCCAACCATCCCTAGTCCCTATGATGGTATCCCAACCAAGGTTGCCCCCTTGTCCACCATATTTATTAATACGTTTCTCGACCTGAGGAATTGACGAGCTGAGCCGTGGTAACTTGAACCTGAGGTAACTCTTTATTTGAACCAGAAATGGAAGCGTGAACAGGCTCCCTGACAGAAAAGACTCTGAGCAACTACTGACAGCTCTTATATACTCGCTGTCAGCCCAGCTTAACCAATCACATTTTGACAACCATTTGCACAACCAACAGGGGCGCGACCCCAGGGAGCATGCTCAGTACATAACACCCCTTCATCCCCGGTATGCACATGCGTATTCCTGTAGGTGAGCCGGCCGACGCCGGAGGCGGCTGGAACGGCGGGGGCCGTTGCAATTTCCATAACCTTCAGCGCTCTCCTATGCAGTCGCGACAGGAAGGCTTTCCTGGGCCGCAGGTAAGATCTGCGGCTGCTCATCGGGTTGGTTCTCGGGGCTTTGAAGCACTGTGGACCGGAGTCCGTCAGCCGGGTGGGGGGGCCTTACCGGCGAGTGCGGTCGCGTGCATGACCTGGGCAGAGCTTGCTGTTTTTGTGTTTCAGGTGTTGTACTGGTTAATGAGTCAGGGTAAGGGACGTCCCCTTCGTTCCCGTCCCCACTGTTCTCGGTGGTCCGCCGAATTTTTTTTTTTTTTTTTTTAATAAAAAGTTTTTATTGGTTAAGAATATACAATATTATAGTTTACAATATGTTGAATTTTCAATATCTTTATGAAAAGATATTTCAATTATTATTTTCTTTTTTTAAATTTCTCACACAACAGACATTATTATCTTAAATCAAAACAAACAACCAGGTTATATAAAAATTATATAAACAAAAAAAAAGGAGTGTTATACAAAATACAATAAAAGAAGAGAGAGAAAAGAAAAATGTCAATTAAAAAAACCTTAAACAATAGATTCCCCTCCTTTCTTCATTTCCTAGTTCTGGCTCTTAAAACCATGGTCTGGCTTCCCTCCCCCTCCCGGGCCGCAACAGCTCCGTCCGCCTCCGCTCCTTGATCATCTGATACTTCCCCCTCTTCGGCTCCTGTATCTTCTCCACTTAGGAAGGATTTATGTTGGTCAAAAAAAGCCTTAGCTTCCGTTACATTATTAATTTTCTTCTTACTGTCCTCCCAAAAAATCATCAAGCCCTCCGGAATCAACCACCTAAAACCTACTCCCTTGAGGTACAGCTTATTTGATAAAAAATAATATTTTCTTCTTAATTCTCGTACCTGTCTGGGAATCTGCTTCAGGATGGTGATCTCCTTGCCCCTGTACACCAGCGCCCCCAGTCTTTGTTTTCTCAATATCTCATCTCTCAGTTCCCTTCTCACAAATTTAATATGAATCTCTCTTGGTAGATTATGTAAAATTGCAAATTGTGAGTTTACTCTGTACACCAAGTCCACATCCCTTCCAATAGACTCCAAATCTCTTTCTAAAAATTCACCCAACATTTTAACCATCACTTCTCTCAAATTTTCCTGGTCAAGTTGTTCCACGTTTTGGAACCTGAGAAAATAAGACATCTTATCCAATTGTAAGGTTAACATTGCATTTCCTCTCCCATCCTCCACCTTCTGGAGTGCCCGTACCTCCCCCTCCAGACCCCCCATCTTCTTCTTGTTTTGCTCTGCCAGCTGTTGAACATCATTTAAATCTTTTTTCATAAGTGTCATTTCAGATTTAATTTCAGATAATCCTTTTTGGACGTCATCTAACTTGTCCAACTTTTGGTCCAATATTGCCAGTCTTTCCAAAATTTTCCCCATGTCAGTTGCTGCTGATTTGTGGCCCTTAGCCATCTTAGATCAGTAGAAGATGAGAAATCAAAGGGCAAACCTCCAGAGAAGAAAGAGGGATTCGCAATCTAAGTAATTTTTCAACTGTCCACCAGTGGGCGCTCACAGGAGCAACGAGTCCGAAGTATAGAGTAGGTCAAACAGGAAGCCAGAGGAGAATGTTGTCTTCAATCATAAATAAAGAAGCAGGAAGTCAGATCGCCGCCATTGTCTGCCGGGGGGAGGGGCCACCAGACCTCTCCAAGAAGCTCTGCCACAGCCATCCTCCAAGGAAAAGTCAGAAAGGTAAGGGGTTTCACCCCATCTCCTTCCCCCTAGTTCTCTGCCACGGCACCTTTCCAGCTACAAGGGGGGGGGGGGAACTCCAACCCCCCCCTCTCGCCTCCAGGATGCCTGCTCCACTCTGCAATCAGTCAGTACAGTCCGTTGTGCTTTCTTAGGTAGCACCGGTCCCCTTAGGCGCTGTGGCGCCTCGGCGGCCTCGAAAAAAAGCCGCCGATCGCCTCCCACCCCCTCTGGAGCCTCGGGCGCGCCAGCATCGGCCTCCCGGCCCCTGGAAGTGAGGCAGGGGACCCCTGGCGAGCCGCCCTCAAACGGCAAACGCCCCAATAATGGGGCGCTTGGCCCAAAGGGCCTCCAGATGGGGGGGATCAGACTCTGGGGCCAGAGCTAGCCCGATCAAAGTCTGTCGCCAGCGGAACCGGAAGCGGAAGTCCGGTCCGCCGAATTCTTATTTGATCAAGGTGCCATCTCCAAATCCTCCCACAACCCATGTCTATCTTGTAGGAGCGTGGGCCCGTGACAGCCACAATGGTCCCAGGCAGCCACAGGGGCTGGCCGGAATAGTTTCGGGCATAGACTAGGTCCCCTTTCGCCAGACTGCGGTGGGTAGAGGCCGAGTCCAGTGGTTTGCTAGAGGTGTAACAAGGATCCAGCCTGTCAAGAACAGTCCGTAGCCGGCGGCCCATAAGGAGTTCCGCCGGGCTGCAGTTAGTTAAGGGGCAGGGGGTTGAATGTTGGATTAGGAGGTAGTCTGCAACCCGGGCGGCCCAGCTCCCTGTGCCCATGCGACTGAGTGCTTCCTTCGTGGATCTTACGGCCCTCTCAGCCAAACCATTACTGGCCGGATGGTAAGGCGAGATGAGGCAGTGCCTGATACCCAACCCCGCCAGAAACTTTTCAAACAGAGCTGATGTCAATTGAGGGCCATTGTCCGACACAAGCAAGTTGGGCAGGCCGTGCGTCACGAATAACACCCTCAGTGCGCGAATGGCCGCATCAGCAGACGTGGAGGTCATAGGGATAACCTCAACCCACTTCAAAAAGGCATCCACTAGGACTAGGAACATCTGGCCTTGAACGGGGACCGCGAAATCAATATGCACGCG
This sequence comes from Ptyas mucosa, assembly GCA_012654045.1. Taxonomy (NCBI): domain Eukaryota; kingdom Metazoa; phylum Chordata; class Lepidosauria; order Squamata; family Colubridae; genus Ptyas; species Ptyas mucosa. Next base: position 57,368,021 of record WNWU01000001.1, on the reverse strand, counting down.
GGACCAAGGGCCTTGCGGGTCTTCCCACACCTTGGGGGGTTCTTTAGGTGGCATAGGCCGGGATTCTTGGCACTTAGGGCAGGCAGAAACCCACTTCGTGATACATTCGTCTAGTTTAGGCCACCAGAGGTAAGCATGGGCCAGGGCTTTCATACGAACGATGCCCGGGTGGCCGGCATGTAAGGTCTGCAGGACGGAATCCCGTAAAGGGGCAGGGATCACCACGCGATGGCCCCACAACAGACACCCTTCTTGAGCTGCCAACTCAGCTTTCCGGGTGGCAAAAGGTTTCCAGGTCGGGCCCACATCCCCAGGAGGCCAGCCCCGCAGGACCCACGTAAGGACCGTGGAAATCTCATGATCCCGAGCAGAAACTCGGGCAACAGTATCAGCAGTTACAGGAAGGGGGGAGTCATCGATAAGGAGTACAGCCGACACAGGCGCTGGATCACACAGGAATGTGTCAATGGGGCAGCGGCTCAGGGCATCAGCATGAGCTAAATGCTTGCCCGGGACATAGGTGAGCGAATAATTATAGGCAGAAAGGAAGACTGACCAGCGGGTGAGCCGGGGGGACAAGATGAGGGGGGTTTGGCGGTCCCCTGACAAAATACCCAACAGGGGCTTATGGTCAGTGACCAACGTGAAATGCCGACCATATAAATAGTCATGAAAACGTTTAACCCCCGAAACTAAAGCTAAAGCCTCCTTATCGAGTTGCGAGTAATTCCTCTCCGCCAGGGCCAACGTACGGGAGAAAAATGCGACAGGAGCTTCCCTGCCATCTGGAAAGGCGTGGCTGAGAACCGCACCGACCCCGTATGGAGAGGCATCACAAGCAAGCACCAGGGGAAGAGTTTCAGAGTATTGAATAAGGAGGGAGTTAGACACGAGTAAATGCTTGACCGCGGTGAAAGCAGAGGCCGCCCGAGCTTTCCAGGTCCAGGGGGCACCACGGTCTAGGAGGCGATGGAGAGGTTCCGCGATGGACGCTTTATGAGGCAAAAACACGGCGTAGAAGTTAAGCAAACCAAGAAAAGCTTGGAGCTCCGCTTTGCAGGTCGGGGAAGGTGCCTCCAGGATCGCTCGAGTTTTCGAGGGGGTGGGGTGAATGCCTCTGCCATCGATCAGGAACCCGAGGAATTCCACCTCTGGAACAGCCACCAAACACTTGTCTTTCTTGACCGTAAGGCCGGCCTGTTGAAAAGCATTTAGGACATGGCGGAGTCGGGAGAGAAGTTGTGGAGTGTTGGCTGCGGAGACAAGGACATCATCGAAATACGGGGCGACCACGGGGATGTCATGGAGTAAGCGCTCCATTAAACTCTGGAAGATCCCCGGGGCCACGGACACCCCAAATTGCAGGCGGCGACAACGGAACGCCCCCCGATGCGTCACGATGGTTTGCGCATCTGCCGTCTTGTCGTCCACAGGCAACTGCTGGTAGGCCTGGGACAAATCAAGCTTAGCAAAAACAGACCCCCGTCCCAGAGAATGGAGCAAGTGCTGAACAACTGGGACAGGGTAAGCATGGTCTTGGAGTGCGTGGTTTATGGTCGCCCGGTAGTCAGTGCAAATGCGTATGGCACCGCTTGCCTTGAGAGCAATGACTGTGGGAGTTTCCCAGCGGGCGTGGTCCACGGGTTCCAGAATGCCTTGTTGAATTAGCTTGTCAAGCTCCGCATCCACTCTGGGTCGTAAAGCGAATGGTACCCTGCGCGGTTTGAGGCGTCTTGGTGGTATGGCTGGGTCAAGACTGAAGGACACAGGAGTTCCTGTGTACTTTCCCAGCGCATCTGTGAAAACCGAGGGAAATTCTTTGGCGAGGGTATCCAGTTCCGAAGAGTGGATTGCATGGACGCCGTGGATGGTCAAGCCCAAAGCAGCGAACCAATTCAATCCAAGAAGGCTTGGGAGGGGGCCATCTACAATAATAAGAGACAACCGGCCTTTGAAATCGCGGAACTTTACTCTAAATACCGGTGCCGATTACTGGAATAGCAGCGCCTTGATAGTCTCGTAATAGAATGGAGCATGGCTCAAGTTGCTGCTTAGATAGTTTGGGAATGAGCCATTTAATAGTGCTCCATGATACGATAGAAGTCGCGGAGCCCGTGTCCACTTCCATTTGGCACGGGCGGCCTTCAATGTAGACAGTTAAAACTATTTTTGGAATTCCCGCGGTCTTGGGTGGCGTCACTCGGTTGACAGCGGAAAACCCCTTACGTGTCCGCGCATGCGTAGTTGGGGTGCTGGGCCGATATTGCCGGTTTCCCTCAGTCTGGAACCTGGAGCTTGTCTGCGGCTGCGCCGAGCGGCACACTCTGGCAAGGTGCCCCCGGCGTCCGCAACACCTGCATACTGCTTCTTTGAACCGGCACACAGCGCGGGCATGGTCACCCCCACAACTAAGGCATTCCTGGCGCATCTTGGAGTCGGTCCCTTGGCCCGGGCTTCTCGCTTTGGCCTCCCGAATGCGGCAAATTTCCAACTCTTCCTCGGAGTCTGAATAAGTCTCAGCTGTGATTTCATTAGTGCCGCTAGTTTCCTTCTCCGGTTTCAACACTTCCTGGCCTCGGGGTAGTTCTGCGATGGACAAAGCGGCCAATTCGGCGGCGCACGCTTCATCCAATGCCGCCTGGAAAGTCAATTCGTGATTGGCAATTAACCACTGTTTCAGGTTAACGTCACGAACCCCGCTAACCAGACGGTCCAGTAAATAGTCCTCCAGATTTACGAATTCACAATGACGAGCAGCTTTGCGCAACGCCGCAACGTACTGATTAATTGTTTCCCCCGGTGCTTGATCACGGTGATAGAAATGTTGACGGCGTGCTATTCTAGAGGGTGCCAGGGCGTAATGTCTTTTAAGCTTGCTCATGAAATCCTCCCAAGACCCAGAGTGTATGGATTGGGGCGCCATTAGGGTCATGGCTGTGTCGAACATTTCTGTGCCACAAAAGCTCAGAAAATAAGCTCTCTTCCTCTCAGGCGATACATTGGTGTAATCATTGGCTATTAGAAAACACTCGAAACGGGCAATATACGCCTCCCACGTTTCTTTTCCTTGATGGAACGGGGGAAAATTGTTTGAGGACGCCATGGTATGTCTTGTTTCACTGGTACCTACGGTCTTTTTCAACGGTGCCTTTCGTTCGGACGAATGGATCCCACCTTCGTCGCCAGTAATACGTTTCTCGACCTGAGGAATTGACGAGCTGAGCCGTGGTAACTTGAACCTGAGGTAACTCTTTATTTGAACCAGAAATGGAAGCATGAACAGGCTCCCTGACAGAAAAGACTCTGAGCAACTGCTGACAGCTCTTATATACTCGCTGTCAGCCCAGCTTAACCAATCACATTTTGACAACCATTTGCACAACCAACAGGGGGCGCGACCCCAGGGAGCATGCTCAGTACATAACATTTATAGAAGCCATTCTGGCTGACAATAAAGAATTAGTATGAATGATGTATACTGTAAAGAACATTTGATATTTTGTGCCTTGCATCCACCCAGTCAAAAATTATGGTTAAATAAGCAATGATTTAGTGAGATAAGTTGATTCAACCTGTGAATTGTTCACAATGTTTTGCAAGCCGTCACATGTGGCACTTGCTAAAAAAGTAAATAAAGATACCGTACTTCCTCTGCCATTTAACTCTTACTTCTAAGATTTTTTTAAAGAAAATCATAAGAAAGTATTGATAAAATCGCTCCATTAAAACTCAGTCTTTATTGTGCACTCCACCACAGAGTATGTCATTCTAATTAGTAAGTCAAGTTTCAGAATTCATACGATTTCCATGTTTACTGTAGTTTTCTCCTGGTGTTGTCCTACTATAATGTGCCATAAATCTGACTTAGATTGCTTTGGTGGCTTGTTGTTACTTCAAGTCAATCTTTTAGGCCTTCTGTTGCCATGGCAACCACTTGCCATCCTCCTGCTTACTAAAATATGAGACAGAGTCCTGGGGAAGCTGCACAGACTCAGGGATCACACAGATTTCAGTTCTTTATTTTTTTTTAACGGCCCTGCTTCCTTAAAAAAAAAGTCTTAATTCCTTACACACCCAGAACTTTCTGTGCTTGTAGATGTGTATGTATGTGCACTTGTATGTACCTGTGTGTGAAAAAAATAAATACAAATAAATATTTTTTTTCTAAAAAGGAAACTCCACCCCCCCGCCAAATAATGTTCACTTACCCTGTTTTAACACCTGAACAAACCACCCACAGTAAGAGCACAATTTCCTCCAGCCCTCTCTTTTTCATTTCCATTTCCTTTCTTTTCCCTCCTATCTTGCCTTCACATATGTTCAAGGTCTTGAGGTCTCATTTCATAATTCTAGTTTATTTATGCGTTTTCCCATACTTCATTTACTCTACCTACTATCTCCCTTTTTCCTTTTAGACTTAATTCATGCTATTTCAACATTGTCTTTTACTATGTATTGTCAACTCGCGAAGCATTCCTGAAATGCTCTTGAGTTGCCATAGGCAGGATGATGGGGAACTGAGCTTTGCAGCTGCATCGAGGAACTTGCATTTCAATCAAAGCAAAGCACATTCCAGATGGCAATGTCAAAGTCATCTCCAGGGGGACCCACAGTGGCCAGAGGGAGTGACTTCTACAACCTGTGAAATTGCTTTGTTGGGAGATGTGACTGATGACACACTTTGGGGGGGAGGGGAAAACAGGGTTAGAGCCAAGGCGCGAATTAAGTGAGGTCAGAGTTGGCTTCACTTGATTCGTGCTGACATGAAGCTCCTAATAAATAACTGGATTCTGTTCAATTGAAATTGGAATTTTTGTATGTTATAAAATAAAACAAAAACTTAGCACCAAAAAAAAAAAGACACTCTGAAATTAAAGGGTATCTTGTTTCACCAGTTTACAAAAAGTTATGTTTTATAGCAGCGGTCCCCAACTTTTCCAGCTCTGCAGACTGGCAGCGGTGGCAGTGGGTGATGGCGGCAGTGCAGGGAGATGATTTTGCTCCTAATTTTGTGCATGCACAAATGGAGCTTTGTATTCTCTGTCCTCTGCTTACGTAGTCTGGTTCCCAAAGGGTTGTGGACTGGTAGCAGGGGACCCTGATTTATAGAGACTAAATTTTGCTCCAGTGATTGAAAACATATTTCCAAGTGTTTCCTAAGATTTTTCACATCTAAGTTGTATCTTCCTGAAAGCTTTAAAAAAGCATAGCACAAGGAACCTGAACCCTTCTGCCCATATCCCTGATCTAGACTCATCATTACAGGCATCCAGCCAGCCCTTGAGAAGGTGTTGCCAGAGCAGAAAGACACATTAACTTTCACATATAAGATTAACCTCAGTAAGAAGGATTTGTTTGTCATTTCTGAAGAGACTGTGTTTGTATCTGGCTATATACCTACACTTTAACTGTTCTTAGTCCTAGCCCAATATGGATGGCATATGACTCATTTGTAAAACAGTTTTTCCATGTTAGTCCCTCACTGTGTCCGTGTTTATGTGAACTGTCACTACTCCATCAAGTTTTTGAAAAAAAATCCTGTCATGATAAAATTCTTAGTATTTTAAGAAGGCTTCATGTCTTTGTGTATATGTGTTTTTCTGCAAAAAGACTAAAAAGGATATTCTAAGAAAATTGTTCTTAGGCTCTTTTAACTATTATACTCTTTATCTGCATGGTCACTGATCATTACAACAAGAGAACATGTGTGAGTCAAATATGTATGGCTTAGGTTGATTATAATGGCAATTAGTATCCACTGGGATTAAGAAAACAAAGAACTAACAACAATTAAGAGATCCCAACAGTGAACCAAAACCAGATAAAGATATCTTATAGCAATAGCACTTAGACTTATATACCACTTCATCATGCTTTTACAGTCCTCTCTAAGCAGTTTATAGAGTCAACATTTTGCCCCAACAATCTGGGTCCTCATTTTACTGACCTCGGAAGGATGGAAGGCTGAGTCAACCTTGAGCCTGGTGAGTTTTGCTCTGCCAAGCTGCTGGCAGCCGTTGATCAGCAGAAGTAGCCTGCAGTACTGCACTCTAACTATTTTTCTCTCCTGAAAAAAACTAAGGATTAAACATAACATTTATCTAAAGTATCTAGTGATGCAGAAGGCTTGAGGGCTAGTCACATTAGGAGACGGAACAGATGACTTCTGCAGCAAAAGAGAGAATGCTGCCCTTTCAGTTGGGCATATCATTTTGCAAAGAAGAAATTTTAGATTATAGCTTGGCCAAAACTTTGAAACATAATTTACCATTCTATTTCAGGACTTTAATAAGAAATTCTAACATAATTAAATCCTTTGGACTCATAATTCTTACTTAATTCAAGAGAGGACCTAAACATTCACATTTCTCTTTTCTCTTCTAGAAAAGAAGGAAAATGGATATAGTTCTCCCTATACCAGGGGTGTCCAACCTTGGTAACTTTAAGCCTGGAGGACTTCAACTCCCAGAATTCCCCAGCCAGTTTTGATGGCTGGGGAATTCTGGAAGTTGAAGTCCACCAGGCTTAAAGTTGCCAAGGTTGGAGACCACTGCTCTATACCATGCTAGACATTAAGAAAGAGGTCACCTAAATTTAATGAGGACTTCCAGAGATCTCCTCTAACAACTGTTCCAGATCCAATGCCCATTTTGTCCACTTAAAAAATGGTTGATTTCCTAATGGCAATTACATCTTTAAAAAGTCCTACTGATCTGTAGGACTGTAGAAGAAACCAAAGGTTTCTATGATTTTTAAAACACAGACATAAAAAGTCTAGTTAGATGTCACACTAAAATAAAATAATTTTGATGCAGGATGTAAATATCACTGCAAGAAGAAGCCTTTACAAACAGGATACTTTCAATGCAAGTCACAGGGAAAGGTTAGTTAAACTGATGTTCAGTTACTGCTCCCAAGAAATCCGAATACTTTTGAAATATTTATGGAAGTGAATGCTGTTATATTAGAACCAATTAAGGCACATGTGCATTTGAAGCAGAATCCAATTGCCCTTTTTCATCTTCTACCATCAGACTCACAGCCTGCTGGAGACTGTTCATTTATTTGGAGTGCAGAAAGGGAGAAAAATCGAGCTGTGTTAATGAGGAAAAATTAAAAAAGAGAGAAATAACAGAGAAAGGAGAAGGGATCGTAATGCATATAAGCTTTGGGTGAAATGACAAAGTATGGGCAAACTTAATAAGGGAAGATTCTTTTCCATTTTTCACAGACCAGCAAGTTCGTAGGGACTCATAGGGTGAAGCCTGATAATTTATCTACTACCATCTAACAGATGAGAAAAATATGTAATAGTAGAACAGACAACTCCAGAATTTCCCATTAATTCATTGACTCCTGCCACCACCCAGTACATCAGGGCAAGAAAGAAAGTTGGTCCAGCTTCTACACTGAATGCAACAGTTGTAGTAGTATTGTTTTAAGAAGTTTTAAAGGGCTCTCTTTAATTAAATAAGTTTGAAGAATTGTGATGCCCTACTGTGGAAAAATATGAAATTGCAATAAGACATTTACAGTATGTGGCTGAAATTTTGTGGAAAACTGACTCCTTTTTTATACTAGCTTCAGTATCCAAAGCAGCAGTGAAATCTGGCTGGATCTATCCGGCTCGCGCGAACTGGTAGGGCTGGTGGTGGAAGGCTCTGCCTACCCGCCGGGTGTCATTACGTCTTGTTTTTGATGTTCTGCGCATGTGCAGTAGAGGCGCATGCGCTCACATTTCTGAACTGGTAGTGAAGGTAAGTGCATTTCACCGCTGATCCAAGGCGTTTAACTTATGAATAAAACTAAGCTGTGTCTTTCAGGGAACTAGATTGCTGACCGTAAGTAATTCATATGATTCTTCTATATAGGAACTGATGAAACCTTCTCTTATAGTGGAAACATGTAGATATACTTAGCCTCAAAACTGTTTATGCATTACTGGATAGTTGAAAGTACACCTCCCACCCACTCCCAAATAACACTAATCAGGATATTGAGATAAATTAAAATAACATCAAATAAGGTTTTTTTTTCTAAGTGGACACAGGCAAGTGTCAATAGTCTAACCTGCCAAAAAAATTTGATAACTAGGTATTATCCACATATGCCTAGTATTGATACATGAAACATAATAACCTGGAAGCATAACATAGATTATGTATTTACATAATACAAAAATATATTTTGCGGCTTTCAATTGCTGTATTGAGAAAATACATTCTTTTAAAAATCCTCATGGATTGTGCAAAACATTTTAGGCCTCTTGTCTGATTGTTTAACTAACATCATGTTATGAAACCTGGACCTTCTACCATTATTTCAGAGCACTATATCTATATGCTAAAGAAAAGCCAACCAATGATCTAATATCACTTATTCATGATGACTAACAAAAGCTTTGAACAAAAGCAGCCTGAAAAAAACCCATAATTTTGCAAATACCCCTTGTCATCCAGATCAGTTTTATTGTGCTTGCTATAGCAGTTTGTCAACTTATTGCAAAATACTTGGGAAATGATGTCTTTGAAAATGATGCCCCTGCCAATTTAAAAAAAAATAATTTGATAGACAAATGTCAGAACTGTAAACATAAATTGCTTTTAAATCCTGGCTTTCAAGTATAAGATTAGGCGTTGGAAAAAGAACTCACACACCTCTAGGTTCCAAAATTTGACTTTAGACTAAAGATTGAAACTATAGCATTAAAAAGCAATTTCTGATATTCCTGGATTTTTAAATGTTCTAAACAATTTTGAAAGAAATGTAGAGCATTTCATTTAATATAATTCTGAAATACTGTACTAATTTTAAAATTGTACTTCTTTTACAAAGAGGTTTAATAAATAAGCTCTCTTGTGGCTGTTCTTCTCTTAAAGAAAAAATATCGAATGATTCCCAAACGAAACAAGATAATGCTTAGCTCACTGTGAATGCTTCAGGGTTTCATATGCAATCTTATTGTAAGAATTAATGATGCATTTAAAGTGGTTTTACCTCTACTGTTTAATGTGCATATTTGACTTTTGCTTGTCAAATATAAGTTTAAGAGGGAGTTTTAGAGCCAGTAATAATACTGAGAACTTCTGGGACATTTTACATTTACAAACATTAACTACTTAAGAAGTAAAAAAGGAGCAATAGCTAATGCAGTCTTAACTATACCAAGCACGTTGTCCTTGGTCTATGGCAATTCCTTGACTGATGACTGATACAAATGTATTATTGTTTGCGATTTTAAAGTTCCTCAAGGAAATGAAGGCAATTTATAGGTTTCCATTGGATTCTCACAACTATTCTGTTAAGTACATTAAGATGAGAATTAGAAACTACCCAGGGTCTTCCAATAAATTTCATTTGAGCCAGAGTCTTTCCAATCATAATTAGCTACACTGGATAGATAATCTCTTCACCCTGAGATCCAGATGTCTCCTGCACAGATCACTTTCAGGAACCTATTGAAAACCTAACTGTCCGCCCAGGTCTTGGAGTAGGTTGAAGATGGAGGTCCTGTTGGGTGGTTTTTCTTTATGTCTTTGTCTTCAGGCCACTTATTAATCTTTTTTTGGTTTGTATTGTTCTCCCTTTTTTCAAATGTAAACCACCTAAAATCATCAGGAATCAGGTGGCCTCCAAATTGCTAAAATAAATAAACAGCCATTACATCTTGTTGGCTGCAATTTTATTCTACATTTTATGTCTAGTTGCAATAGAAGCAGATAAAGACAAACTTACCAAAAATGAGTTGGTGACATTAAATCTACCTTTTCAATATTTTGCACCCTTGAGAAGATAGAAGAAATCTTCTCAAAGCAGAAGATATACTCTGCTTTACAGATTTTTTTTCCCTGTAGAAGGTCATGATTTTTAAAATCCCCAGGAGCAATAATTTTCAAAGTTTGAAAGGAAGCACATTTTACTGGGGGATCATGATGAAAGTCCAATATAAAATTTGAAAACTAACATAGTGAAAAGTCTTGATAAAAATCAAGAGATAGAAATGAATACTAAGCAAGTAACAAATCTATAATATATTTTCTCTGGATTTACACTGAGTGACAACCTGGTCTTATCAGCTGATAAACAGTAAGGCTTCATTAGTCTGTTAATGCATATACAACACATCTCTTTTACTTATCTTCCTCTCCTCTTCCCACTCTCGCCAATTGCTCAGATAAAAATAATTCTCTTGCTGCCTTTGCTGCTGTGTGAGACAGAGAGAGAACTTGGCAGTCTTAACTGTTTGAAAAGTTGCTCCCAGGTCCCCACCTTAAAAAAAAAGGATGCATTCCCATTTAGATCTTAAAGCTGCTACTGCTACAATTATAGGGAAGCAGCTTCCTGCATAGCTTGTAAACAAACAAACAAAAATCTTAGACATATAAAAGGAAACTTTTTATGCAAAGAGAATAAAGAGAAGGAATACCAATTATTTGCTCTCCCTTCCAAGCCCAACACACTAACTGGTAAACCATACTGATTAGTGGTGGGTTGCCCCCAGTTTGGTTTGGTCTGGTTCTATAGAACTGGTAGTAAAACTGGGGGAGGCTCCGCCTATCCACCACGATGTCATCATGGGTGATCTGCACATGTGTGCGTGCTCCCATTGCAAACTGGTAGTAAAGGTAAGTAGAACCCACCCCTGATACTGATGGCCATGGACTAAGAAGAGTCGAGGTGGTGCAGTGGTTAGAGTGCAGTACTGCAGCTACTTCAGCTGACTGCTAGTTCAGCAGATCAGCGGATCAAATCTCACCGGCTCAAGGTTGACTCAGCCTTCCATTCTTCCAAGGTGGGTAAAATGAGGACCCAGATTGTTGGGGGCAATATGCTATTTAGTATACTGTCTTTGGTGTAAGCTGCCCAGAGTCCTCGGAGAGTGGGAGGCATAGAAATATGACTAATAAAATAAATAAAATAAATAAAATAAATAAAATTAACTTCCATTTCCTGCTTACAATGGAATCACTCATCACTAATGATTAAGCTGGATCAGAATCCCTATGTCTTAACTTAAAACACATCTCACAGTTTTGAAGAGACTAAATGAATAATATATATTTACACATACTGAAAATTCTTTTAGAAAGCATACTTCAAGAGACTAAAGTGGTAAGCACATCTTTTCATATAGCAATAGCACTTAGACTTATATACCGCTTCACAGTGCTTTACAGCCCTCTCTATGCAGTTTACAGAGTCAGTATATTGTCCCCAACAATTTGGGGCCTCATTTTACCCACCTCAAAAGGATGGAAGGCTGAGTCAACCTTGAGCTGGTGAGACTTGAATTGCCAAATTGCAGGCTATTGGCAGGCAGCAGAAGTAGCCTGCAGTATTGCATTCTAACCACTGTGCCACCATGGTTCATATAAAAAACGATTCTATAAAATATTGGCAAAATCAAGTGATAGGTTCAGATCTGGAAAAAAAATGCTACAAGTTTAAAAATAAGATGTTGCTAGAGCAGCATGTCTGTAGCATTTGTGTACTGCCTCCTCTCAATGCAATTTACTCTAATGGCTGTCACTAGTTTGTCACTTTTCTGAGTACTAAATTTACCCAGTTTAAAGATGAGAAAATTATTAATGGCAAAACTGACACTGGTGACATTTTTACAAAATGCCATTGCTGAACTGTTAAGTTAAAATCCATTGCTTAGTAGCCCACGTCAGATTCATTCAGATGCTGCAAGACGAAGTAGCCTTTTGATTTTAGCAAAAGGCATCCTGTGTGCAAGCAGTTACAATGATGTGTTCCTGAACTATTACCATGGAGGTAACTGTCACACTAACGTAGACAAATACATTAGAATCCTGACCTCCCAGGAGGAAACATCCTGTAAAAACTGACTTGTAATGAGTAATTCACTCACTGCTTGAAAGAATGGAAATGCACCATCTGAATGCAAATGAAAAACAAGTTAATTACTTCTGCACTGGCTCCAACTATCAGCCTCCATTTTTATCGGTTAACACCTTAAATTGTAGAACTTGCTTTTCTACTCTTTTCTTGTCTTAAAAGACTGTAGCTGATTAAAATTAGAGTCTCGCTAAGTAAGTAGCATCACCAGAGCTTCAGTTTCATGTTTCACAAACATTTTTTTCCTCTTTATGTTCCAAAATTCACCTTCTTTTGGAAAGGGAAATATATAAGGAAAAAATTGCTCAAAATTAAGTGGATGCAATTATGTTTCTACTGACAGAATAGAAATATTTCTCACAAGAATAGGGTGGCTTAAATCAATCTTATTCTAGTGTAGATAAAAACAGAATGTTTCATCTATAGAGACCCCTTCATGTTGAACTTGTGATTTTATGGACATGTTCATAATAACAATTTCAAAGTATTTTGCATTCTACAATATCTTCTTGATCTCCCAGTTTAACCTATAGCGCTGAAATATTCTAGTAGTCCCCCATCTCAGTTTTTAGTAGGCCTTTTTGTTTTGTTTTGTTTTTATAGAGATCAGTCAAACTCAAATATTTTGGCCACCTAATGAGAAGGAAGGACTCACTGGAGAAGAGCCTAATACTGGGAAAGATTGAGGGCAAAAGAAGAATGGGACAACAGAGAATGAGGTGGCTGGATAGAGTCACTGAAGCAATAGGAGTGAGCTTAAATGAACTCCAGAGGATGGTAAAGGATAGGAAGGCCTGGAGGAACATTGTCCATGGGGTTGCAATGGGTCGGGCACGACTTCGCAACTAACAAAAGAGATCAGTCAAGGTCACTAAGAACACTTCCAAATAATATGAGCTCACCATCCCAATTAGAATAAATTGTTCAGTATTTTAAAAAAGCTTCTGCAAGCAACAGTGTGACAGAGAAGAACAGGTTTCTAAGACTGACCCACAGATATGAAGTCCTTAGAATGGTTACGGAAAATTGGTAATTTTATTGCAATAAACAGTGCATATGCCTAATAATGCAATAAACAGTATACATTCTGAATGTCATCATGAAAAGGTTCTATGCCACATAATGAATAGCCAATCATGAGAGCTGAATAAGCCAGAGTAAGAAATTGTGAAAATAGGGTTGTGAAATAATGCTTTTTCAGACTGAATAAACTGGCATCCTCAATCTGGAGTAGGAAAATTACTTACAAAACAAAAGGCTTTCTTTGGAACATTTTATTTTTAAAGTGAGCTTTATCTTGCTTATTTCATTTAATTCCTGTTGACCAATAGAAATAACATGTTCTATAAATCAAGCTAATTTAAGTTAGATTTACTCAATTAGTTTTAATTTGACAATATCTACTGAGTGATTCTATAATGAATCATATATAGTAAAAATTTTGGATAGATAAATAGCATGACACTAAATTAATGAAGCAACCTTGGTAGAAAACAAGATTTACACCTTTTTAATGGTGAACAAATCTTAGCATTCAGAAACTATGTAATATCAGACACTAAAATATTAGAATATTATATTATAAAAAGATCAACATATTACATCTTATTGGCCACGTGCTTTGTTACATGATTGCTAAAATGACTAAAAGAGATTTCAATCTATAATCCAGTAAGGAGTCATCCAGAGATAGGCAAATATTCCATTATTACAATTGCTTGTTGCATCCAACAGACATTTTATTTTTAGAAGCCCATGTTGGCATGCCTTATCATGACAGTTTTTAAAAATCTTAAATAAAACTGCTAAGAACTAGGTCATCATCATGTCTTCCTCTACTTACAACGCCTAAGAGGCCACTATCAGAAGATCAATGCGAGCAATGCAAATCTCACCCCAAATCTCCCACTAAAGACCACAAGCAGTTATTCCTCATCTGGAATGCTTTAGAGAATTGCATTTTCCTCTGGTCTGTGTGCTGCTAAAGAGTTCAAACTAGGTTATGGCTAGCAACTTTAATAGCTAATTGACTCCTGGTAGACACTTTTACGCATAGAGCTGGTGTCTGCTAGTTTCTCTTATTTGTTTCTATTCCTCCCCACCCCACTGTTCTCTGCCATTCAGCATCATCAGAGAAGTACAGCCAGCCAGCCAGCCAGGCCTCATTAATCAGAAAGCAAGGCTCTTGTGAGAAGAGGAGGTCAAGTGAAGGGCTTAGACAACTAGAATGAGCTAGCATTGTGCAGGCAAGGGGGGCAATAGAAGCTGGCTTATATATAGAACAATAATTAGGCAGATAAGAATAAAAGCGGTCAGGAAGGAACAAAATATATAGATACAAAACAGGTAAGTGTGTTCATTGTTGTTTTATGCTGTTCCATCAGCAACTTCACTGTTGGAACAAGATGTTTGTTTTTAAGGGGAGGGTCATGGTTCACTTCATCAGAATTAAGCCTAGTTATAGCCACCCCGAGTCTCCAGAGAAAGGCGGCATACAATTGAATAAATAAATAAACAAATAAATAAAATTTGAGTTAGGAATACTGCTCTCTTATTCTCTCTCTCTCTCTCTCTCTCTCTCTCTCTCTCTCTCTCTCTCTATATATATATATATATATATATAGATCTATCTATCTAATTTTTCATTTGTTTGGATAACATCCTTCCTAGGATTTCTTACCACTGAATAAACCATCTTTAGTACTGAAAGAATTAAAATATATAATAAAATGGATAATAATACTAAAATGAAAATTACCAAATAGCAACAGTAATATCATTTAAGACTTATATATATTGTTTTGTAGTGCTTTACAGCCCTCTCTAAGCACTTTACAGGGTCAGCATGGTGCCCCCAACAATCTGGGTTCTCATTTTACTAATCTCAGAAGGATGGAAGGCTGAGTTAATGTCGAGCCAGTTAGGATCAAACTGCTGGCAACTGGCAGAATTCACCTGTAATGCTACATTCCAACCACTGCACCACCATGGCTCTAATATAAAGTTTCTCCATATTAGAAGTCAAAACATCATTTTTTTTTCTTCCCCAACATATCTGTGTAACTCTAAATAGGCAATACAATTGCAGCCAGATATCCATCACTGAGAAAAGTCTTCCAGAGATGAGAAGTGGGGACCACTGAAAAGACCCATCCTCTACACCTTGGAACAACTTAACATGGGAGGGCACTTTTGTTCTCACACATGCAGAGATTATCCTGTTTTCGTCAATTATACAGTGATACTTTCATTCAAACCAATAGGTAGTGTTCAAACACAATTATATTTGTAGCTGTGTGCATTATCAAACAAGAAGCAACTAAATGGGGCATAGCTGGCAGTAGTTTACTGGAAGAATTTTATTTATGGGCAAACATGATTTCCTCTAGATCAGATTACTCCAAATTTTCAGGTGGTTCCTTTCCCCTGGGAACAATTTCATGAAGCACATATTTCTTTGGTATTGAAAACAGCCAGAGCTGGAGTGTGTTACTTACATTCCTTCTATCTTCCTATTATAGCTACAATCTGGCACACAGGCATCTATGAATAGCATCTCTGTCGTTACACTTACATACCTTATGTATACAATCCAATTCTTCCTCTTCCACTTCTGCTGCTATATGTTCATCTCTTTCACATAGATTTAGTAAATGCTCAGAGGAATACCTGAGCTACAGAAGTTTCAATTTAGATGATATAGCACTGTGCAGATTTTTGAATGGATTTATGGAACACCGATGATGGCATTTTCACTTCTCCTCTAAAGATAACAAATGCATTCATAATCCTTGACTGGGCTATTTTTATTGTTGTTGTTTAATAATCTCTGATTATTAAAGCCAGTGTCCCTAAATTTGTTTATGTTTAAGTAATGATCTGGGGGAAAAATCCTAATCAAATATAGAAAGCAATGGGGATTGTTTTGCAGAAAATATTCAGAACACTTACAAAATCAAAATGGATGGGTACATTCCTTGGTCTTGGAAAAGATATAAGGGCAAGTCTAATTCTGGCTCCTTCCTGATTCGAGAGGAGGAAAAACACAATTTGGCAAGATTCTGTGAATATACTGTGATCTATATCAATAAAGTATAATTCTGCTCTTCTTGCAGAAGCTCTGCTTTTGAGGACATTTGAGGAGAAAGAAGGAATGATAGGCTGGCACTGTTTTCATTGTGTAGACTGACAAAACATTTATGGGTTGCGATTATAAAAAAAGGAAGTCTGAAAAACTGAGGGAAATCTCAAGGAGTAATGTACAAATCCATTCGTTCCAAGGCATATCTGTGTGGGAGTCCGTAAAAAAATCAAATGTGCAGTTTCTAATCTTCAAAAAAATAAACAAATAAACTGAAAAATGGTTAATGTGATGCCAATTTTTAAAAAACACGTGGCATCTAAAAATTGCCAGCTGGTTAGCTGAATATTTGCTTTGTTAACTGATGGAAAGAATTGACTGACCTTACAGGAAGAATCCTGGAAAATAGAAAGTAACCAAGTTTACTTGCCCCAGTAGCAAGTAACCAAGATTCTGTTGTATACTAGGTGGTAAGTATTAGTGTTACAATTTTTTATTTCAATAAGATATCATAGACCATTATAGTCCAAATCCTAGTTTGTGTGTGTAGAGGGGAGAGGGGTTGGAACTTTTATAATGAGTTTTCAGGTAGCCATCAAAAGGAGAAAATTTGCTGATGACACCAAATTCCTTAGAAAAGTCAAAACAAAAGTCAACAATGAACGGTTTTCTTTAAACTGGAAAAATATAAATACAAAATTTTTCTGAACTGTAAATGCTGAACACAATTCACTGTAATTGTACTATGTAGTGTTATCCACTGGAAACAAAAAAATTATAACTTCACTATATATTTATGATATTCAGGGTGGTGATGGCTGATGAAATACAAGATTTTGGAGTTATGATGAAAAATACAAATGAAATCCTTCTAGAATGGTGGACGTATGCCCAAATTAAATCAAGATATAAGAAAGACAAACAAGATCCGGGAATAGAAATAAGTATGAATGGTCTAGATAAAATTTGGATGGGCACAGATGACAAATTACTAGCAAAAATATATAAATATCTAGTGGATTACGATTTAACAGAGGAAACGGTGAAGAACACTTTGTTGGCATGGGCCAGGAATATAGGACAGATTATAACATTAGAGGAATGGGACCAAATTTGGACTAACAATTTAAAAATGACTAAAGCCATAACATTTAAAGAGAATCAATACAAAATGATTTATAGGTGGCATCTGGCCCCGGCCAGGATCGCTAAAATATACCCCAAAGCAAGCCCAAAATGTTGGAAATGTGGGCACCAACAGGGTTCGTATTACCACTGTTGGTGGACCTGCCCTAAAACAAAAATTTTTTGGAAGACAATAAATAATTGGCTGAAAGAAATTTTGGGAGACACTTGGGAACTAGATCCAAAAATATTCCTCCTGGGAATCCTTAAAAAGTCATATTCAAGAAAGAAGAAATACCTGGCGATACACATAATTACGGCAGCAAGAATCACTTTTGCCCAATATTGGAAGGAGAATAAGTTACCCCCCGAAGACCATATCATTAGGAAGATATTAGAGTGTGCTGAACTGGATAAGTTAACTCTAGAGATAAATGACAGAGAGGAATCAGAATATTATAATGCATGGGATTTATGGTATGAATGGTTAAGAAATAGAAATCTAAGTAAGACTCGCAAATGCGAGAACTAGATAAGAGAACTAGGATACTGTACATTATACTGTATATTGCTAAAAGGATGAATAGACGTATGAAACAACTTATAGTTAGCACTGTCTTAGCACAATTGCTAATCTTATACGAAGATTAATGTAAATATATAAAGTAAATATGACTTATATACAATGACACCTCAAAGCTGGAAACGCTGAATTGATATATATGAAAATTTTTTATTTTGTTTGTTGTATTTGTCTGTCAGTGTGGTTTTGTCTTCTTTTTGTTTTCTGTTTTGTAAATAATAAATGCTTTAATAAAGAAATTATTAAAAAACAAAACAAATGAAATCCTTGATCCAATCTCCAACTGTTGTGACAAGGATCAAAGTTCATGTTGCAAATTAATAGTAAATGATGTTACTATATAATACTCTTTTTATACAAATCAAATTTTGAATGCAATGTAATTTTTTTCTTATTGCTTCTCAAAAATATTTGATCAAAAATAGGGAAGGAGTTTTCCCATATATGAAAAACTAGGAGAATAATTTAAACATTTAAAAGGTTTAAAAGCAATACATGATACAGAAAAACATATAAATATAATATAAATACATGATATCGAATAATATAAATATAAAAAATATAGAATGGAAATAATTTTTGTTTATTCTGCTGGAACTTGAGAATCAGCCAATAAATGGGACGAGACAAGGGCAAAATAATGTATTTCTTCACATAACCACTAATTAAAATATGGAGTTCAATATTATAAGATGGACTGATACCTGCCACATTGGATGCCTTTGAAAGGAGACTATTTTGTAAAGAATTAGGCTATAGTTGAATTAGAGATGTTTAGTATACACAATATAATTTAGCAAGTAGTGTGAGTACTATGAATTTCCCATAAGAATCTGGGAACAAAATGCTAGACTAAATAAATATTTGGTTTGATACGAATGTCATACATTGGGAACTGCACAAAGTAAACTTTCTGTGCTGATGAGTAGAATCAGGTGGAAAAAACATTCTCGGAATTCATTTTTGAAATACATGTTGAAAAGTTATGTCGACTGGGACTATAGAAGAAAAATGTGCACATTAAAAAAAGAAATATGTATACCATAAACTGAAGATGCTTCATTTTCTTTATATCTGAGAAACAAGAAAAGAAGAATGCTGTCTTCTTGAATTGCCATAAGAACATTGCTACTAAAACCAGGCTAGAGGAAAATTTACCGAGAATTCATTTTCCTTTTCAAGTGTGTCCTGGTGAGAGCAATATAAAAAATAATTTAGGACCAACCGTGTAATTATGTGCATTTATTCCAACCTTCTATTACTGGAGATAACAAGATGAATAGTAAAATGTGAACTTTAACAATCCTGTAATTACAGCCACTGAACCATGCATTATTGAAAGAATTGTGCACAATCCAGATGCAAAAGAATCAACTGGGTATGTAAATAGAAATGAAACTAAAATAATCAAGTGATGAAGAGGTAATGTGCGGCACTAAATAGCTCCTCAGCATCTTTTTACTGCTGTGTTTTCATTTTTTAAACAAATAGTCCATTTATTTTTATCATTTTGCCACACGTTCCATAATTATGTATTTTTTCTTGAGGTTATAGGCCATTCCCCAAAACAAAAACCAATCCCAGAACAAAACTTTTAAAATGAAGCTATTTTTTAAAAGCTTTTTTTAAATTTTTCCCCCCTCACAACTGAATCTGTCTGAATTCTTGTCCCTCACCACAACACCATCCAAATATACTAGTAGCACAGATATTTACTCCTTGGTAAGAAGGTATAAAAACTAGTTTGGTGTAGTGATTAAGGCATCAAGGTAGAAACTGTGAGACTGTGAGTTTTAGTCCCTCCTTAGGCACAAAACCAGCTTGGTGACTTTGGCTCAGTCACTGTCTCTCAATATGAGAGAGACAATGGCAAATCACTTCTGAAATCTTGCAAAGAAAACTGTAGGGGTTAGTCTACGCAGTTGCCAGGAGTCAAAAACTAATTCAAAAGTATACATGCACAAACACACACACACACACACACACACACACACACACATTATAGGATTCCAGTTCAAAGACCCAGGAATGTTTAACCTCTTGAATAAAAGAATAAACTGTATGGAACAATCTATTTGTTGGGTGGCATCATCAATCACATATCTGTAAAACTAAAGGTAGTACACCATCAAGGGAACAGATCAGCTGCCAGTTGTAAGAAATGCTATATCATTTAAAAAATCCAACAAGATAGGTTTTTAAACACTGTAAGTTATATGTTTACACATACCATTTATTCTGTCTACTCCAGGAAAATGTTTCAGTGGAAGCTACAGAGAGGAGGAGTAAAGAGCATGCAATAGCAATAGCAACAAATGGAATCATTCTAGCTCTCCAAGGGAATATAGCAAAAATTCTTCATTTGTTCTTTATAGGTGATTCTTCATTTGAGTATAAGAAATAGCTGCAGAGTGATAGGAAAAGCAGTCAAAGGTGAGGACTTAGTCCCAAATATATTTTTTGGGACCAGCATGGAAAGTAATGCAGAGAAAAGTTTGGACACCAACTTTCCCTAAGTATAAATAAATGACCATTTAACATTTCACATGATTACAACCAACTAATTTACACAATTTTCCAAGCCATTAAATTTATTAATTTGCTTGTTTATTAATTTAGATTGGATCTTATAAATGTGACTCCGAGCATCAATAATAGACTAAAAAAAACAAAAAAATCAACAAAAATCCCTGAACATTTACATTTATTGTCAAGGATAAACCCAAACAAAACAATCAACAAAATAGGTTTCTCAATAGGTTATCTAACTCCCTTAATCTAGGGCCTGAGGAACATCTAAGTCTTCAGAGCTTTACAAAATATGGCTGGGGGCCAATCTATTCTTTGGAGAGGTGGGATATGATCAGTGGTGGGTTTCAATTTTTTTTACTACCGGTTCTGTGACTGTGGCTTGGTGGGCGTGGCATGGCTTGGTGGGCATGGCTTGGTGGGCATGGCAAGGGAAGGATACTGTAAAATCTCTATTCCTTCCCCACTCCAGGGGAACGTTACTGCAAAATCCCCATTTCCTCCCGATCAGCTGGGACTTGGGAGGCAGAGAATAGATGGGGTGGGGCCAGTCAGAATTTTTATAACTGGTTCTCCAAACTACTCAAAATTTCCACTACCGGTTCTCCAGAACTGGTCAGAACCTGCTGAAACCAAACCCTGGATATGATGTTCTAAAGGGCAGATGCTGCACAGGAAAAGGCATATTAGTACATCAGGTTCTTCCATTATTTACTATATAAGTACAGTATTGCACTTTGAATTCTGCCTGGATACACAGTGGAAACCAGTGTAGTTTCCAGAAAAGAGATGAAATGTGGGAGTACCAAAGCAGAAACATAACTGCCTATGTTTCCACGTTTTGGACTAACTGCAGTTTTAGAATTCTCTTCAAGGGCAGCCCCATGTACAGCACATTGCAATAACTGAATGATTTCTTTTGGTTTGAATAGAACAGAACAGAACAGAACAGAACAGAACAGAACAGAACAGA